>CANSNZ010000302.1:3027500-3370000 GCA_947646795.1 Beta lomatogona | reverse complement strand
TAGCTCATGTTGTTCAACCTGGGAATTGCATTAAGCTTTTGGTTGTCACTTCTCCTCAAAGTTTTGGTAAATCTTATCACCAATTTGTATGCTTTTTTTCTACTTTGTTCCCTGATATTCTGTTTTTAGCTCTTTTACTTTTTGTATGACTAAATTGGTATTGGGTTATTCATATTAAGCTGATTGTCAACTTTGTTTGGGTGTAATCATCAATGTTAAAAAGAAATTTCTGGGTTTTATTTTATTTTAGGGAACAGCCTTTCCATTTGAAGGCATAAAACAGACTTAGAGTTTTTTTTTTTTCCTTAGTTGTCACAATTCAAGTAGTTTTGGAATGTCAACTCACTTGGGATGAGTAGAGGGAAAATGTAATGTGCTTGCACATGAAGAGAACATTCTAGTTTTTTAGTGCATTTCAGCAAAAAAAAAAAAAAAAGAAAAAAAAAGGTAAATTAATGTGTGTTTGACAGATTGTCATGAAATTGGCACTTTCATTGTTATGAAGGAGAAAACGGTATTATTGTATTCTACTGCTCTGAGCTGTTTGTTCTACTTTAGAGTTGACTATGTCTTCCCTAATTTGATCCATTTCTGGTAGGTAACAATTATAATTAAGAAAGAAATTTTAGTTGAGATTATTTCGGACAGATTGGAGCATATAAAATGTTGCCGTCTCAGCTCAATAAGTATCGAAATTGTCCGTGTTCCCTTTGATAAGTTGTTTCAGAGTTCAAGAATTGTTCTCCTGTTGTAGAAATTCAGACTTGAAGCTCTGATGAGCTAGCCTTTTGTTTTGACTGTCTGCCTCTTTGTGGTCTTCTCTGCTTAAGGCAAAGTGCAAAAGGCCACTTTCAGAATTTCGGACTCGATAAAGTGAGCATGCGTTCTTATGATTATGCCTTGATGGACTTACGAACCTATGAAGCATTCTTATTTTAATGGTTCTTTTCTCAGTCAATTAATGTGCTGTATTCCTCATATGATTATATTCAGCCACTTTAGGAGTTTAGATATATTTTCTAGGAAACCCTTGATGGATTTAGTATCAATAACAATCATCCATAGCCGATGTTGTTGTATGATATGTAGGGTGACCTTTATGCTGAAGCTAAATTGTTCATTGATGTATGATGTGCAATTTTAGGAAAAAAGATGTGGGGGTTGCAAAGGTTTACCACTGACTGTACAAGTAGAGCATGGAGATCTCACACGGGGACTCTCTTGGATCAAGAGGAAGATATTTCTGACTCTTGCTTACAGTTGATGCATCAGTTGTGTAAAGACCAGAAATCAGGCAAGGTTAGTTCTTTATTGTCGTATCTAATATTTGATGTAGACATTTGTAATGAACTGGATATAATAAAAGAAGATGAAGATGATTTTGATTTATAAAAATGGAAATTACAGGAAAAGCATAAAGATAATATCAAGTTTTTTAGTGACTTGACACACTCCCAAGTTAACCACTAAAATGAACTCTCGAATATTTTCTTCATGCCTTTTTCCTCTCACTAATCTCCTATAGTTATAGAACTAACGCACTTGTTTTCTCTCCAAGCTAGATTACCTATTTGTATTTAGAATAAGACCCCTCCCCTTTACCCAATGCATAACAACCTGATTCCATCGATTGAGACTTTTTCTCCTTATCAACTTCTGTACAGATAAGTATGAAGATAAAAGTTCTGTCTGGTTCTGTTGATGGAGTTGTGGCAGCTGAAGTCAATAGAGATCAAACAAACTGGGTGATATTGGACAAGTATTTTAATCTCATTTCAATCTTCTTTTGTAATTGATCTGTTAGTAAATTAAGATTTAAGAGTGCATAATATCTAGCATTTTTTATTATTCATCAAAAACTACTATGCTCTAGATTTAACAATTTGGTCTCTTTTCAGAAGGCTGAAGAATGAGGCAAAACGCTGTATGGAGCAGCTTCACTGCAATGTTATCTTGATGAAAGGATCTCACCCTAAGGTTCTGAGATTAAATTTGACTGGATCCGATGATGTGAAACCTGAAATGATAAACTCACTGTCGTCGGTATCCGAAGCACCACATCGAAATGATTCATACGATTTTCTTGATACAATTCGAGTGCCAAATGTGACTCCCATTAGTACTCCAGAGCACGACACATCATACACTGCAACTGATGTAGGAACATCGTCTATATCAAGCTCAGACGCAGGGACTTCGTCATATTTTCCCTCGGGGACAATTGAGGACCAAAAGAAAGAACTTTTATCAGTTGCTAGTGGAAGTGATATATTAGAGGATTCTGATACAGACAACGAATCAATGAGTTCAACAAGTTGTTATCAACCATGGATGCTGAGTAGTCCTATCATTGGTAGCTTCAACTCAAGATCTGGTATAGATGGTTCACTAAGTTCTACAGATCAAATTCTGGCTTGTGCATCAATAAATCTGCTGAAGAAATTCTCTGTTGCTGAGATGCTCAATCCTAGGCAGAAATTGAACTCAAACTCAATAAGTGTTCGGGAGGCTATCTCATTGTCTAAAAAATCACCTGCTGATCCACCACCATTATGCTCAAAATGCCAGCATCAGACACCGGTATTTGGGAAACCCCCCCAGTCGTTTACCTATGCAGAGCTGGCAACGGCAACCAATGGATTTTCTGTCAACAATTTCTTAGCAGAAGGTGGGTATGGTTCTGTGTACCGTGGAGTGCTACAAGATGGACAGATCATTGCTGTAAAGCAATATAAACTGGCTAGCTCTCAGGGAGATTTAGAGTTTTGCGCTGAAGTGGAGGTCTTAAGTTGTGCCCAACATCGTAATGTTGTAACGCTGATAGGGTTCTGTGTGGAGGGCGGAAGAAGATTGTTGGTTTATGAATATATATGCAACAATTCTTTGGATTATCATCTTTATGGTAATTTTCTCAAAAAGTTATATTCCTTTCAGGTCTTATACTGAGAAAAGATCTTCTTAAGTTATGTGTGGTATCAGTCATTCAGTCATTTCAATATATTATAGTAAGATGTTTAGAAACAACTCACTTTATTGTTACTACTAGCTTTTAGAGCTCGTGTAATGCACATGCTAAATTATGAAGAATACAAATACGTTATTCTTCTCTATAATTTTTAGCTAGTTTATAGTTTATACTATGTGTATGTCAGTATATCTTCTATGGCATAGGTGATTGATGTGATAAGTCTATTGTATCACATGTTTAGAGTATATCTTGAGCACTTTTCAGTGGTATACAAATTATAGATTCAAATTATGCAGTTAAAGCTGTACTCAATTTACATTTAATGATTTCTGTAGTTGTTCATTCAAGTTAAGCTCTACTCATCCAGTCACCCTGAACCCTATATTTTTATTTTATCTCCCTTACTATATTTATTTTAAATTGGTGTTTACATTATGGCATGCTTAATGGTATGTATCCTGAACTCTATATACATGTATATAATTTCCAAGCGGCAATCCATCCTTCCCCAAGAATTGAGATCACTTGTAATGCCTAACAAGTTTTAACATTATAATGTCTAATCAACAGCATCCTTAAATTATATCATTACCTCATTCTTTATAATATGTTGCAACATTGTCTGCTATGCTCAACTACATCAGTTTGATTACCTTAATTATGGAGTGTACAGGCCGTAGTTGCAATACGTTAGAGTGGCCTGCAAGGCAAAAGATTGCTGTTGGAGCTGCTAGAGGACTGAGATACCTGCATGAAGAGTGTCGAGTTGGCTGTATTGTTCATCGAGATATGCGACCAAATAATATCCTGTTAACCCATGATTTTGAACCCTTGGTATGTTACTCTCTTCTATGTTTATTAGATTGTAGCCTTTTAGTAGACTATCACAATGAATCTTCAACAAAACTATATCGATCTTCATGTGAAAATATAGATGTTTTCTAATCTCTTACTATTTCTTTGGGATACTTTTTCCTGCATCTAGAAGAGCATGATTGCCATGAAAGCTGATGTGAAACTTTCTGCTTAATAGGTTGGGGACTTTGGATTAGCAAGGTGCCAGCCTGATGGAGGCGTAGGTGAACAAACAAGAGTGATTGGGACATTTGGGTAAGTTTGGTCGTGGCTTCTTTTTTTTCTGTATAATCTGCAACAGATACTTACATCTGTTTCTATGCAGGTATCTAGCTCCAGAATATGCTCAAAGTGGTCAAATTACTGAGAAGGCTGATGTCTTTTCATTTGGCATAGTATTATTAGAACTTATCACAGGACGGAAAGCTGTGGATATAAATCGGCCCAGGGGAGAGCAATGCCTGACAGAATGGGTATGCTTTTGATTTGTTACATATCTTATAAGAATCAATATCTTTCACATGAGGGGATAATTTTACATTGAATGGATGGTCACTCAGGCACGACGTGTAGTTAAAGAAGTGAATATCAAAAAGTTGATTGATCCATGCTTGGGAGATAGCTATGTGAAAGAGGATCTTTGCTCTATGTTACAGTGTGCCTCATTGTGCATCAGAAAGGATCCTGATTCAAGGCCTCGTATGTCTCAGGTTTGTAACTCTGTACCCTCTTCTAGGCTCTTCAAACAATTGGTATAAATTTATTTTGATCTCTTTTAGGCTGCAGTTGAGAATGAGCATTTAGCTTTGAAATATGGATTTAAAATGGAGTTGAAATATATGAATTTCAGAATGTAGAATCTAGATCTCTAATTTGGTTAGTGGTAGAATCATCCCGTTCTAGATTTAACATAATAATCGGAGTGCTCTTTTTTTTTTTTTTTTTTTTTGGGGGGGGGTTGGTGGGGTGAGGGGTTGGAATCAATAGTTGCAATTGCACTACAGTTACATGCCCACATCTTTTGGGGGAGGGCGGTTTGAACAGAAGGAGCTGGAACACTACCCTAATATACAAGTTTTGGAAGAGTGCAACTATGGACGAAACCGGAGGAGGTTGAGAGGAGATAGAGCGTGTGTGTGATGATCCAGTGTCAGAAATTAAGGTCTCTGTTGTTGTCATGTGAAGTGATTTGTCAACGCTAACCACAGAATGCCTCTAATGACTTGTTTGGTAGACGGTAATAAATAGTGGTAATAAGATTAAATATGTGTGTAATTTTGGAAGGTAAGTCACATTGTCACAAGTCACAACTCACATGTACATCTATAGTAATTCTTGTCCACCCTATTTTTTTTGGGTATAAACTTCCATAACCATTTAGGGCCTTATTGCCATCGAACTTTCTAACAAATATTTTTGTTGCCGTCAATATTACGGTCTATGAAAAGTGTTGTAAGAGTCAAAGCTCAGACATCATAATAACAATTAGTTGTTCAGAACAAAATCAACACTGTAACTTTAATAGCTGGACATTACATTACTGGGCTTGCTTAATAAATAATAATTCCGCTTAGTTAGTTAAGAGTCTTAGGCTCTGGTGTAATGTCTATTCTACCATTATGAACTTGTTTATGTATCTGTATATTACTCCACAATGTTGATAAACATCTCTGTATCAGGTTCTGCGGATGTTGGAGAGTGGCATGCTGAGCTCAACCAGTTAAGTCCCGGCTCAATTAGATTATCAGACTCAATTCATGTTCATTTCATGGTTTCTGCAAATCAACTTGTAGAGCCACAAGGAGAATGGACAACGCATGCCAAGTGTCTTTGTCGCAACATATTTTATTTATTTTTGAATGAGAAAATGAGAAAGCTAATCATAACATGCCACGTGACTTTGTAAATATTCCAAAAATCCCCTTTTTTTCTAGTTATGTAGATAAAGATTGTGTCAGCATATGATTGGTTTCCTCATTTTTGCATTTGTCATTGTAGACTGTCAGTGATAGATCGAGAGTGTACAGGTTTAATGAAGAAAGTGTGCACACTTATTCATATGCTTCGTGAAAAATAATGTGTGAATAAAGGCTTCCTTGATCTGTATCATTCTTGTACCAAAAAAAATACTTTGATATTTTATGACAATATGAACAGAAACTGATCGGAGATGGTGGGCAACACCAAATTGTGTGAGACTGCCAAATTAATATCATACCGTTCTATTACCTCAATTATGCGGGGCTTTTTGTTTAGAGAAAGAGATAGAGGTGGGTACAGATTGTGCAAGATCACAAAATATAAAGTAGCTTAATGTGCCAAAATATCTAAGAAGAACATGATTCAAATTTGGTTTTGAATAGCTACCCACCTATTTTAGATGGGTACTAGCATTTTTTGCACGCTATGCGTGCATGTTATATTAATTTTTTTTCTCAATTAGTTATTCAGCAATGTTACAACAAATTGGATTCGAACAAATATTTATAATCATCTTTTATTTTTTAAAATATGGTTTTCTTAAATCAATGTTTCATTGGTTTTTTAAATTTGTTCATTATCATTCAAATATAGTATTGAGATAAGGAAATATAAGCCAGAAAAAAGCTTGTGCTCAAATGAAGTCGAAGAATTTGTGTATCAGGTTCAATCGTTGTATATTAATAAAGTAGAAGAGTTTGATTTATATAACAGAGATTATCGAATAATAATCAACATTTAGGTTTTAAAATATTATTAGTATAATTATTAATATGAAATTCTAGTTTTTATTTTTTCTTCTGATTGTGTCAATCAAGTTATATTGTCAATTTTATTTTTGATGAGAGTTTTTCATACATATGGAAGAAGTATAAATCATTCTCCTTAATTTAATATTTAATTGAAATTTCAAATTCAATTCCATTGTTAACTTGTTCAATATTTATGGCAAATAGGAAGAAGAAAAAATTATTTAATATATATGACATTTTAAATTCATTAAGGGTATATCAGACTTTTTCTAAGGGGACACCATCTTCCTTCCCCCTTCACTTATATAATAGAGATAATAGAGATATATGTTTGTAATGACTAATATTTTGTAGCGATAAAATCGTGTTTTAAGAAAATTTGATAACAAAGTTAGTCAAAGAAATGAAATTTCTCTTTCAAAAAAAAAAAAAAAAAAGTAAGTCAAAGAAATAATGACTAATATTTTTTTGTGATAAAATCATGTTTTAGGAAAATTTAATATTACGAATACTACAATATTCTCAAAAGTTGATTATTTTGTCTAGTCTTGAAATTGATATATCACCTATCAACCCCCATAAGGAATTGGAATCAAATTACATTGATGTAGCAAGCTCACGGACGAAGAATTGCCCATTTTAAGTAATCCCTATCAGATTCACCACCCTCCACATCCATTTCTTTCCTTTTTAAAAACCTAGATTTTTAAGTTATTCTAATTTTAGTTGTTTAAAATGGCAAATATTTTGATTGATTGATTACCCATTATTATTTTAAAAATTTAAACAAAATTGATGTAATTAAAAAAGTAAGGGTATTATAGTCATTTAATTGGGGGACACCATGCCTCCCCCCTTCACTTATATAATAGAGATAAGCTAAAATATCTAATACAATATTTGTAAATATAACTAGTAAATGGCTCGGACGATGTCTAAAGTTGTCATGTGATATACATTATTCTTGATGAAAGAAAACTATTCGTATATTTTTTAATTAATTTTGGTAAAAAAATCTTGAAAGTTCTAAAATGAAGAAAAGGCTAATATTGATCAAATATTTATAAATTAATAAGGTAAAATAGTATAATTTTCACCTCACTAATTGTTATAATCATTAAAGCATACTTTTTTTTAAGGTAAGATGAAGGTGACTCACTTGAGAGGAGATAAGGAGAAATCCTCAAATGAGTCTCATGAGGTTTGATCCCTAGACCTCAGGGATATGAGGTGGGAGAGATACCACTACTCCACCACCTCAACCTCATCATCAAGGTATACATGTGTAAGGATTTTTATGAGGATTGAAAAGGATACATAAGACTGTGATTCTTAGTTTTGGAAAATAAAGTTGTAAGGGTATGTTTGATGGGTAGATAATTCTCACTATTCATTGAAGAGATCACTTGTTTGAAACTTCTCATGACAATTTTATTTTTAAAGAAGGACCGACATGGAAAGTGAATCTCTAGAATGAGAGAAAAGCACCAAGTTGGATGAACTTGCTTGAAAACGCCTTTTTAATAAAACATATCATTGTAGGCATGTAGCATGCTATATTTTGGAACAAAAGGAGCAGTATACCCAGGCCCAGCCCTAGGGGTTTTTTTAAGGGGCAACCGCCCAGGGCCTAATATCATAAAGGGCCCAGTTTTTCTGAAGCTTTAGATAAAAGCAAGTAACAACAATTACATTCAATAAAAGCAAGCTTGGCTTGCTGGTTTGTGCTTGTTGGAGTATTGTACAAGTCAACCGGGTTCAAATCCCTTAAGGGCCAAATTTTTTTTTTTTTTCTTTTTACATTTTCTTTTTTATACTATCTTTCTCACAACACTTTTTACACTTTATTTATATTTGTCCTACATTAGCCTTTGCAATTTTATTGTTGGATACAAATATACAATCCATTGCTATTTCAATATTTTTTTATACCATGTTATGGTACTTGTATTTGATTATAGATTTATTTTGATCCATTTAGGATAATCTTGATTTAAGTGTTAGTAAGTTGTAAGTGTCAAAAGTAATATATTTTTTATATAAAAATAGTATACTTGAATAAAAAAAATATTTCCTCCGTTCTTTTATTTGCCTACTTTGACTTTAATACTATTTCAGATATATACATGACTTTGACTATCTATTTTGATGTATACTGAAGAAAAAACATAGTGTACTTATTTTGTTGTGTAAGTGTCAAAAAAAGTACTACTTAGTTGCGAAAAATCTAGCTCTGCCACCACATGTAAGAGGCCCTATGCTTCAGTTTCGCCCCGGGCCTATAAAATGTCAGGAAAGGTCCTGAGTACACCCTCTTTCCTTGATATTTGCTTTCCATGACGTTGGATAATTTCACTCATTGTGCTAGAATTCCGCTATTTTGCATGTTCTCATCTACTCCCTCTGTTTCTTTTTAATCTACACACTTTCCTTTTTGGTCTGTTTCTTTTTAATTTACACACTATTGCCTTTTCTATTTTAGGTAACATGTCACATCTACTTTCTCCTCTTTTTCCACCCATGTCATCCACTTTTTAATATTTTAACCCACTTTTTACTTTATCTCTCTCACTTTTCAGTTTATCTCTCCACCTTTTCAGTTTCTCTCTCATACTTTTGTAATTCCTCCTTGGTTCTCCTCCAAAGTAAAGTGAGTAAATTAAAATAAAACGGAGGGAGTACTTGGTAAGAAAATTTTACATCACTAATATTTGAATGGCAACAGTGCGCACCTATGATGGCGATAACCCAAACTCTTAACGCATTCATTTCATGTTGAAAGTTGAATACATTCATCATTTGCCACCCACAACTTCCATCGTTCAAAGAAGATATGTCTTTGCATTCAGAATTTTACCTCAAAATAATTGAGCAGGGGTAGACTAGATTTTCATTGAAGTAATCATTGAACAGTCTCCATCACCTCCTTGTGTATTATCTAGTTGTCAGTTTGAGTAATGCTGAGATGAGGACATCAGCAAATTTTCATCCGATCCATTGCTAAATAAACAATGGCCCGCTTTGTTCTTCTTTTCATAAGAACTATAGGAATTTTTTTTTTACGGGAAGAAAATATATCATTTATAATAGGCCATATGAGACATACAATGACAATTAAGATCTAAAAAATTCAGATTTAGCAAATCACAACAATTTTTACAATGGAACCAATTAATTTTAATCATACTCGAGCACATCTCCAACTCCACCGCTTCAAGCATGACGCATTGACGCGAGCAATGTATTTCGATGTCGTTGCATCTTTCCAATTAAACCTTCATAATCTGATTATGTGATATAAGTTCCTTGTGACGAATTGCTGAAAAAACCTAAACCCTCATAGATCTAGATAATCTTCCAAATTATTAACACCATGAAAAAAAGAAAAAACTCATACAAAGATGAGAGGCAACCCACCAAAAAGGGGAGAAAAATTCTCAAAGATGGAGATTGAGAACAAAACAAAAGAAAGCACTAAAGAAGATAATAACCCTAAAAACGAAGGAAAAGGGTCGGAAATAGTCTGATTCCCGGAGAAATTAGACTACTTTCGGCTTAGGAGGCTAAGAAAAATAGAAACGCTAGAAAGAGAATTGGAGAGGAAGAGGAGAGGAGGTGGCACTCGGTGAATTAATTTTTTTTTATTAGGAACTTGAAATAGAGCTAATATTAAATTTGTGGGAGTTTATAAAAGATTTTGGTCATTGTTTAAATTTTGGTTAATGTCTCATAGGGTGAACAATTATCAAATATACAAAGTATGAAAGTCACAATATGAAGATTTCGAGGTATGAAATGACACATAGAATGTGCCCTAAAGGACATGGTTTTTGACAAATGTTAAGTACTTCATCTACTCTTGTGTCATAATTAATAAAGTATCTGAAGTAAGGTCACTTGAATCATTGAAAAAGTTGATTCAAACTTAAGGAATATATTGCCATGTCATTTCAATTATTGTAAAAGTTAAAACAAAACAACACAAGCGCATCAAAACCTTATGAAATCTATCATGTATCCAACTAGGGGAGTCAATGAGGCGAGACTAGATCGAACTTGGGCATGCTTGACTTGGCTCGAAAATGGGCAAAGCTCGTCTTAGCTCGAGCTCGAGAAATTTGAATACGAGCTCGACTCGAGGCTCAACTTGAGCTCGGCTCGAGGCTCAACTTGAGCTCGAGAAATTTGAATACGAGCTCAGCTCGAGGCTCAACTTGAGCTCGAGAACACCAAACCCAAGCTCAACTCAACTCAAGCCACTCCATATACCTTGAGTTAGGTATTTGGAGTAGTTTTATAGAGAATAAAAACTTTATGTTGCATTCTCCCACTAATGTTGGACTTTATGAATTAGCCTTTAACATTATATAAAACAAAGGTTTACATTTTGTTTCCCGTCCAATGAGGGAACTCATAAAACATATTATGTTCCTTTTGTAAAGAAGATAGGCTTAATCTTTTGTTTCTTAATCAATATGGGATAAGATAGTAACATTTTATGAAGGAAAAAAAAAGGCGTTTACACTATAAATCGATGTGGGACACTTAATATTTTACATTAAAAAATTTATTTAAAGAATTTTCCAGCCTGTTCATGAGCTTTCGAGCCGAGCCAAGGTTAGCTCAGGCTTGGTTCGTTAGCATACCGAGCCGAACTCGAGCCGTACCGAGTTTTGACCGAGTCGAGCTCGAATAGTGCACAAGCAGGCTCGGCTCGTTAACACCCTTATATCCAACAATCTTTTTTTCTATTCATACCCAAACATTCTTATTTTTTTTTTTAAAGATTGTACTTCTAAGAGGAAATTTATAAAAATTGCATCAACCATTTTTTTTTTTTGTCTATTAATGATGCTCTATGGCTCTAAGCTTTTAAGGGGAAGATTTTGACCAAAAAAACCCAGCAAAATCAAGTAGAAACAATTCAACGAGTTCCATCACCAGATGAAGTGGCTCCCTAAACCCCGCAATAGCAAAGCACTTGCTTCATCTCTCCTCCATCTCTCTTCTCTCTCCTTCATTAGACTTCTCTCCAGTATAACTTCATCAACATATCCTAAGTTTGAAAACTATATATTATACAATTAAAAAAAGCTAACTTTTTGGATTTTATTTGATTGATTATAGATGCAGCAGCTGATGCTTGGAGCCCTAGTTTTGTTCACCCAACTGCTATTGTACATCCCAATGCTACTCTTGGTCAGGTGGGTATTCTTCTTTTCTCCATTTTTATTACTTTTTTTTGGATGTTTAATTTTTTTTTAATTATAGTTCAAAGTAAGCATTTTAATGGAGTTTTTTCTTTGTATTTTTTTTGGTAATGGCAGGGTGTATCAATTGGGCCATTTTGTACTGTTGGGTCGTCAGTAAAACTGGGCAATGCTTGTAAATTGTATCCTGGAAGTCATATTTTTGGACATTCTCAATTGGGTGATAATTGCATTCTTATGACGTTAGTTTATTTTTCTTTTTATTTTGTTTTAGCTAAATTATATCTTTATTGTTGTACTTCTCATGTTGGGAGAATTTCCTAGTTCATAACATCATAACGTTTTGTGGTTGTATATTCGACAAGAAATGTTGTATATTGAATCATAAATGTTGTAGATGGAACAGCAAATGTTGTATATGGAGTATTTTATATAAAAATCAGGGTGTCTAATATCATCTACAAGCATATAAGATGGTGACTTATTGATTTCATTATACAACATTTGTAATCTAATATACCATATTAATAAATAATATTAACTAAAGTATATTATGAACAAAATTTGTTCATATATATAGCCGTTATGAACTAGGCACCACTCGTTGTTAGTTTTTTATATATTAATTTCTTTTTGGGTGGGTTGTGAATAGGGGTGCTGTTGTTGGTGATGAGCTTCCTGGGAAAACTATGATTGGATCAAACAACATCATTGGACATCATGCTGTTGTGGGTGTAAAATGCCAAGACTTGAAATATAAGGTGATTGGTTTTACATTTTTCAGTCCAAATGTGCTTTTCCTGCTAACATGGTGTCTTGCTTGTGTATTTTGAAACATATTTCTCCATTAGTAAATAAATTCACAAGCTTTGTGTGTAACGTGTATGAGTGAGTATGACGACCTGGACGAAATGTATGCAAAACGGAAGCATACACCTTCGTTAGATATCAGTTAAGAACTTAAGATGTTGTGTCATACCATGTTTGATTGTTTGTAGATATAATGATGTGTTAGGTGGTGTGACTTATGTTATTAGTTCCTGCAATCATATTATTAGAATTTCCACCAAGGATTTGTGGAGGTTCTTCATGAATAATTAAGTAGTGCAAGATTCAATAATGCTCGGATGATATGCAGTATATTCTTGATAATGCTCTCTAAGAGCGTGTTTAAACTACTAAAATAATAACGAAAGATTAAGCATGAGAATTGCTATCAGTTAGGACTCAAAAATGCTAATGGATGTGTAATTGTATACCATGTGTTATAATGAATTCCTCAATGGTTATCAGTTACTTCCTTCGTCCCATATTGATCGATATAGTTTGATCATGTGCCCTATTCACTAAACTAGTTTGACCAACTTTTCTTTACTAAATATATATTAACACATGTTAGTATATGAGATGTTGGATTTCTCTCAATGTATATTTTCAAATATCTTCTTTTTATAAATTTTTGCAAATAGAAAATTAAGGATATTAATGACCACATGGAGTAATAATAAGAACCTAATGAAGGATTATAAACTACTCAACTTATTATCACATTGTGACCTAAAGATTTCGGCATTTCGTTGTAAATTCAGCACTACACAAATAAAATCATATGATATTTTTTTTTATGTATAGAAAATATTACCATGATCATTTTGTTAAGTCCTTGCAGTTCGCATATGGAGTATGAGTATGACACTCTTACATCCTTGTGTTCATTCTAATTAATTGTAACCAGGTGGGAGAAGCCAATCATAATTAACAATCAAAAGAAGAATACAGTACCCTTTAATTGACCTAGTAGGTGCAGTGGACTGTGGACCTAGTTTCTGAACTGGTGTAATCTATTGCTTGCATGGGTTCCATTTCCTGGTTAGCTTTATATTGCCATTTCTTCGTAGCTCTTACCTGCTGAATATGCAGCAGGAACAAAAGATGTAATATTTCTCCTTCCATATGATTTCAGGATGGAGATGAATGTTTCCTTGATATTGGTGGCAATAATGAGATAAGAGAATACAGCTCAATCCATAGATCATCCAAGTCAGATGATCAAACGGTGTGGATGCAGCTTTTACTTCAATTTGAAGACCTGTTTTGCTGCCCTATTATTGTACTTATTTCAAACTGTGTGGATTTATTCAGGTCATTGGTCACAATAATCTTATTATGGGATCCTGTCATGTTGCTCATGACTGCAAAATTGGTGATCACAACATATTAGCAAATAATACCTTGATGGCTGGTCATATAGTAGTAGAAGTGAGTTAGTCTGTGTTTTGAACTTATTGGTTTGTCATTTTTTCTTTTCATGTATTTTGATATTTATCTTACTGAAATACTTGAATTAGGATTACATTCACACTGCTGGTGCAACTGTTGTCCATCAGTACTGCCAGCTCGGCTCATTTTGCTTCATTGGTGGTGGCTCTGTGGTATGTAATACTCTTTAACTGTTTGTTTCAAAAGAATTTGATCTCCATGGCTGCCACTAACTAAGAGATAGAGTATAGGACAATAAAATCATGTTGAGGTTACTTTTTTCTTCTCTTGATGCAAGCTAGCCCTGTCACAGAGACAATGTATTTGTACTTCATGATTATCCTAAGATGCAGTTTTGAATACTTGTATCCTTGTAAGGTTTCTCAAGATGTTCCAAAATTCATGATGGTTTCTGGTGATAGAGCTGAGCTCCGTGGCTTGAACTTAGAAGGTCTGCGACGTCGTGGGTTCTCTGATACAGAGGTTAGTTTTGCTTAAAGTTCTTGATGTTTTTATTAGAACAACTGTATCTACAATTAGATTTTGCAGTAGGATGTGGTGCCTCTTTCTAAGAGTCTATGCTGTTGAGGACACATCTTTTACAATCTTATTTGTAAAACTAGTCAGTATGTAATTGACATCCACATATTCCTGTGGCTAATTGTTGACTTGTTGTAAATTGTATATTTTCTTCATTAGAGGTCTACCATAAAGCTTCCCCTTAATACTTGTACACAAAAGAAACAGGAAATGCTTTGGCAGATGGAGTATAAAATTTTGCACTTTTTTCTTGTCTAACAACCACGATGGATTTGATGCTAATTAGCTTCATTTGTTACTAATTGGAGTATATGCAACATCATGTAGACATTGCTTGCCATGTATGTATCACATTATTGGTATTAAATTCTTTTTAAGACTGAGGAATTTGGTTCTTCTAGAATCTAGATTTATGTCATCGAGTCAGTTTATTATAATAGTTTGAATATCTTTAGAAAACCATGAATGTAAACTATCTCACTTGGCAAGGATCCAGATCAAAGGTTTGCGAGCAGCATACCGCAAGATTTTTATGCCTCTGAGTACTGATTCATGGAGTATTGAAGATCGCCTCAAAGAAGTGGTATGTTTTATATATCCTTATTCTACATAGATTAATAGTAGCTAAATACGTTAACCAATATCATCTTTCGCAGGAGCAACATGAAGAATTTGGTCAGGCTCCTATCATATGCTCCATGGTGCAATCTATACGTGATTCGTTTTCTCAGAATCGTCGTGGTATATGTAAATTCAGACATTGGAATGCATCTTAAAAGTACTTTTGTCTAAATTTTGTGTAAGAATTTCTTGCGACTCATTCTCTGCTTTAATTTTCAGCATAATCATCATAATGCATATTTAGGCATCGGCTTGATGCAAAGAAAAGTTCTTCCAAGGGACCAACACATCTGGGCTGATTTTGCCAAATCTTGGAATCCTGCCTTATTTAAGAATTCTCTCATAACTATTTTTCTTCCAGTATGAATATGGAAACTCCCCAATCTGAACAAAATCCCATATAGGATCTCATTCTTGACAAACTTGTTTAAAAATTCCGGTATGCTGGCACGAGCACATACAAAGTAGTATTCCATTTGTCCCAAAATAATAGGCCCCGTATGATTTTTGTGGTCACATCTTTTTATTATTGATTATTGCATGGTGGTAAAACATATGAAAAAACATTTAACTTCTATATATTTTAATAGTTGATAGGAATTTAGTGAGAGTGCTTCTTTTATCACAAATCTCTGTATTTTGTGAGAAATCAATGGTTATGACACCAAAAGTCAGATGTAGCTTTGGATGGAATGAGCAATATTAAACGAAGTTCAATTTACAACTTAGTGTGGTTGTGTATGATATTCTGAGCAGTACTCGTTGAGGCTCATGCCTCCATGTCTTGCATTACATCCCTTTTGAATATGTTTATTGACCTCTGTTCTCTCTTCTCGGTGTTATGCTCCGAATTAGCGTAGATAACAGGCCAAGAACAGTAGATTTATTGCATAAAAGAGAGATTAAGGAAGTGAGAAAGATGATTGGGGAAGAACAAGTGATGATATGATTGAATTGATGAATAAACCACCGATTACAACCTAGTAACTCTTTCGGGAGGAATGACACTCTCCCAATGAAACTGACTAATACTCAAAAATATTTCACATATCTTTTTCTTTCTAATAAACTACCTGAGCTTCTTCCCCAAGCTACTAATCAAGATGATACCTAACTTACCCTCCCCCTAAATATGAGTTCATTACATTTTACTATAATTGAAAATGCACATTGTATATGTGAAATATAGGTCAAATCTATTGAAGCTATAACTTTAATGGTGTATATGTTTTTTTTGAAGTGATCATTAGCAATATCAAATTATTACTATTACTTCTATATGATATAGCTTGCTCAAGGAACTTCTTTATGCCTGAATTTCGTTTTAACGAGGACTCCCTCCATTGGAAATAGTTGTCACAATGTCCAACCCCTCATAATTGCGGCACGATATGACTTTACAAAAAGACCCTTTTTAGTAGTTGTTATCTTGTACTCTTCCCATCCCTTCAATTCAAGTAGTGGCATATTGAGAAATCTATTAAACCATTGCTATATAGGAAGGTGACAACTTTGCCCACATCCACATGTCCTAAAATAGTACTTTGATTTATACTTTATTATATGAAATTGTGTCAAAATTGTGATGCTTGATTGTGAACCTTTCCAGGATTCCCATCTCTGCTATCTCATTTGGAGTAATGAAGTATGGGAGTCGTCTCCAGATGTGGTCACATAATTCCAACGGGTATATTATATGAATGCTGCTGTACTTCATTATATGCAACTTATGCAAGTTGTGTTCAAAAGGATTAAATTTACCTTTATGCCCTTACTTAGGGATGAAAAAGTGAAGAAAATTGCAGAGCCTTGACTTTAGAGTGAAGAGAACAAAAGTGGATTTTCTGCTGTTAGTTTGTTACTGTTTTTTTTTGTTTTGTAAATGTGACTGAGCTATTAACAACTGCTTTCTGCTTTGTACCTTTTGCAAAGCTGGTGACCAACTATGCAACTATGTACTACTAATACAGCTGTGTTCTGGAAGCATTCATCATTTTGTTTGAACTTTGAATAGTCGGATTGGTAGTTTGGTACTCAGGGTGGAGAAATCACTATCATGGAGAAACCCACATCTAGACATAAATCGACACTTGGTGTAAGTGTAAATTGTAATATTGCCCCGTTGTTACAATACTGTTATTATATATACTTCATCCCTCTCTATCTTGGTGACTTTTTCTCGTCGAACTTTGTAAAAAATTTCTATATATCGTCACTAATATATATATAAAAGTATCATCAAGTGAAACGTGTTGTTTATGTCTTGCAGCGTATTCTTGAAAAACCACTTTTTTTTTTTAATTCTTATTAATGCATAACTAAAAATATCAGTTATTTCTCCTCAAAAGGAAATCAGTTATTAAAGCTATACACTAGGTAATATTACAAGGCAAATTACAGGTAGGTATACTTCGTTCAATATCATTGTCAACTTTTTAATTTCAGTTCAAATACATTATAATTTGAAATTAGTTCTACGTACGTATGCTGATCACATTTATACTGAAAACCAACATGAAGCTACTTTCTGTTTCAATTCATAGAACTTTTGTGTACTTCCAAAATATACGCATTGATGGTCAAACGAGTGCATTGGAGATGCAAAAGCGCAAGTGTTACAATTATTTGACAACCTAAGTACAACACAAAATATGTTGGTCATCTTCTCAAGAGAACAAGGGGGAAAAGGAAAGGGAACACTTTAAGAATACGGGAAGAAACTACTCAGAAGCGAATGTATAAAACAATTGGTTTAAGTTTGGATTAGATCTTCTCGGACAAGATCGAGTTTCAATGTGAGCCAATCCCCCAAAGAGTGAATTGGTAAATTAGGCATATATAGCTATTTTGTATACGAACTCATAAAAAAATAGAAAACAATATTACTCAAAAATATGTTCAACGTATCTAAACATATCACCCAAATTTCTCAATCTCTTTCATCAGGCATACGGTGGTTTTCCTTTGCATTATAACAACCATGCCATTTCCCAATTACAGAAGATATCTAAAACCCTAACCCATAACATGAAAAAGGAATCATATAAAAGCTATACACACGAGATTAACAAAAAAAGGAAAAAAAAATAGCAATATCACAACCACCAACCACTAAACAAATCATCAGATATCTCAAAATAGCAGAACCTTCATGATTGTGAGATTCCTAAATAATACCCAGCTTAGCTTAGCTTGCTTTCACACAGGAATAACGTCGATCTTTGACGTGTCTTCACATCTCAAGACAATACCTTCTAGGTTGGCAGGAAGTATGCATTTAGACCACTGGCACCCTGTTGGCAATGGCTCTGGAGGTGGAACAATCATTAGCACATTATCATTCCGTTGTACCACCCCCATCACACTCACTGTGCTACCTTCTTTGATGTACCTGTCATGCATCATTACCCAAGTTATACCAGTTGAACTACATAGCTTCAATAAAAGTGTTAGGAAGTTTGAGTTCCTCGTAGAGTCGCACGCACAAAACAAAGGGAAGTTGGGAAAAAAAAAATTGAACTTACCCTTCTTTTAAGCGCATGACACGGTCATCACTAGAGAGATTTCTCTCAGCTAGCCACCTTACAAAGTCGGGTGACATATCTTTGTTTGATGGGTTGATATCAATAACAACAGATTCATCAACATATGGAGTCACTCTAGCGCCATAGCCTGTCTTCACCAGAGCTCTCAGCCCAGATTGGAAGTCAGAAATGTAGAAATCAACCACGTGCCGCTGCAATTACAGGAAGATTGACATCAGATACAAGCTCAGAATGTTCCACTCAACGATTAAGGTGTAGAGTATCACAATTCAAACTTGTTAACATATTTAAGCTTGGAGACAAGTTTTTACTGAGATAAATAGTGAATAGGCATCAATGCCGCAAAAGGCAGCTCATACTACCAGCAAAAATGCAACTTAAAGAACAAAAACACTTATATAAATTGTAATATTAAGACAATTGTTTCCTCTCACCTCAAGTCTCCCTCAAATTTCCTTACACAATTCTAACATGCAAATACTTGAATCCTGAAAAAACCATCACATATTCTGCACCGAACCTTATCATTCAAAAATTTTCTGGATGATGCATGTTAACATTAGTTCACTTCTTTCCCAAATTCAGCTCATAGTGCATTCTGCGTCGAGTTGAGCATCCATTTTTATCAAGAAATTAGATAATGATAACGACTACTGCTTATAGAAATACCATTTACATGGTGCCAGCCAACCTACACAAAACAAGATAAACCAGCTCCACCAAGACTGAAGCTTCATACGTTGCACCTTCAGGAACCTTCTCCAAAACACTGAGTTGTTTCCCAAAACTCTTCATTTGGTTGAAAAGAGGAGAGTAATTTGTGCAGTTTGACGACCAAGAGTAATGTCATAAATAATATTCAGCAAGTTTCTCAGTTCTTTCGAGGAAATAGTTCTCCAAATGATCCAATAATTACAACACTCTTGAGTTTCAGAAGTGTTATTAATAGAGTTATATTTCCAGTCTTAAAAAAATTACGAAAGTGTGAATATTTTAGGAATGGAGGGACAGATTAATTGCTACTTCCGACTGGTGACCACACATCTCCCATTCAATCTAACCAATATGGGTAGCGAGAAATATAACGAATTTCATGTAATACTATGAAGCATTAACCTGGTCTACCCACTTCCTATTGAACTACAAACACAATGCATAAAATATCAAAATATACTCTCAATCAGACTGGATTAATGTACGTATCCGATAAAGATTCGCTCGCCAACAACCAAATTACAGCAACCCTGAAATTAGCATTAGCATTAGCAATGGTTCAATGTAATAACACCAACTTTCTCATTCCTTGAACTCTGAAGTCAAATTTATACCTGGTAACTCAATAAACTCAAAAAAAGCGAATGGTTTGTACGTCAGCAAACAAACGCACACAAGTGGGATAATCTGTACAATCGCGCAAAAAGAGATACAAAAATTACCACTCATAAAAATTTGTCAAACCTCAAACCATCAAAATTCACGCAGCCGCTTAATAGGCCACATATAAAGCCCACGTGCCTGGAAGCTGTAAAGGCAAATTTCCCCTAATACACAAGAAGCCAGCTTTTGACTTTTAAGACATCAAATAAGGTTGAACATTAGTAATATTATCTCACCTCAAGTGATCTGAGACCCCAAGTAAAACGTCGATGACTGGGATTAGCAGCTTTTGAATCCCAACTTCGATACTCAAATAAGCTAGTAGATGTATAAACACATCGAGGAACCTTTTGGAAAGATGACTCAAGAGGTACATTTCCACAAGTTACCACCTTCACGAAAAAATTGTTTAAACAATTAGTTCAGTGAAGATGTCAAGCATATCAAAGGCAATTATTTTCTTCAAGTAAAATTGAACTTCAAAACAGCAGAAAATTCAGAATCAAAAAATATTCAAATGATGCAAACAGCAAATCCAAAAATTCAAGAACAGAAGGAATGAACCCGAAAACTCTAGTAATTCTTTCTAGGAAATTGATAGAAAAAAAAAAAAGAAATGTATTATATAAAGAAAAAATATACAAAGATACTGCATCACAGTTCCCACAAAATTGAAGAGCTAGAGAACACATAGACTATAGTGTGAGCCCCTTATCAAGAAGGCCTTTGATTATTAGTCTATAAGTTATCAAGTCAATTATCCAAATTGCAATTCTTGAATGAACTTGTTGACGTTCTAGTTAAGTTCTTTCCTTCAGGCTAGGCATTAATACACCAATGAATCCGATAGAGAAATTCACTGAAACCTCAATAAATTTATGCAATACCTCCACCTTTTAGCAATATCCCAGTTGCACACCATTTTTCTCCCTGGATAATACAATGCTAACTGCTCGTATAATGTTCACATAATTGTCCCTTCTATTTCACTTTAAAGTACTTAGAAAACTTGTCTCCGTTAGTAAGAGTGCTTTCTTACAAAAGAAAAGTCCTGCAAATTCCAATCACTAAAAACCGCCATCTTTCATACTCATGTAAGGGAAAGCCAATACTTTCAAACATTCCCTGAAACTAAGAGCCAAAACACATTCTCATTGACAGAACAACTCTAGTATTATCCTAAACTCTAATCATCAGGGTGTCTTAGAGCAAGTGCAATAAAACTTAACCATTTCTCCTACCTTTATGGATTCAAATATGACTTAGACAATATCAGTTCTAATTTCCATCACGAGATTCATCATTTATTATGCAAAAAGCATCCTATCCCATCTTCCAAATAATATTTATTTACTGCGGTCGAAGTAAAGTCCCTAAAAGGTCCATGAAAACGTCGGGGTTGTAAGCAACCGTTTGCAATTTTCCCTATCAGAGTTCCAACTTAATAAAAAGAAATTAGAAAGTCCATCTGTAAGCACAGATATTATCCATCAATAATACAAGAAAAAACAAGAAAGTTACAGTGATGGAATAGAAGCCACTCTATTCATAAGCAAAATTCTTTCAATCTCTTAACAAATGTCACTCTGACAACAGTCAAGTCATCTTACTAGTCAGTTAACATCATCACCTCTACATAATTTTTAAAAATTCATTCCAAATTCATATTAACCTATAATGTAATACAAAAGTTCTAAAAATAAAGGCAAAAGTAAAATGGAATTCTGTAATTCATAAACAGGGAAAGAAGAAAATGAAGCAGTATGATGCACTTGATAGATATACGACAATAAATAAACTAGATCTGAATTTATAAGATATAACTAACAACCGACTGTGCAATTGAGGCACACAAATTTGGCAGATTCCAGCATCAGAAAAGAAAAAAAACATACATGAGTGTAAAAAGACTATACTCCTGTTAGAACACCACATTAATAAGTCTCTATTTACAAGTTCCCACAGGCCACAGCAAAACAAGATAAGGAAAAAGAAAAACATAAAGAACTTAAAGCATTCCAATAGATTTTACATACCCCAGAAACTTTAACAAATTGACCATCTCTTGCTGTTCGAAGCTCTGCATCTGGATATTGAGCAATAAAGCCTGTAATAGCTCTCCTTCCCCAAATAGTATTCCATGTAAAGACAGCTGCAACAGCACTAAAAAGCACCACCACAACAATGAGAAGAATAGGATTGTGCACAGCTCCAAGGATGAAACCACCAGCAATAAAACCCATCACAAACAGCAGAACCATTGCCCACAAAATTAGTTTGGGGAAGCTCTTGTGGAATGAGTATTCATCCTCTTGAGTCAGCTTTGTCACAGCTTGGTTGTGTACAATTGATGCAGCATGATGTTTCATGGAACCCATGGACTCTAAGGGACCAGAGGCCTTTCGAGGAGCTCCAGATGAATTCAAGGGGCCAGATGAAATTGGCCCAGAAGTTATCAAACCTGTAGTGGGAAGAACTGGTGCAAGAGGGCCAGAATTTTGCCGAGAAACACCTCCACCAGCCTGAGGGCCAGAAGACTTCTTGACTGGCTCACCATGTTTGTTGAGTGGACCAGAATTTGATTTTTTCATGGAAGCTGAGCCAGAACCTCCAACATTAGCAGATGAAACCCTGCTCACAGAATTCTGCACAATCGGGCCTGAGTGAGATGCAGCTCCTCCAAATGATCCAGTCCTCGTAGGGGCACTATTGATAGGCCCAGATTTCCGTGACCTTGACCCATCCACATGTATATCAAACATCTTCCCAAGTTCCCCAGACTTTTTTATATCACCTCCTGTGTAAGGCATGGCCACTGAGCTCATGGTAGGTGGTCTTTCCTTTGGTTGTTCTGGGCGTCCTGATACATAAAGCCCATTGCTGAGTTGATGGGATGGGAACCGAGAACCCATCAGGCTGGTCTCTTTGATCACCCAGAAGGTACACACACCACTTCTAAAAAGATCAAATTTCTATGGAGATACTGCACAAGCAGAGTTCAGTTGGTCAATATAATAATATTAACAGTATTTATCCAGAAATGCAAGATAAAAATATTTTCCCAGACATTATGAAGCTCAAAGAAGAAATCTCCTAAAAGAACCTAGAAGTGAAAGTTGGCGAGTGTTGTCTGATATACTGGTCTCATAATAAACCATCTTGATAATTAGACTTCATAGCACCATCTATAATAACATAAAAGCACCCAGACAAACAACTCTATCCATGATTGCTTACACACACAAAAAGGACTATTCTATCGCCAATAGCATTCAAACCACCTCAACCAGTTTGACCTTGTGGTCACCCCATAATTACTCAAAATGTCCTTTCCATGGTACACATCTGCTATGCTGGTTTTGTTTTCCTTTATTTGGTGGGGGTGAAGAGGGGGAAAGGAAGGAGGAAATTAAAATGTGCAGGTTAAGGAAAAAAATATATCCTGAAGACACTGCAATGACATTGAATTAGTGTATCCCATCTAATTTAACATGTCAAGTTGTCTGCCATGAATAATCATTCTTGGATCAAACAAACCACGACCACACATAACTCGAGAATACGATACACAAATCACACCAGCTAACTCGAGCACGTATCCCCAAAATCATAATGTACAAAATAACCCTAGTGTCAGGATTCTGAATAACATAATGAAACTACCCCATCTCTGGTAATATATTCAAGAGCAGAATGTGGTCACCAAAATTATAAAGAAGATCCAGGTCTGCATCAACTCTTAAGATAAATTTATACCCAAAACTACATTCATAGTAACAATTATACAAGTCCAAATGCACTTAAGCAAAAAAAAAACACAAACCAGTAATAAATACAAAATTAAGTAATACACCCAGTTCACAAACTTGAAACATTCAAGTTTCCACTATACTACTATTCAATCAAACAAGAAAAAAAAACCCACCAAATTATCAAACACAAAAACAAAAACGAGATCACTGAATAGCAGATCCAGAATCCAAATCTAGGGTAAGAAAAACACAAACAAAAATAAAATTTAACAACTAAAATGAAGCTAAACAAAGAAAGTAAGAACTACCCACATTATCATTTGAAGCAAAAAGCAAGTAAATCAACAAAGATAAAAACCCAGATAAGATTTCAGTACAATATAATGAAAAAAGATGAAATTTTTGTTAATTTACCCAAATAAAATATAACAGTGGAGAGTCAAATCTGAAGAGTTTGAAGAGTAGTAGATCCAATCGAAGGAGAGAGAAATGAGTCCATACTATTTGACAAACACACACACCCAACTGTGAAGCAAACTCAAAGGTAACAAGAGGAGAGAGAATGTAAGAAGAAGAAGTTTAGAGAGAGAAAGTAAGGTGAACTTTAGAGAGAGAAAGAGTGGTTATTGGCTGAAAAACAGTGATTGATTTGGGGCAAGAATAATATTAATATTAATAATTTTAATAATAATAATAATAATTTGTAAAGACAAAAAATACCAAGAATTTACTGGCAAGGAAAGTTTGGAAACCGAAATGAAAACATACCCTTCACCTTCCTTCTTCTCTTTCTCTTTCTCTCTCACTGTTGGACGTTGGCTATGTCTTTCTCTCTCCTCTTATTTTCTCTCTCTAACACACTCACTGTCTGTCAAAATTGACCCTCGTTTTGCGCCGGAATATCTTAGCCTGACATTTCATTTTTTTTAAAATTTTGATCTTATTTTTGTTAGTAAGCAGAAATTGGGGAAAGAAAAGATTTTGTAATAGTATGGAAAATTGCTTGATTAATTATAAGAGGATTTTATTGTGTAATCTACCCATGTTTGATTTTATATTATTTAGAAGATTTTCTTGCTTTTATGGGTTGGATTGATTGATAGGTTGTGTTAATTTTGTAACTCATTTTTAGTAAAATAAATGTGGTTTTAAGGAAGTTTTTACAATGGTTATGGTAAGTAATTTAATTTATTATTTTTGCATTATTGATTGTAGTAGTGATTGTAATCAATGATGTGGATCTTTTTAGTTCATTGCTTACCGCAAACACTGTTGAGGTTTTCAACCAGAAACTGACACGATTTTAACTGTTTAACTTAAACATATAGGAAAGTTTAACATTTTAGCACCATTTAGTGTATAAGTTGGCAAAACATTAATGGATTATTTAAAACTTTCTTATATACTAGTAAGCTATTACATAATTACATGCGTCAATAAATATTAGATATAAAAAAATTAATTAATTGTCAAATTTTTTTAGTGATTTTGAACAAATATGTTAAATAGTCGACATAGGTAACTGCTTAATTAAACGGGTTGGGTTAGTGTCAGAGGGTTACGAGTTACGACACGATTAGCTAACTACATCGGGCTAATGTCAAGTTTTCCTCACACAATTAGTAAATGACATAAACACGAAGGAGACACGTCACGATCTATTTAACAGCTCTAGAATTATTCATGTTAAAAAGATCAATAACTTACCTACGAGCTTGAAGATATAGAATATTTTCTCAAGAAAAGATATAATTGATATAAGATACATTTATCTGATTTTATTATTTACAAGTTTGAAAACACGTGCAATGCGAGTGCAATGTATAGAAAAATAAAATAATTTGAAAAAAAATAGGGAAAGTTAGTATTTTTAAAAAGAAAAAATTGTTTTCCTACTAATTAAAATAAATTTAAACTATTTTTAAAAGAAAAAATATATAATATGTAAAGGTACAAATAAAAATAAAAGTTACTAAAGGCATTGTTCTGAAGTAAAAGTTATCTTACCAAAAAGGTCTTTTGATTTTGTATATCAATATAGATAGCATAGATAGAACTATAGAAGTAAAGTTTATGTTCCCTCAAAAGATAAGATATTAATAGTTTTCAAATTGTAGCAATCATCTATTTATCAAATTCAAAATATATTATACCAAAATTTTAACAGAAGACGTAGGTTATATTACTAGTTAATTGTCACATGACTAGTTAATTATTTTACCAATAGAATATTCTACACTACTCACATATAATACACTTTAACCATATTTAGTGCTTTATACATGAAAAAAGCATGTTAAATCATATTATATTCGGCTCCATATGTATTTTCAAGATACACTCACCAAGAAAGACTTAGCGTAGTGGTAAAGGTTTAACTTCATGACTTCAAGATCATGTGATCAAACCCCACTAGCGGCTCTTTGGGGGATAAGGTTTCCCATACCATCTCCCCTCTCTTCCAATAAGTCTGACCTGTAAAACTGGTTGGTAGACCTACTAAAGGTGTCAGTTCAGTATGGTCTTTTATTTTACCTACTTAAAAACAAATTTCCAAGATACACTACTCTTTATAGATTTTTCACTTAAAAGATATTTATGGTCAAATTATTGTGTTAGTACTCAAACTATTGCATCCAAAAGAGAATGTACGAGACATTATTTTCTTACCAAAAGATAAGGCCTGAAGTATGTATTATACATACATTTTCTATATTTTGGCATACAAAAATTATTAGAGTAGGCGGATCAATCATAACATAAAATTAGACAAAACCCAAGCTTAAATTCTCCTAATAAGTCCATTTCACCTCACTCTAACTTAATACTATCTCTAGACATCCCGCACTAGTGTTCCCTTCTTTTCTCCTTCCTTTGTTTCCATTTGAATCTTGAACTATAGCAGATAATTTTTGAAAATAATCAGCAATCATACCGAATGGATTAAAACGGTACTAAATAGATTAAACATGTCATTAAATAGATTATCCAGAAAGGTGGTATGTTCTCTTTTTAATATTGAACTTGAGCCATGGTCTAATTTTGAATTAAAAGTAGACGCGGGTAGCTCCCGATCATTACCTAGTCGCTAGTCGGTCTGCGGTTTCTTATAAGACCAATAAAAAAAATATTCGAACATTATATTTATGACCAAACATTTTCATACTAAATATTTCCCAAACCTTATGCTTATAAGTAAGATATAACAATCATCTGGAATCTTTTAAAATCAAATCTTATGTGACCTTACCATTTCCTAGAAAGGTAATATTGTTCAAGAAATATAGCACAATCAACCATATTTCATCATGCAAACAAAACCCTATCTATCTCTTTCTTTCCTACCCGCTGAAACCTAGCACCCAACACCCAAAGGCCAGCCTAGGGGCTCGGCCGCCGTCTGAGCCACCATCCTAGGCTCACGACAATAGTCGGGCCCCTCCCCCTATTTTCCCTTTTCCGGTTTGTTGCGTCGGTGTCTCCCCTTCCCTGAGTTGAGCTGGGTGTCGTCCCCCTTCCCCGTTTTTCGTTCGTTTTTCCTCACCCTTTCCCTGTGTTTGGTTGCTTTCCGGCCAGTTGCGCCGTTTACCCCCTCCCCATGTCGCGTTGTTCCCCCCTATCCCTGAGTCGAGTTCGGTGCGTCGCTCAATTCCCTTCCCCGAGTCGCGTCCTTACCCCCTGTCCTAAGTTACGTAGTCGTTCGCTGTTTCATCTCCTTCCTAAGTCGCTGCCGCCTATCGCTCGCGGTTTATCTGGGCTGCTTGTTGGTTCAGTCTTCCCCGCTCCCGTCGCTGCAAGTTTGTTTCGGTTTTCATGGTCCCCGTCCTCGTCCCCACGTCTGGTAAGCACAGTCCCTTGTTTAGTGTTTTAGTTGTTTTGGGCTTTTCCTTCCCCTCCCCTCGTTGTGTATTGGGCTCCCCTTTCCCCTTCCCCTTGTTAGAGTCGGGCTTCCCCTTCCCCTACCCCCTTGTTTGTGTCGGGCTTCCCCTCCCCCTTCCTCGTATGTTAGGTTTTTTCAAATGTGTGTTTAATTTCCAAATAATAGGAGTGCGTTGTTTTCGAGTTGTTAAAGATGTTATGGATGGTCGATTGTGGCCATCGAAAAGTGTTTGTCAGTTGAATCAGGATTGGTGGTTCAAAATTGTGATAGTAGAATATGTCGGTTTTTGGGAATATGTGCTAAGGGACAAGGTAAAAATTTGGTAGGTGCGGCTTTTGTCGTGTGCACCTAACCAAAGACAAATTTCTCCTACTCTCATGCACACTAAGCTAGTATAATGGAAGTAGGGATCGTATCCACAGGGAAACAGGGACAAGTTTAATATTTAGCGTGAATCAGTACCTAGATTAAGCTAAGGGCCGAGAAACCTAATAACAAGGGAGGTTTCAAAAGAGTTATGAATAAACTACAACTAACTAGCATATAAATAAAATGAGAAATCAATATGGGAAGATCTTGAATCCGACAAACATCCACTTCAATTTCATTAACGATCATTGAACCCCAACTCTAATTATTTCCATAATTATCTATTGTTGAGAATTAATCTCGTATTCTCCTTATTCTTAGTTGAATAGCATGATCAGCGTGACTATAAAACCCTAACTAAAGGATAACCTAGTCCGATCAGCGTCTAAGTTCAATCCAATAGCAGCAATAAACACAGAGAACCAATAGACCTGCTAATGTCATACACGCGATAAACATTCAATAGTTGATTCAATTTCCCCAAGAAATAACCAAGATGATCTGCATATAAGTTACTCCCTAGTTTGCTACAAATAGATAAAAGAATAAAACAATCCGATTCTATTCTTAAATCTAGCATTAGATTAATTACACAATCAAACTAATAACATTCCTAGCATAATTATGCAATAATCATAGAACACAATCATAGAAATTAAACCATAATCAAAGAAACTAAATAGAGAGGGAAGATCTCACAATAATGCTTAAAACTTCATGTTAATTTTCTTCAAGAACGGTTCAAGCTACAATCCGATAGCATAAACCAAATCCAACATTGAGATCTCTAATAAAACTAAGAAAACTAAGAAAATAACAAAAGTGAGGAAGGAGAATTAAGAGAGGAGTATTTTTTCTCTCTCCTCCATTTCAGCTCTGCTCCTCCTCTCTTAGAAAATAGGTTTTAGGAGGCTTTTAAACCCCGCACAAAACGTGGCCCCAAACCGACTTAACGTCGCGAGGCGCGATACTGATCGCGAGTCGCGAAGAGCTGACTGACTTTCCGCACAAACTGGCTGGGCAAAGGGTCGCGAGTCGCGAAGCAGGGGACGCAACGTGCTGGCTGTTGTGCTTTGCCTCGCTGCTGTGCTCCGCTTGGCTGACGATGATGCTGGGCTTGCTGGGTAGACGTGAGCTGTGTGGGTGGTGCCATAGACTGTTGTGGATGACTTGCGATGCTGCTGGGTTAGTGCGGTGTAGGGATGGAGCACTGATGCTAGGATAGCACATTGTCGTTAACTCATAACTTGCTTCCGTGCCACCAAGCCATGGTGTTGAACTTTTTTGAACACTCAAGGATAACTTCAATTAAACATCGTTCAATTCCGTTTCTGCTTAAAAGCTCAGAATCTAGAACATTAACACTAATTAACTCACAAAACTCCGAACTTCCGCTAAGGTTGATTTATATGCAAACGTTAACAATTACGAACAAATCCCTTAGCAAAGTGCACCTAAAATATCACAAAAACATCGTATAACTTGAGCGTATCAGTAACTCAAGAAGTTCGTGCGCATGGACGAGGCAATGATAGTTTTTCATGGTTGGGACTTATGTTTTTCGGTTTTGCAAACTGAATGTGTGCTCGAGAGTTCAACTTGTTTGGCTCTCTTTTTAGCTTGGCATTAATCTTAATGTTCCTTGCCTTGAAAACTTCAAATCTGCAAGCGGCACCTCAGTTGCATTTGAGGGTTTTCAGACGCCCACTTATCTGTGTTTCTCCTACCTCATGGAGAACCCAGAAATACTCTCGAGCGAGAGTGTGGAGTCACAACGGAACGTGACTCTTCAGAGAATCATGGGTCCGGAATCCCAAGCGATAGCAGATTGCTGGGATTACTCATGTGACGAGACGCGACGCTCGCCGTTGGTTGTTCGTTGTCCGGATCATGAACATCATCCGCTTCTTCTTTCACTTCCATTAGCCATCCGAGGTTTGACTCCACCATCACAAGCACTGACCAGCGACGCCCCTTTTCCTTCGCGACTTTTTATTAGTTGTATTTATTTTGGTTTTAGGTGGAATGTACGAGCTCATAAAGCTCACTTAGGTTCGTTTGTTTGGTTTTGTTTTGGGTGTATTAGCATTAGGATGTACTTCCACTTTTAATTAATGTACGATTTCTCGTTGTAAAAAAAATAAAAAAAATATAGCACATTTGTATTATAGTAAAACATTTTCATTAGTTTATTGAATTCTTTATCATATTTTAGGATCTTAAACCCATTATAAATTTATAGTTTTATAAGGACGATTGTGGAATGACAAAATATTCAATAATCGTGAAGATATCAATTGTGAACATTTGAGATATATTTAGGCTTTCATTAGTATTGTAATACTCCTTATTTTTAGTAAGTTAATACTTATAGTTTTTTTTTAAAAAGGCTTTAGTTATTAAAAAGACTATTATTTATTAAAAAGACTTTTGATTTATTAAAAAGGTTTTTAAAATAGGCTTTTATAAAAGATTTTGGATATTTAAAATAAATTCTAGCCCAAATGAATTTTGGGCCTAAGTTTACTAATTTAAAATCCAAGTAGTTTGTTAAAAATAAGATTAAAAAAACGTTTTAAGGAAATTCTAAAAGATTAACAAAAAAAAAAAAAAAAAAGTCCCATCTTAACAACTCACGTTAGTGAGTTAGATGCTTATTAGCAAAGTTTTTGATTACTTTTCCTTTTTGTTTATCTTTTTAATTATTTTAGCTTCTAGAATTATGTATTATGGGATAATTTATATCTTTTCCCAATATTAGTTGGATGATCGTAAAAATTTGTTAGATCTTAGCAAGATTTGTTTATCTTTTATCTTAAATCCATCTTTTAGTTTTCTAGTCCTAGTACGACTCTGCCTATCCAACTAGTATAAATAGGGGCCTCCATCCCTCATATTCTTCACCAAATTTGAGAAATACATCTCTTTTCTCAAGTTTAAACTCTCTCTCCCTCTTAGCCTACCCTTTCTCTTCTCACTTAGTAGTCATTTAATTCCAAGGTGCGTGTATATGTAGATTTTTAAATATTATTCTGCATACGTAGTATCATGTTTATAAGGTTATTGTTTTGGATCGGAAATCATGTTTTTATATGAACTTTATGAGTTATTTTATATTGTGTTGAAGGTTGATGAACGTTTAGAATCAAATTGGTATATTAATGTTAATATATACTGTACATGTTTAGTGGGTAATATATGCTAAGTACACGTATGTTAGATTTTCATATGCCGACTTTACGGTTTCGTCTAGGATTGTTAGTAGTGTTAAGGCCTCATTATACTAACGTGATCTTGTTATATAAACTTACCAATTCTAAAGTTAATATTTGATCAATCAAAACTAATGAATTCTTATTGATGTTGTGTCTGCTGCTTGTCGTAGCTACATAGGTTATTTGATAGGAGTGGTTTATTTTGTTAAGAAAATGGTTACTCATTACCTAATTATCAGTAGTCATATCGTATGAAGTTTCAAGATTATTTTTTTAGCAAGGTTTTATTTATGCCTTTATATGGCTAAATTATAAGAATTATTATTCTTTTTAAAGGAGGATTATTTCCAAAGGATTTTTATTAGATATATGATCTTTTATGATCGCAATTATAAAGAGGCAATGGCTTGTTATTTATTAGCAAGAACGATAGCTATTATATTTTACCCATGTACTTTTTGTATAAGTCATGTGGACAAGGTAGTAACCCCTCGTAATAGACTCAATAAGGAATACTAAACTTGGAGGGGGGTGCACACTTTAGGAAAGGTACCTAGGCAAGGAAAAAAGAGTTTTTATTAAAGTTATATACTTTATATTATATAAGTATTATAAGTATCCAAGGAAGGATTTTCGAAATTAAATATTTCAAAGGTTTAATTAAGTGTTTTAATATTCCGCATATACATGTACTTAATATTTTTACTGACACGCTTTTATTTTTGTTTTGTTTTTTTTTATGGCTTTGTCCCTGTGATGACCCTATTTTGGCGAGCAGAATTTACAGGTTGATATGATGCATACTTCATAAGGGGGAGCTAGTGATGAATCATAACTAGTCAAGGAGTTGTTATTTTATTTTCTTTATTTTTATTATTGTCGTCATAGTTGTACAATAAAGTTTATATATATATATATTAATAAAGAGGAGTTATTTAAGTTATTTCCGCTACATTAGTTTCAAGTTCAGTTAGTAGTTAGTATTAAAGCCTTTAACGTTATCACGTGGCGGTAATACTCTCAAGTTTCTCAAGAGTTTTATATCAAAATATCTTTTTAGAAAGAGAGAAATTTGGGGGTGTTACAAGTATTGTCAAGGGATTAAAGATACTTGCCAGGTGAGACGAAAATACAAAATTAGCCAAGAGGGCAGAATTGTCATGTAAGGCCCAACAAGAAGAATACCCAGCACATTAAGTACTATGAAAGCAATACAATAACATGTATAACCGGAAAAATAGAACCGTACTCGTTAACCCGATCTGAGACTCGTTTTCACCCGAAGAGACCACCTGAAATAAAATTGGTTCCCGAAATAAACCGACCCGAAATAAACGAAACCGAAAATGAACCGGACCCGAATCTACCCGACCCGAAGTGATCCGACAATAATGACATTGTAACACCCCGACAATTCTCTCTTTTCTAAAATACCTTTTTATCATAAAACATAGAGAATTGTCAATGTATTATCGCCCGTGTGAAAACGTATCGGCTTATTCAAAATTTTGCAGAGGAAAACATACATAACTAAACTTCATACTTTTAATATAATAAACGAACAAAGTAATTAAAACCAACAATCTAAAAATTGTCTACTCCAAAACCAAACTTAACATAGTATGTTCCTACTAAAGCAACAGACAAAACAATTTGTTACACAAGCTCTCTATTCCCAGATTCCCAATGATGCAAATCTGCACACCTGTAGATGTCAATGCTCTAAAGAATCTGCTCACCAAAATGGGTCATCACAGGATCAATAAGGCAAAGCCATGATCAACACATACAAACAAAGCACGTAATCAGCAAAACTGAGTACTACATAACAATGCATAAACATTCCTAACATGTTACTAAGAAATAATAAACAAGGATAAATAATAATATAACAATATAACATTCTGCAGATAACTTCTACTGAACTAAACTTTAATCATCTTTTTATTACTTTAAATGGAATAGTTATTGGACCGAGTTGTCTAACTAAAAACCAGCCTTCCCTCGGAAGACGAAATACGGGCGCGACTGCGTATTCCATAATGACCTGCGATATCGAGGAACCTTTGAATAAAAAGAGGAACGATGATCAATCCAATTCCCAGAAAAAGCCATGGCACGCTCACCATGTACCCCAACTCCTGATTGTCCAACTTCAGACGTGCACCAGTCTAAAGTTTATTACCATCGAAGTTACACTTTACGTGATTTACAATTTATTACTTATTATGACACACAAGTAATACAGAAATCTCAAATCAAACATTCACAACTGAACTTCTTTTTATCTTAGGATTAAAATCAGTGATCATACAACTTACAATCTAAGATTAATCCCTTTTTATTCCAATCCTTCTTATTTGTTGAACCTAGCCAACAATCAACTTACCTTTCAAAGGCATAAATTATCAACTTACCAAATAAGGCCCACAGTCCTCATAGAGTAGTGAAAATAATAATATAAGGGAACCCATGATTTAAACATGATCCAACTCACTAAATATATTAATTCCCCCATGTGAATTAATAAATAAAGTTCCCAATCCAACATGCTGGCATCAATATTCCATACAAACATGATATTCAACTCATAATCAAATCTCATCCTTACATGTCCGCACACAAGCATAAAACATGTAAAATCCAATCATAATAGAAATCATATATGAACTTACAAAGTTCCTATACATGATACTACAACTTTTCCTTCCTAAATCATAATACTACATCACATAACACGTAGGTATGTACGTACCTTGTATAAACAAACTGATAGGCCACAATTAATCACTTTAAAAGTCGCCTACTGAAAAATCTCCGCCTAAAACAACCAATATAATTTAAAGTCAATACTCTAATTAAATTCCAGCAACTTTAAAATACTTTTAATCCTCTTTAAAAATATTTAAAAGTTGTTTTTACCATTAAATCTTCAAATACTAATACTTCCTAGCATAGTATTACTATACTAGTCATTAAAATCCATCAAACTCCCTTAATAACATCCTTTCTAAAAATTCCAGCAACATATAATTTATTAAAACCCTCTTTAAACACACTTAAACATGCTTAAATTCATAAATTAAAATAATCTCATAGTTTATAACATGCTACTATGATTTTCCAATATTTAACTCCCTAAAAATTCATGCTTTGATAATTAAAAACTCAATCTAAACATAATAATCAAATTTGAAATTTTATTCTTTTAATACACAATATATATAATCCATGATTAATCATTAAAATAGTAAATTAAAGTTATTAATCATGATTAGTACCAAAATAAAGCATAAAAATATGATATTTAATTGAAACTTGAGGAAGAAGAAAAGAAACAAACCAAAGCAAGAAGGAAGAGGAAAGGAAGCGCCGACCAAGGAAGGGCAGCGGCGGTGGTCGCCGGCAGCTGGGCTGGTGTTCGGCGATGGCTGGCCGGAAAAGGGAAAAACCAAAGGTGCAAAAACCGAGCAAGAAGAAGGAAAACGCAAGGAGAGAGAAAATAATGTGTGGGCTTAGGAAAAGTAATTGGGCTTCAAATAGAGCTTGGTGATGAATAGGATTGATGATTGAACTCCTAACATCACTAGGATTAGTATTTGGGTTCCTCAAGCCCATTTAAACTTCTTTTCCAAAACCAATTAGTATTTCAAACATTTTCAAAGCATGCCTAACAAAACATCCTTAAAATATTTTCTTTGACTTTCAAAATGGTCAACCTTTGAAACATGAAAACATTAAAATGCTAATATATATTAAAATATAATTAAATAACGATATATTAAAATATATTTATAAAATTCATAAAAATACGGGGGATTACAGACATGAACCTGACCCGAAAATAATAATGAAATATTTTTTACAAACACTAGTTTATGTGTTTTTATTTGTTAGAAAAGAAAGTCGATCTTATCCGAATTGGCCCGACCCAAACCAACCCGAACCGACTGGAACCGACCTGATGTTGACCCGACTTATCCCGTACCCATTGCGAAATTTCATAGACCCTAGATGGTACTGCACCCGACCCGAACGTAACACGAACACAAAGTCGACCCGATTTTGACCCGACCCATATGATCAGTTTGCCACCTCTGGTAACATGAAATGGGAAAATTTTGGACCATCTCAAACATGTCATAGGAAATTGGAGGTTGAGGCATATACCTTATGTATAGAAGAAAAATGAATACATAAAATTTTAATTTAAATGGACCCAAATCTAAAATACCCAATTATTTATAAATTAAATAATATACAATATTAAAATTTGAGTAACAACTAACAATTATTGTTGAACCGGAAAATCAAACCGAAAAATTGACCAAGCACTTAGGCGGTAACCGAATTAATCAAATACCGTTACATTTCTTTAGAATGCTAAACCAGAACTTTCGGATTGAATAGAAATGTCTTATCTGACTTTGTAAACCATCCATGAACACGCTCACAAGTGTTTTGTTTCGATATTTTAAGATCAATTTGAATGTGTCTTAAAAGTTTTTGGTGTTTCGAGGTTCTAAAAGAAAAGCATTTTTTGTCAGGCTTCTATATTACAACAAAAACCTAAAAGAAAAGTATTAAATTAAGAAGAAGTTATTAGTTTCATAAATTTTACATTACCTAGGAGATAAAAAAATCATTTTTTATTAAAAAAAAAACTAATTACTGTCATTTTATGCATGTTTGCACATCTATACTACATGCTAAAGCAAAAGCCACTATTTTTGCCATTTTCACTTCTAAATTACTAAATTCCCTCCCAAACCTTTTTAATCAAAAGCATTTAATAGATACAACTACATGCATATATAATTGTGTCATTTCTCTTAAATTAATAATATTTAAAAAGAGAAAATTCTTTAAATTAAAAGCATTTAATAATTGCAATATATACGTAGATAATCATGTCATTTCACTATTAGTGATAACATTAAAAAAAAGAGGATTTTTTTTGTTTATAAAGTTTCTCAATTTCTTTTTCAAAATAATTGTATTACGTTATATATATACATCAATTAAAAGGTCAAGCATTGCTTGAGTATTAGTGATACTACATCCTTTTACTTAAGATGTTACACTCTTATTTTTGACCAATTTTATTTAATTGTTACACTTTTTCCTTATATGGTAATCTATTACATCAACTTTTTACACTTTTTTACCTCATATACACCACTACCCATTAAAATAATCCACCTGAAATCTTGCCACCTACCATATTTTTCTCCCTCCTATAATATTTTAATGCTTCTTTTACATTTTCCAAAACTAAATATTTTTTGGTTGTACTTCTTTCTTGAATTTTGTAATATTTCCTTAGTCCTCCCCAAAGTAAGGTATAACAATAAGAAAAACAGAGGAAGTATTCGTATATATTTGAACATTTTTGAGTAGTGAGCTTTTACAAAAGTTAAAACAAGTTTATGGAAACCTAAAAGAAGTAATTCATGTTTCTAGTGTCATGGTTACAGAATTACCGTGGATAACTATCAACTCTTTATGATTCATAATATACTCACTACTACAAACAAAAACAAGAGCTTCATCCCAAAGAATTAGTTCTCTCTACACCCCTTCCCCAAACAAACCCTAAAAGTCGTCGCCGCTCCAGCAGGCTCGCTGGTGGCCGCAGGGTCGTCGGCAAGCATGCATCTGGTGCTCCTCTTCGTCCTTAGTTTCGGTTTAACGTTCGTCTCCTCCCCGGATCCCCCAACCCTGTTTTTTTACCGTCGTCGGTTCCCCCTAGTTTTTCCCCTTCCCTAGTTCTTTCCCGTTGTATCCCTCGTCGTCCACCTCCCCTTTCCCCTTCCACCTCCCCTGAGGGTCCAGTATGTCCGAAAATTCAGTGTCTCCTAGAGTCTAGGTCCTCTGTTCATGTTCGTTGGCGAGAGGAGTCATAGATTCTCCCTCCTCTGTCGCGTTGTCGGGCTTCCCTTCCCCCTCTCTTCGTCGATTCCCCTTCCCTCCCCCCGTGTTTCGTGCGTCGCTTCCCTTCCCCCTCCCCGTGTTTCGTTCATCGGCATCCCTTCCCCCTCCCCTGTTACATTAGTCGGTCAGATGGTGGTTCTTAGTGTTTGTGTCTTCCCCTTCCCCTCCCCGCGTTTGGTTGAGTTTCCTAATTTAGGGTGTGGTGTTACGAATCTAGTGATGGTTGTTTTTGTTGGTTTAATGTTTGTTTCTCCCAGATCCAATAGCCCTTGCCTTTTTGTGAATGGTTATGATATGGTGTTCGTTAGTGGTGATTGGTGGGCAGTTCAAGGTTCTTGGTTTCCTATGATAAAGGAAGATATAGGAACCTGGTATGTAGAACAAATGATCCTGGAGTTGGGCATGGGTTTCTGCCACTTTAGGAATTCGAGTGTTGGTTAAGATGATAGGAGGTTTTCACTTAAGATATGTTGTGCGCCTATCTTATAAGTTTGGGATTGTGAGATTGCATCTTCGGGTCAGAGAGCGCGAAGTTCATCACTCTAACTCGCCCCAAGTTCTCGTGATGGCTTCAGGTGTCATCACACCTAAAAAACGCATCTTGTGGGAGGCACTCCAAATTGAATTGGGGCATGTCAAGACCTTCACGTATTTCAAGTTTCAGTCTAGTGTTACTAAACTCCAGATACCCTCGCAGCAGGGTCAGAAGTCACTAAAGGATGTGATTTCATTGTTAGTTGAATCAGTAGAATCCCAGGAGGATGTTTCTCTTCAAGGACCTTGGGATTTCGCGTCTAGTGGACATTGGGGTCTACTAGCTGTTGTACGACAATCTATCTGATGATCAGGATTTTGTATCTCAATAGATTTCCTCTCATATCAGGTCTTTTTCATCAAGACATATAACCCAACCTCATCCACCATTGCTCAAGACAAACTTCTTTTGGACTGGACACGTAATAGTTAGTTTTTTTCTTTATCAAGTATATACGAGTTAATGTAGTTCTTATCAGTGTTTGTTGTTTATGTTTGGTTGTATTAGCATTAGGCTGTACTCCAATGTTTAATTAATGCAAATTTTCTCGTTGTAAAAAAAAAATACTCACTAATGTAGTACAACTTTTGAAGCCTCAAATCCATATCTGTAAGCTAGGAATGATGTTAACTAGGGTCCTAAGTTCTTTATACTTCCTCCGTTTCAAATTAAATGCAACAGTTTCTAAAAAAGGATGTTTCAAATTAAATACAACACTTTCCTTCTTTCTATTTTTGGTAAAGATTTTGAGTGTGAAATTACACATATACTTTACTAAAACTAATTAACCCTTGTATGTTGAACTAATGTGGACTAAAAATCATATTAAAATCTTTGCCTTACTTAATGATTCCCACCAAAATTTCCATCTCACTCTTCAGCATCCAACTACCAACCACAATTTATGATCAAATTGAAACGGATCATAAATGTTCATCAAAACCACCCCCCTCAACCCAGAACCCTAAAAATTCATCTCTCTCCTCAGCCGAATCTCATTCTTTGTCTTCTCTCTCCTCATCTTCTTTTCTCTCTCTTACAATTCTTCTCTCTCGTCATTTTCTCACCATAAATGAGCGATGGTAAACACTCAACCACTAACAGACGCAGCCTTTGCTGCGAAAACAAAGGAGGAGATGATTATTTGCAGACATATGGCATATCAATTTCCGATGGAAGTCCTTATGCATGGAAAATGTTTTACTCCGGCGAAGTGTCGACTTGTTTGAGCAAAAAATCCCTCACAGCGTTGGAGAAGGTTATGGAAACGGCAGAGAAAGAGGAAGAAAAGAAACTGGCGAGTAAGAAGTTACTTTTTAACACCCCCTCTAGTAAGTCCCCTAAACCTAAACCTAGATCTAGGGTTTATGTTCTAAGATCTAAGGGCAAGGGGGTAAAAATTGTTGAACCTAATACTCAGGAGGCGAGAGAAAAAATTAGGGCAACCCCCAAGAACAGACCACCAATTGTTTGCGCATTAATGGCGGTGGGTTTTAATGAAGGTTCTGCACCCCAAAGGAAGGGAAAAAAGAAGGTTGATCAGGTGAAGATGGAGGTTGATAGTGATTCGGATGAAAATCAGGGGCTGCCTTGGGAGGGGATGTCTGTGAAGGAAACTGATTTTGTAGAGGGGGGGCATTACTATAATATGTTCTGTGAGGATGATGATGGGACCCTTCGTCTTTTTAAAGTCTATGAGGATTATGAAGAGGACTTTGATGATGGTGGTCCTGAGATCCCTATGAGTCCCTGTCATGAAGGGGAGGAATTGGATCCAACTGAGCATGCTTTCCTATTAATGCGCAAAGGAACTCAAAAGAGTTCTTGAGGTTTTGTTATCTTATTTCGTCTCTTTTACTTCACTCTGTGATTTTAATGTGTTGGTGGCCTGTGATGATTTTTGCCTTTTTTGTCAACATAAAATTATTGTGATGCTTTGTTGCCAATTTTGTTATGAGTCCCCTGTGTGTTGTTGAATATGATGAGTCCCATTGAGTCCCCAAAACTGTTGCATTCCTCTCCATTGGACTCTTGATTCACTGTGATGATTTGTCTAATTGGAAATTGTTGGTTGGTTGGTTTATGTTGTTGTTGGTAGCAATTGGTTGGATGGTTGGTTCCCCAAAATTGGTTTATTGCTTGGTTGGTTGGTTGGCCAAAACTGTCCATCTGTTATTGGAAATTTCTTGGTTTATTTTGTTGTTGGTAGTAATTAGGAATTGGTTAGATAGTAGACATGTTGAAATGAGTCCTTTTAGATCTCAATGAACAAACGTGAGAGATCATAGTCACAAATAATGCAAAAGATGATGGGACTCAACATATCACATAACCCATGCTCTGGGCTCCAAGTTTGAATGCACTTTGTGCTTCAACTTGTTGAGGAATCAAGCATGGGTCATGTGATGATGATATTGTTAATCCCTGATGCATTACAGAAGTCAAATGATGTTGAATTAACATTGAAATGTTTTGTCTGCCATATAAGACTGGTGTGGAGTGTTCCCAATACCCTGATCTCATTTGTAATTAACATTGAAATAAACATAACAAAGAAACTTAATTACCATTAACTAGAAAGGATGCATTATATTACATGACTGCCTTATCACTTAGATATCTACACAAAAGACACATAGCTAGAACTTCTTCATGTTCCTTCTACACAAAAAGTTGTCTATACACAAAAAATTGCATCATGTTCCTCCTAAAACTTAGTCTCTGGTTATGTGTAGCAGTCATCATTACTTGCATCAATGTTAAAAAAAAGTGCATTGGTAAGTTACCTATGCCAAAACATGTATACCACCCTGACCTAATCTGCATCCACTTCCTCCCCTTCATTGAAGTATTGCATATTAGAAATTATAGGAACCTCCCTTTCATTAAGGTACTTAGCTGCCTTATCAAGTAGTGATTGTTCCACTGCAACATTCTCTGGTAAAATCTCAATTCTCTGTAAATGTGCTTTCCCAGGATGAGGATTCTTGTAATTGTTACCCCCTTTCACTTTCAAAATCTCAGTCATCACATATTGTAACTGTAACCATACAAACTTAATCTTTTGTGTGTCATAGAAGTCATAAGCATCTTGAACTCTTGTGATTAGCTCATCTACATTATGTGGAAATGCGTGATTTTAAAGTGATTGAAGAGCCCTAAATAAACATAAATCCAATAAGTTGAGATCAGGGGATTGGAGTGGTTGATTTACTAGTTGTATGTTGAACCCATTATGTGTTGCAACTTCTTTGAATTCCATATCATCATCTGATAGGTGTGGTCTAGCATTATCTTGCTGCAATTGGATGTTTCTTGGTAAATGGGCAGGCCACTTTTGCATAATGCTTTGTATGACATTGTCAATAAGCATTTTCCTGATGACTTCTTTTGTGACTGAGTCAACTGCCTTTGTCTCAATAGTCCCTGCTTCCCTGTTTATGCTTCTTTTCTTTGCTCTAACATACTGAACAAAAGGGTAGATTTCATACTTGCCATCATGGATTTCAGTTCCATTGGTGTCATAAAGTGGCCTTCTAATAACACCCATAAACATGATTTTAATCCTGAACCTCTTTGACTGACAACACCTGTATGGGTCATCCTCAAAAGGTAGGAGATAAAATATCCTCATTTCAGGTTTAAAATAGAACCATTTCTCATCGATATGTATCACATTTTGCATGTCCATGAAGATTGGTTTTGTTGTTGGTGTAGGAGGAAAAATATGGCCTAAGACCCACTTCATACTTGTCAACTTGTGTGCATTTGTCACTCTTGTGTGGGTACGTGATGTGTGTGACCTCAATCTGCCATTTTTCAGCAGCCTTAAACAGTGCAACGGGGGATTTTCAATGCTCCTGCAAAGGTCCTAATTGTGGTTCTAAGATGCAGGGGCACTGATTGAAAAAAATCATCAACATAGTGCTTTGGTTTCCTCCCACATCTACAATATCTCTTACTCATAACATCTATTGAATCTTGTTCTCTTTGTTTCATTGCATCTTTGTAGATTCTGTTGATAGTGCTCTTGTGCACACCAACTTCCCTTACAAGTTTGCTTTGAAACCCCCATTTCATTACTCCATCATTCTCATTTATAAGTATGTTATCCACAATTAGTCTTCTTTGTGCTAGTGTTAGATTACTTTTCTTCCTTGTAATAATTGCTTCAAGTTGTTCTTCTTCCTCGGCCATTTCTTCTTCCTCATTTTCTATGTCTTCTTATAGCTGAAAATCTTCCCACAGTAGCTGCTCAATGGAGCAGAATCCAGGATCATCAACTTCTCCATCCTCCATGCTGACTAAAACGCAAGAACTCCTGATTTTTTTTGGTTTTTTTAGCTGTACAGAGAGATGTGTATCTCTAAATTTAGTATGGTGCTCTGTGTGCAAGTGCCATGCGTAAGTGAAAGTTTTTTTTTTGTGAACAATAGAACTGTGGAATGTAGGAGAAGAGGAGGAGATGGAAAAAACATTCTCTAGTTTGTAAATGTCTAAATAGGTGCTGCTTTTGTAAACTCAGCCCTATGAATTTTAATGTTTGGAACTTTTAGCTCCAAAAATCTAAAATTCTAGAGCAAATCATTTTTGAGCCAAAAAGGACTCCCATCAGTTTTGTGCGGTCCCCGCAGTCCCCCTCCCCCTAAATCTGGCTCCCCATTCCCCTCCTTTTTTATTTTGTTAGCCCCACTTTCTCTCTCCTTATTAACATACCCACATGTTATTATTTTTTGTTAATCTCACCCATAGAAATTTTACCTAGGAGTCCGTGTCATCCCAATTGTTGCATTTAATTTAAAACGGATGAAGTATTAGCTTCAAAAACATATTTTCGCCCAAAAGCAAATTTGTCAGCTCAGAAACAAAATAGCCAAGGAGATTATGGAAGAGGGCAAGGAAGAACCAAAGTATCCTTAACAGGATATTACTGCCACTGCTTCTTTTTGATGCAATGTTCCAATAAGATACGGATCATCGTCACCTCCAAAGGGAAAGGAGTATGCAGTTCATTTACATGTATTTACACATTACATTGAGACATGGAAGGGCAAACGTAGTGGACTAGTGGTAACCAAAATGTACACGAGACACAATACCACTCAGAACCAATGCCGAAATCTCTAGCTGCTGGGACGCTGCTAAGCTGAAAACACCCAAAATTTTCAACATCCCCACCAGAAGACCAAAATTTGCTCCACGAAGACATAATTAATACTCGAAACCCTTGTCCAAAATCAGAGCTCTAGTTTGTAGACCAGTCAATAGCTGCATAAAATTTGAGGTATCATGAAAGAAAAGGTCAGTTTCAGATTCAATTGAAGGAAATATATGAAGAAATTCATGTAAAAGTAATAATAACGGAATATGGTAGCTAAGCCCAACATTACAACTAATAACCCTTCCCTACCCTCCCTCCCCCTTTCCATTCTTCTTCACAACTTTAAAAAACGAGAAACAAGGAGGCAATACCAATTGAACAAAGGGAGATGTGCTGTGCAGGAGGAAACTAGCACTTACAAGAAAGTAACTTGTTAGTAGACTTCACTACTAGTCTGAAGATATTTGAACTTTACATGAGTCATCACAAGCCACAACTGCTAGAAACTAAGTCGCTCGTTTTGACTTCATGCTCTCCTTCATTTTTCTAATCTGTTCTTCTTGTCTCTACAGCAAAGTTAAGGAAATAAATCAATAAAATGGTCACCTGAAGAAAGAAAACAAGGCCTAGTCGAAAATCTGTAACCTTATACAACATCTTCCACCACAATTCCGATCTATCTTGTAGTAAGCGCCACTCGATTGCCATCTCATATTCAAGGGTGTTTGGCTGAGAAGAATGTGATGTAGACACTGCTTCTCTCTGACAGAAGAAACCAAAATAACGTGTTTAAAAATTGATGGACCTCAGCCAACTGAAAGTTCTAATACTAAAGTGAAAAATGTAACAAGGAAAGGTGATGTGAAAACGGTGCATAAGCAAATTAGGACTACCGTTTCCCGCTGCAGTTGATGTCTAAGTTTATCAATGATCAGATGACCAGGGAACGGGGAATGCTTTCCATGAAAGCATACAGCCTGTCTGCTGCCTACAAGAGGCCTGCAAACAAACAAGCAACAAGTTATGATCTGGGGATCTGCAAGACACAAAACTAAGAAATATTACAAAAGCCCATACGTTATTCTCTTCTACTCCCTCCGTTTCATTTTAATCTACACACTTACACTTTTCACGCATGCCAATGCAAAACTTTGAGGACATATATCTTTAGTTTTGTATTTGTCAAAATTATTAAAAGTACATATTAATAAAATACATGTTATGATGAATCTAACAAGATCCCACATGACTATATTTTCATCCGCGTATAAATCACAAATGATGGTCAAAGTGAAATTTGTGAATAGTGTAAAATGTCAAAGTGTGTAGATTAAAATGAAACGAAGGGAGTACTATTCATAGTTACCGAAACTCTGAAAGTGCTGCTACATGTGATTCTGTTTACAAGCAAAAACACAAGCAATTTAACCTATTGTCTCCTTTATAAAACTTTTCCTCCTCACCCAGGTTTTTCTACTTGTATGCTCCAATATAGGCATTTCACCAACCAAATGGGGGCTGCCAACATAGTACACCAACCCGAGTAAAGCATATAATTCTGCGACTTACGTATAAAGGTGCAAGAACGTCTTCATATGCTCAAACAGCTTCCCCCATTTCTACATTGTCACTAAGCCGTGCTCAAATGGAACGTTCTCCATCAAAGGTGGGAAAGTAGAAAATATTTAGGGTTATATGACCGAAAAAAATTCAATTGAAGGTTAAAGCTATCATATTCAAGAGCAAGGCATTGGAGTTTTCTCTCATGGTGTCTAAGGCACTAAGATTAGTCAAACACGGTGATTGATGCTTCATTTGTCATCACAGGAGAATGGCTATCTTTTTCGCTCTGCCCATGCTTTTCTCCTCTCTTCTCTAAGCGGCGCAGCTGAATTCCTTTTCTTCCCGAATCCTATATATCCTCTTTCTTCTGTATAGCAATGGGGGTTTGGGAGTAAAATCCACATATTGGGATTTAAGTCGGCTATGCAGCAGCTAACTATTTTATTTGGCCTTGGCTGTAGGTTATTATGCTTGAGTAATACTATGACTAACACCACACACATTTTTGTGTCTGTGTGTGAGTATACTCTATGGAAATTTAGAACATTCAATGGTCTCATGTGCTACTTTCTCCTCTGCTTTTCCTCTTCAAGGCTATGAGGCTAGAATAAAGCTAGGCTCAGAGTACAGGTGTAAGCCTCCTATCCACAATGTTTAAAGAACTTCAACTGTGTTGACTAGAATGAGCATACAAGGATTTGTCATCAACAGTAGACAAACCTTCCATTTGGGAGCATTAAGCATTCTTTCTCCAGCCTCTTCAGGATCTTATCTGCTACTACTTGCGTTTTGAAGATGACAAATGCTTGTCCTACATTGCAGCAGATTGAAAGAATAACTCTTAGTAGTGTTGCAAAAAACTTAATTGCAAGGTGGCATTGTTCTTCACCATAATGAAATTTAACAATAGTACTACTACTAGTGGGCACACACCAGAACGCCGACTAGATGTTGCAGTATGCTGAACCATTTTTGCGGTGCAACTTTCTTCAAAACCATGCCAAACTATATTCTGTATATAGCACAGGGATACACAAAGATTAAAAGGGTATGCTGGACAAATAAATAATACAAATATACAATATACCAGCTAAATCCTGCAAATAACTCTCCTTTCTCTGTCGATTTTATGGATAACTGTGTAAGCAATTGCCAAAAGAAAAAAAACAATAGCAAACTTGCAAATTTCTTCCTTTCTTTCTCTCTCTCTAACTCACTCTTTAAATCTACATGACAGAACAACCAAGACTTCAAGGACAAATCATTTATACATGATAAGGTCTAATAGAACAGACACACTGGTTATCCAACTCAATTAAAGAACATACAGATACTTTGATAACCACATCGAAATCAATAGTGTAAAAAACCCTCTCACCTCAACTTCAGCGGAGGTGTATGTTGGATCCAAGTTCTTAAGCAGAACAAGTTTACCCTGCTCATGGGCATCTTTCATCCTATCTTCCCAAGGCTGAAAAAGATAGATAATATGTAAAATCATCACTGAAGTTTGGATGAAGAAACAAGCAGGACAAATAACATCATGACACATCAGTTAAATTTTCATAATTCTAGATGACAAAAAGCGATTCTACAAGACATGTCAACAGGTCGCTCAAGTCGTGCTAGGTTCGGATTACTTTAGGTTTGAGTTATTACACAACGTCTCATTTTAGTTAGGGGTTTAAAAATAAATATTTGTGGCCCAGATTTTGCAGTTACAGGTCAATTTAACAGGTTACACAATGCCATTGTCTTTAACTATAAATGGTTATAATATAAAGATTTTTCATTCTAAGTTAATATAGGATTAAATAATTAACTTAAACTTATAAAGTGATGTCAGAACTCAGAATAGAGAAAAGTGAGAATTGTGCATACAAAAAAGAATTTGCTTCATATAACTAATGCAGAATCCAAGCCATAAAGATAGTTGCGAATTTAGAATATTTCTAATGGCGTGACAAGTGTTTCCAAGCTTGTATATTTTTGGTTGCTAGCACTTTGTGCATTATTTTTGACTCAAAATGACTCGTAGTATTTGATTTACCAAATTAACAAAATGGTCGGGTCAATTTCGGGTTTCGATAAAATCTAGTTCAAGACCAATTATACTGGGTCCGTTTTCGTCCAGGTTACTTTTTGACATATCTAGACTATCCATGAAAAAAGCAAATAATAAATAACGGATTAGAAAGTGGGAACATACAATGATTCTACGGGGCAAATTCAACCATCTTTCGCCAATCTTGGTTCGTTCGAGTGGTAAGGATTTGTATCTTATGACCATGAAGTCATGACATAAGATTTTCACTAGCCCCCAACCCCCCACTCTCGAGGGGACTAGCACGATAAGGTTGGACTCTAGCATCAACTGGGTTATTCATCTTACCTCAATCCATTAAATGATTAAATACAGTAACGTAAAACTCATCAGATACAATTACATGGACACACAGGCATACAAAAAATATATTACATTTGTTTCACATAGGCCAGTAAAATTATCTTCAATTATAATATAATTATTCGCACATCTAGGGGGTATATAAGGGAAAATTGTCAAAACAAACTTATTTGCTATTAAAAAAGAAACCACACTTTGCCAAAACCTACCTTATGAAAACAGAAAGTTGTGGCAAACTACCTTATCCGGGATGGTTCCAAATAAATGATCAGACTTCCATATTTAGTAAGTTATGCATGTATACAATATAATATATATACACACGCACACTCCTATTGCCCTCACTCCCTAGTCCCTCCCTCTACCAAATCTCCACCACCCAACCTCCTTTCCTTCTCCACACCTACCGCACCACCACCATCATGAACACAACACATAGCCACGCCCACCACCCTTCTATGGCCCACTGCTCCCATTGCAGCCTAATACATTGTCCCCCAACCTACACTACACCTCTTCCTCTACCACCAACCATTGAGAATCGACAAGTTATAAATCCATGACTATCAAATGTTCATTGAATCAATCAAGAAGTTCGAGTTTTATGTTCTTCAATCGATAAATTCTCGCATACCATCCCTTTGTTAATCTCCCCCTCCATTTCACGTCACCAAACCTAGATCTACTTCTTCAACTCATGAAAAAGGGAAAGAAATAAGTGGCTCGTAGAAAAAGGAAAAGCTAAGGCAATTGGGATCATGGACATCCCCGGAGGAGGTGAAGAGGTAGGAGAAGCTATTTTGCAAGGATCTTAGTTTTAGAAGGCACAAGACCAAGGCATGCGCATCTTGTAGGCAAGGTGCACCTTTATAAAAAAAATTATTAATATTTGTGGTTTTTAGAGAGCCCCAAAGCCTAATGTAGTGTCATGTATAATAATGAGCACCAAGTAACGACAAAAAGAAAAAGGGCAGAAGATTAAAAAAAAATATTTGACATTTCGACTCTAGAGGCTTCCTTTATACTCGGCACATCCAAGACAAAGAAAGCCTCTAAATGAAGATTGAAGAGAGAAAAAGAGAGTTGCTCTCGAAAATTTGATTGGCAACAAATGTTGGCAGAAAAGAACGGAGACGCCTCATCGGCGTTCTTTATCATGGCCGACGAAGCAACGACCACCAATTGCTTTCCACTCACAAATTAGGGTCTCTACGAGATCGAGCATTTCGAATTAGGTTTCATATTGAAGCATTTGAGTGCAATTAATTTAGATATTTTGCTCGAATTAGGTTCTTCGTGTACGCTTTAATTTGATTTAATACGAAGAGACTTATTTTTTTGAAATTTCAACACAAATCGACTCTCTCATGCCTCATTCCCAAAGACGCTTAAGGCAGTCGCCTTGCGCCGTTGTGCGTCCCAAAAAGGCAGCAAAAGCTCGCTCCTAAGTCGCCTCTTGTGCGTCGATGCGCCTAACAAGTTAGACGTGTTTTAACTTGCGCCTCCACTCACCAAGCGCCTAGGCGTGCTTTTTAAAACTGAGGTAAGGATAGTGGTGATTAGAGCTCCAAGATTTTCAACGATGTATAGTGGACTAGTAGCAAAAAGGGTAGGGTTAAGGGAAGAAGGGTGCTTGATGGGTAATCGTAATTATGGGAAACTAAGGGTGGGTGGGGACGTAAATACATTGGTTACTTAGTCAAACTATCTTCTCCCTCCTTTGTTAAATTTTGTGGTGAAACCAAGTGTTACAATTTTTTTTTGGAAACAAGGGAAATTATGACTTTTTGGTGGCAACAATCTACCACTTGATTGATTCAAAACCTTATAAATTTCTTCGACATTAGCTTTATTTTTCTATCCTTTTCTTCTTCTGTTTCCCTCTTGTTTTCTTTCGGTCGTTTACTCTCTCTTCATTTTCCTTCTCCTTTGCTTCGTTTACCCTTATCCTCCTTTTGTTAAATTTTGTGGTGAAACCAAGTGTTACAATTTTTTTTGAAAACAAGGGAAGTTATGACTTTTTGGTGGCAACAAAACTACCACTTGATTGATTCAAAACCTGACAAATTTCTTCAACATTAGCTTTATTTTTCTATCCTTTTCTTCTTCTGTTTCCCTCTTGTTTTCTTTCGGTCGTTTACTCTCTCTTCATTTTCCTTCTCCTTTGCTTCGTTTACCCCTATCCTTCACGTCATATTCTTCAAGATTCAAATCATATGCTAAACCCCTAAAAGTGCATTAATCACCAACAAGCGGCACGACAGAGAAAGATTAGGGATGCTTTTGGGATTATCAGCATGCTTCTTTCTCAAAGAATCGTCCTTCAGAGATATGAGGTTAGTTGTTTGTTCTCTTCTAGCTCCAATGCTTCTTTGAGTTGTTATGCTTGGAGAATCCATTATCTTGAAGATTTGTTGAGTTTCAATGTGATGATGATCGTTTTGTTAACAAATTTTTAGGGGTTTAGCATATGAATGTGAAAAAGATGAGGGGAAGGGGGAAAGTTTATGAAGCAAAGGAGGAAGGAAAATGAATAGAGTGAAAAAACAAAGGATACTTAGACGAAAAAGGAAAAAGGAAAAAGGAAAAAAGAAAGTTAGCGCCTGAAATTTATTGTCAAAGTGTTCAAACCCATCGATTGGTACCTTTTCACCACAGAAAAACCATGAAGGTACATTGCCACAACTTATGTTACGAGGAATTCGTTGGCAAATGTGTGTTATACTAGGCTGTTTCTCATAAATTTAGGATTGAACATTCATGCAATGAGGAACAATTTTATAACAATACTTTACATAAGCAAACCATTGCTACAGCCTACAAAGGAGTAATCTACTAATTTTAAACTATATGGAGAACTTTAAGAAACTTTACACAAAGATCCAGGAAGGGACATAACTTAAAAAACGACGAAATAATTCACTTTAAGGCTACGGATTAGATGTTATGAGTAAAACTGCTTCAGTCAAATGGATAACAAAAGCCATCTTCCTTTGACCCCTCTCTCCACACCCTAATAGGACCAAAAAATTTAAATTTATCCCTATCCGTTCTATCTAATTATCTGCTTCACAGAAGCAAGTCATCAAGGAGAGAGAGTCCTCGAGAGCTTACGACCCATCCAGTTATTGACACTTCCTAACAACCTGATACTATTTTATCCTAGAAATGTAAAAAGAAAGTCATGCAAGTAGCCAAAGCACGTTCACAAAGTGATACTTGGGGGAATACCAGCTTATTACCTTAATAAAACATGGCTAAGAAATGCCAAAATAAAGAATGCAGAAAAAAAAAAAACTCACACTTGCTGTGAACCATTTGCTCCTGTCCTGTATGCATGAGAAAGGTGAACGAGAAAACATCAGCACACTTCATTAATACACAAGAAGCATCAGCAAGAAAATTTTAAGCATAATAATTTGTCCTCATCCTCACATATTATCAATCAAAACACAATCACTTGATTCAAATTTTTCAAAATATCTAGCCGTAGTGAACCATGAGAATACCTCATGAACCAAAATGGCCGGAAGTCCCTAAATGGACCCACATAAGACCAGTTGAGCTCAAAGGGGAAAGCATTGTTGCTTTGGTAGAAGACTCGAATACACTTCTAGTTGCCCAGAAATTTCTTCCTTAAATATTAGAGAGTAGTTGGGCTTTCAAAAATCCCCCAATGAAAGAACATATCCTCAACACAACCCCATAGAAGCTCATGCAGAAGAAAAAAAAGGGATGACTCTACACTTCTGTCCATTATTATCATACACAGATTATAACAACGAAATTATAGTTTTAACTACCTTTGTTATATCACATTTTGAAATAGCTACCTTTCTTAAACTTTTTCTAATTTAACTATCTTTCTTTTTCCAAATTATTGGTTTTACTACCTCTAAAAGCCATCCGTCCATTTTTCTGTTAAGTGGGGCCCACTTTCATTCTTCCCCTAATTCCAAAAATTTCTCCCTTAATTTCTGCATATCATCCTTGTCATCCAACTTCAAATACAATTTGTCAATCTTTCTTCAAATAAATTTTCACAAATCTGGATTAGGGGTTTATGGTTATTGTGCATTGCAATTTTAAGAAAGTTTGCCAATTTCAACAACTCAAAGTAAATTTAAGTTCCAATTTTGAAAACTATAGGGTTCTAACTAATTGGGTCTTTTTTAAAATTGGAAGTTTTTCAATAGTACAGCTTCCAATACGAATTGAAATATGTACTACACTGAAGATTAATTAACATAAAAGCTTCAATATTGCTCAACAATCATTCAATTATGAGCATTTAGTTACAAATTAGAAGCTCTATTTTTACAAAGATCTCAATTAAACACAATCCCCAATTTTGTATGAACCATAATAAAGAAAACTAAAACAACAATCTTACCTTACTTCGTTGAAGTTGGATGGTTAGCTACCCTCATAGTAAAACGAGAATGGGCAACAAACTCTTGATTTAGGCTTTTGAAGATTGTTTGAAGAACATTTGAGCAACATAGTGTTACAAGAAGGAAAAATAAGGTTATACGTAGGAATGTCGACAAGAATTTCTAAGGAAATGGAAAAAGGGCATAAGTGGGCCATGCATAACGGATTTATGGACAGGATCGCAAAACCAAAAATTGGGGAACTTAAAAAGTAGTTAAAAATTAGAGAAAAATTAAAAAGGAAATGGGATATAGAAAAAAATTGGAAAAACCAAAAAAAACTCAATACAATCGAATACCTCTCCAAAACAATTATTTTGATATGAAATCATAAAAATGAATGTGCAATATAAGTATTCAACTTAGGCCTTGGTATTGCACCAATGCCTTAGGAATAAAAAAGTTGATACCCACAACAATATGTCCAAAGAATGATGAATAGGCAATCCAATGAGAAAAAAACCTTAACATCAATTTTGCAAAATTGGTTTCAAGCGAATCCAACTTCAGCTCAAGCTTGTCCCTAAACCTTGGGGACTCAAGTTGAGCTAACTTTGACCTGACTTGAGAAGCTCACGAGCAGCTCAATATTTCTTCTTAAGTCCTATATATTAATAAATTTAACTTCTTACAAAAAGTGAGTATTTCTTCATAATTACTTTTTTTAGATCTTAATTGAGTGAAGTTAGAATATGCTTGTTAGAAAGTAAATAGAAAGCAAAATTGTATTATCACATCTAATAACCTCAAATAATAGGTAAGAAAGAATGTTCACAAAGTCTTCTAAAGAAAATTTTAACATCATTTTCATTTAGCAAACATTAAATAATCCATTAATTAATAATGTTAACATATGTATATGTAGCTAAATCCATTAATTAATAATGTTTGCAACATTTTTCAAAAAATAAATTTAATTTAATTATCATGTGAGTGAGGGTGTTTTAGTCTTGTTACGTGGAAACCAAACTCCTCAAGAGTTTATAGAATATAATTAATTGATTTAATCATTATGTAAATGAGGGTATTTCAGCCTTTATTGACACCAAAATCCTCAAGAGTTGGCTCATAAAATAGAACTTTATTTAAAAAAATTTATATTATTAAGAGATTCTATTCAGAGGAGAGAAAAATGGACAAGTTAGACATCTAAAAATCGAACGAGTGTTGTGCTTACAAAATTACAAGATAAATTAATTTCCTTTCAAAAAATTCAGATACAATACAAAAACGTAACATAAAAATCACCAACTATAAAAAGAGTGAAGAAAATGATGACAATTAAAGAAACAAAGATAAAAATCATGTCAAGTTGAAGCAATCAACAAAAACGGAAACATGGTGACAAGAGAAGGCCACATGAAAATAGATTAAGTATGAAATTTTAGAGGTAATAGATTAAATTGGACTCAAAACAAATTTCAGTTTATTCACTCAAAGGGAAGTGTATTCTTGTCCCACATAGGCTATTCAAAGGGGAGCACATTTAACTTTTTGTTCGTGTACCGACCTACATAGGCGCACAAAGATGTGTGCCTCTAGCCGACACAGGTGCAAGACGTAGTATTTTGGACGAGTTCCATCTATAAGCGAGAAAGACCACATATATGGGCCATGTTACTCGAACTCGGGTACCCTTGTCGGATAAGAGCACGTGACTAAGTGACTAACTCGTCCATTATATGAAAATTTCCCATGAATTTGGCCCAAATGAAGTGTCCAAGCATTCATACCAATATCGGAGTGCTCAAAACCCTTTTACCTTATCAAATATTCTAGATATTGTTAAGAGTTCAAAATATTTAAGTCTTGCAAAAGTCGTAAGACTCTTATACTATGTAAAAGAGTCTTGGGTCTTGAGTCATTCACTAAACACACTTCGGCCTTCAAACACAAGGGGATAGTTCAAAACTCTTATGTTTCTATATTAGAGTTCTCAAGATAGATAGCAATTTATGGAGTTCATGAGAGTGTGGGGTCGCTAATATTTGTTAAAGGATTAGTGATATGTTGGTGAATGTTTCCCCAACTAGTTAGTGAGGCGTTTTCCCACGTTAAATTGCAATTGTCATTGGCGTTTAATTTATGCTCTTTAAATATGTTTACATTAATTTTCTTGTTATTCACTTCCTGAACCCCTTAGGGAATTGAACTCCCAAACTTGGGGTTATTACTTCTTAACCTTAACTCCACCCTCAGTCCACCACCGACCCACCACCCGAACTTTTGCCAAACTCCCAAAACATTCCATCACCACAGCCACAAGCCTATCATCCTCTAACCACCACCACCAATTAACTTTAGAGCCAACTCATAACTCACCACATACCTAGTCCCTGAGACCCTCACCCTTCGCAAGCCACCATAAATAAACCACACAACCACCAATCCTTCTAACGCCAAGCAATGAGAGACAGTGTTTAGAACTATATAGGATTTCCAAGCTATTGAAGCATGAGAACACATTTCACATGAGCAATCTCTATCTGTCGGAAAATCACCACCAACGAGCTAAACAATGGACCCACCATAAGAATCAACGTCAAACTTTGTGAAATTGTTGTTTGAGAGTGATGAAAGAGAATCAAATATGAAATGCAGTGGAGAATGATGAGGGTAAGGATGAAAATGGAGAAATTAAACCCCATTATTGTTTCTCTTTCTTTTATTGGATGTACTAAACAATATGAAAGGGAATTCCTCATTCAAACATCAAAAAATTTATTATCTTCCCTCTCTTGATTCATTTTCCGCCATATACCCTTCTTGAATATTTTCTCTTTCCCGTGTGTGAACCAAAAACACTATGATCCTTTTGCATTCTTCTTTTCTACAAACAAGGATAACTATAACTCTTTTTCTTTCTTTGTATAACACCCCTTTCCATAATTTCTCACCTTTTACTCTTTTATTATAATTCTCCTCACAATTGAAGCACAACCTGACAACACAGTCCTTTCATGTGCTTTTTACTATCCCATGTTTTAGAAAGAAAAGCCCCAATAAGCCTCTCTGATTCATTGATTATTGAAGTAAAGTACTTTGAGCCTTCCTTTGTTTTGAAGGAAGTTCACCTTGATTTTAAAAGGGCTTTCACTTTACTTTTCTTATTTGCTTCAACATTACTTATATTCACGTCTTTTTTATTAAAATCTATACCACAAAGTGTGAAAGAAAAGTGTAAAGGTGCACCTAGTCTACACGACGCTCGCGTCTTTACCATGCGCCTCATGCCTAGGCTCATAGGAGCCTTTACACCTTTTGCCTTTTCAAACTAAGATGTGAAACATGCATATAATCTCCATAGTCCATAGTTTTCCTTTTAACAATCTAATACATATACACTTTTCATCCATCTCCAAAAGATTCCTAATCTAGGTTAACCATGGTTGAAAGACGCAACAATGACAAATCCTTAAAAGTTATATGTTGGCAATTGTGATAGATGATGTAGCTTGTGAGATAACACTAAGCTAAGATCATCACTTAATAATAATCCATATATCCAAAGTCATGCCCAAAAGCACAAAGCTTCTTCATATCAATATTAGATTTTACTAAAGCACACAAGAAAAAGGAAACTTAGAATGAAACAAGGGCCATATCTTTTTGTGGATTTGAGATGGATTCAATGAAACTCAAAACACTTATAAATATTGGTGATATAATAGGGGAAGAAGAAAAAGCTTCTAATACAAGTGAACCAACAAAACTTACAGGTGGTCGTTGAGTGACTTCCTTAACACAACCATTTGCTTCAATCTCCTCATCTTTGGGCTTCTTAATAAGCACTTTACGCAACTTATTGTTGGATTCTTCCTCTACCATGCTATTGGATTTACGCTTTTTTGAAAATCCATTGCTTGTACCCATTTTCTTACTCAAATTGGCTTTGTTATCAGTATCAGCATCACCATTAGCAGGTTTTAAAGTCTTCTTAGCTGCAATGTTAATGACAGCAGACCCCTGCTTATCTTTGGATTGTTTAACAGACACTTCGTGCGGCTTTCCATCAGATTTGTCCTCCATCCAGCCATCAGACTTTGGCTTTTTAGGAACACCATTGTTTAGACCATCTAATTCTTTGGTCCGCCAACCTCTATCATTAGATTCAGTAGCTGCACCAGCAGATTGAGAAGCCTTATTGGTCGCAACAGTGGCAGGTTCTGGAGCGCTCGTCCCACCATCGTCACTCGATCGCGGAGCAATCCCATCAATCTTGAGTTTCTTCAATCGCTTGTCATCAGACTTGTCTTTTGCAACAGCAGCGATAGCCTTGTTATTGTCCTTCAATTGTTTTGATTTTCTGCTGTCAGCAGCAGTAACAGGTGGCACCAAATCTTCAACACTTTTTCTAGAATGAACAGATTTCAAGTCATGATTTGTTGCATTTTCGTTCACAACACTTTGCTTGGAATCTGGTGATCTTAATCCGAGTGTATCACCAGAAGCCAAAGACACTTCAGTAGACGTCACAAGATTATGAGATCCAGTAGCATCACCTTTTCCTTTCAACCATTTATCATCTTTGACCACTACAGAGCCAACATTGGCATCACACTCGACATTCTCGTTAGCTCCACCAGGATCCTTATTGAGCAAATTTGTCTCCCTCCCCGTGATTAAACCAGTATTATCAGGTTCAGTAGCATCAATACTTCCCACAGGCTGGTATTTTGAATTGTCTAATAAACGTTTTGACGTTTTGTCATTTTTCACCAATAGAGAACCTGTAGTGGCATCATGCTCCGCGGCACCATCTACTGCAAGGGTACCTTTGACAGCAATCAACGGTTTCTCTACGCCCACAGAAACGTTCCTGCTATCTACCTTAGGGCGATCCAGTAATTGAATATTTTTTTTGTTCAATAATAAATTAACTGTGACAGATGAGCAACAAAAAAGTGTCAAGACACGTGCATTTCCTCACATGATTTGAAAAACAAGAGACTTCTAAACACAGAAACACACCCTCAATCATAGCAATTTTTTCACCCAGCTCATCCGAAATGGTGTAATTCTGGACATCAAATGTGCGATAAAACACATAGTGCGCCATCTTAAGTTCTTCAACAGAGGGCTGCTGATTTCTCTCATCCTTTGAGATGCAAACAGCATTGCACTTGCCAGCAATTGCTTCCTGAATTGACATGAGCAGAATTAGCATCTACGTCCAAGTGTAAGTGGCGAACCAAATTTCACAAGTGATCTTTATCAACCAAAAGGATCCTTAATTTTATGCCTTCAACTAATGTAGAGACAAGAGAATACTTCGTGTTACCTGATTCGCTAACCCCCCACAAACATAGATCTAGAATCCTGAATTTGTACATGAAGGATTAAAAGTGCTATACTTTGATTCCAAGACAAATTCTCGTAGCACAAAATAGGTAACAATGGATAACCAAGGAAATAGAGGGGAGAGAGAGTAATCCATGCCTAATAAACATCATGTGCGCAAGTGACATCACTCACCTCGACCTCAAATGCCGCACAAGTGTCAAACACTCATGCTTCACCGAAAGCTCCTAACGCCAATATAGAACCAAAAGTAGGAAGAGAGAACCATTTTATTTTAACTTGAACTTTGAAAAAATCGATCATTCAACTAGAGTATACAAAGATAGAATCACAATTTAAGGAAGTCAAACCAGCATATGTTTGGTTTGACAAGGAAATTCTTCTCTCTAATTCTCTGCAAAAGCACACCCACCTTTAACCATTTTCAAACCACCCTCCATCATATTCTTTCTCCATTGTATCAAATAATTGCATCTCCTCCATTGTCCCCTCCAATGTAATCTCTCTCTCCTCCTAACCCTCTCGCCTCTACCATCTTCTCTCTCTTTCCATTGCTACCTCCAAAGCTACCACGTGATACCACCACCACGAATAAGCGTTTGGCAGTCAATTAAACCATCAAAGTTCTACAAACTTTAATGGTTGAATTTCACCATCTAAAGCCAAAACCGATTTCTAAATATATTTTAGTATTAGAGCCCCTCTCTCTCCTGAATCTTAGTTTATGAACACTTAGTGGTGGGTTGAATTTGGGGTGGTGGAAGGGGCAACTGATGGTGTATTGGTTGTGTTTGGGTCTAATATAGGCTGGTGAGGGCAGTCGTGGTGGGTTGTTGATGGTTGTTGGATTTGGTTTAAAGGGATTTTGAATTTAAGGTGGTGGGTTGTTGGAGTATGTTGGTGATGTATTTAGCGGGAGGTGGTGAGGATGGTGGGAGGTTAAAGACGCTCGGTGGTAGGGGTAGATGGTGTAGACTGTAGATGGGTTGCACATCTTATTTATGTTCGTTGTCGAAGTTGGTCAAGGGTATCTATGGTGTAGAGAAGTTTGGGATTTTGTGAAACCATTGGGGAGGTGGAAGGCAAAGTAAGGGTTTTGGGGGGAATAAAAGTAAGCACTTTGGGGGGGAGATGGAAACTGAGAAAAGTGTTAAGGAGACCCCAAAATCCATCAACAAAACATCATAAAAGGCAAACAAGGATCTTGAGTCCCTTTCTCAAAACACCCCTAGTGTTTATTTATTATTAGTAATATGATAGGACATTCATCTTGTAAGTTATTATTTGTTCACCAAATGCCTAACCTAAGCACATGAAAGGATTTCTCATATTATGTTAATTCTTCTTAAACCTGCAAAAGTCAAATGTGGTCATATTTAGTTATAATCGAGACCGTTATCGCGAACTCAATCGTTGCCGCGAACGCGCCACATATGTGATTCTCTTCCTTCCCACTAAACTGCCCATGGAACCACCTTCCACACTTCAACAAGCCAACCTTCCTTCATCCTTTGTTTCCAAGCTAAGAGAACATCTTTAACATAGATTGAATCAGAAGTAATTACTTTCACGTGTACTAAGGAAATGCCAAAAAAGGCCTCATGAGCATGAGCGAAGCTAAATACGCCATCTAATCTATTGATATAACTATTGTAAGGGAAAATTTGATCCAAAATACCTTATTATTGCTCTCCAACCGAATCAAGCCACAGATTAGCAAATATGCTACAAATAAATTTTATACCCCATGAAAATCCCACATCGTATATAATAGACCTACATATGACCCAAAAGGTTAAATAGCAAGCGGGGCAGCATAAATAATCCCAACAAATTTTAGAAGTCTTTGCCAGAGATAAGCCTGCATAAAACAAAACAAAAAAGAGGTTCCATATATTATTTCACTAGCAACACAAATACATTATACAAACATCCAAAAACAAATGCTCGTCTAGCCACCAAGCTTGCGAATTGTCAAAGTCGTGAGCTTTTACAATCCTCCCTTCATGATACAAGATGATATCCTCTACAATAATATTTACTCTGTTTCAAAATAATCCCAACCAAAGAGCTTGCCTATTTACCTTGTCTATCATCCTCCTAAATTGCGTACCAAAGAGCTTTGATGCAAATAATTTGAAACAAGAGAAGCATCTATATAGCACTAAAAAGACTTTATAATTACAATCACATATGAAATTTCTAAAGAAGTCGCATAAGTACGAATTAATAGAGCAAGTGGAGCAAATTAAAGAATCCTTTCAGTGGTCTAATAGAAAGGAAAAAAAATGAGATTTAAGTTAAACAAACCCCATTACCCCATTTCGAAACAAGTCCCTAGATTAGTCATCGACTCGACTCAAAATGATTTCTACTAGACCTAACTCAAAACTTAGGATCACTAAAAATCATAGGCATGACCCAAACTCAAAAAGCACGACTATCCTCATGTACTTGTGTTTCTTGGTGTTATTTCTAACTACACCCTAAATCCCATCATCATTAAAAACGGGAAACTTTTTTTTAAAATACAAAACAGGAGAGAGATGACAAAGATGAGAACCTTGGTTTTTGGATGAGATGAAATATATACGAAGCTCACGAGCCAAGTAAGAAATGTTTCACATAATTTAAGATATCTAGAAAGGAACACTATGAGTTATATTCAAGGATGGCAATAGATCTTGGATCGACCGTGATCCATTTCATGATAATTCAAAAGCTTTGGATCCAATAGACTCGGGTCAAGTTTGAAGCAAGTGTATAACGGGTTGAATCAAGATTTCAATCTTTGTTATGAAGATTCGACCCATGAATCCAATTTACGAAATGTAAAATTATGTAGATATAGTCGACTTTATGTAATGAAAAATTATTATCCATAATGTAACCGTAAATCCGTAATGCATGTTTAATGTGAGAAATTTCACAATTCTTTTACACCAACCCACGTGATAGTAAAACATCATAGCTACTCCATGGTCCAATATATTTGGAGACACACTCTTAAAAGTATGTTCCATAGCTAAGAAGCCACCTAAAGGCACAAAAACAAGAGGCAACCCATCTTGTAGCCACCATAACAAAAGCTAGTACTCATTTCAGAACCTTGCCTTTATCCTTTTGCCTTATATTCTAAGTCACTAAAGCAATTAAATTCTTTTCTAAAAAAGAGTATAAGAGAAGTATCACCAAAAGGTAAGAGAAAAGGGATTTAAATTAAATTTTGTTGTCTCATCCTTCTCTCTTTATTCTATGTCACTAAAGGAATACTCCATTCGTCCCAGAATAGTCTGAACACTTTCCTTTTATGTTTGTCCCAAATTAGTTTGAACACTTTCATTTTTGGCATGGTTTCACTATAAATATATTATTTCTTTTACACATCTTTGGCCCACACTCTACCTTTTATCAATAAAAAGTTACACAACTTTTTTCTCCTCTAATAAAAAATACTCCACCAACTCCTATCACATCTACTTTTTAAATAAAATAACATTTAATAACCACATTACAACTTATCACCTTAAACTACGTGTCCCAACAAGTGTTCAGATCTTTCTGGGAAGGATGGAGTAGTAAATAGTAAGTGTTAAAGTTCTTTCATAACAAACAAAAATGTTTTGAAAGGGAGTTGTAAGCCAAACATGTCATTTACATCAATGCCTTGAAAGCGGATGCTTCCTCCAAATAGATTGTTCTCACGTAAATTAGATATTACATGAGCTTAGCTCTATGGCAAGCAAATAAGCATCCTTGTATTCTTAATTCTCATCATTATCCTTGCCTAAGTGCCCAAATTAAGACTCCAAAGTCCAGCCTCTGGCGATACGGTGCTATATATGAAGCATTAACCCCATCCGTAGATATAAAGTGCTTGCTTTCATTGGAACCTTAATCTGAAATGTATTAACTCCCTTTATCTTCAGAATAATTACGAGTATGAAAATTATAGATTTCGTATAACTTATCCCAAAGCTTAAATATTGTTAATAATAATGAATTCAGCTCCATGATAATAGATACTCCTTGTATTTTCAACTATAGATTGTTCATGATTTATCTAACAAAAGCTGCATTGAAAGTGGTTAAAGAGTTAACCTGCCAAATAAAGACGAGAATAAAATGTAAAGCTAAATGTCTAGGATGCAGAAGAATATTTTAATATTAAAGTGGAAATCATGTTTCCCACACAATTCCAGTTGAATAGATTAATTAAGGAAAGAATGACTTGCCACTTACCAGCATCATATGAGAGCACCAACAACAAAGAGCCAAAAAAAAGAAAAAAGAAGACCATCTATTGATCTAAGACATGCCAACTCACTTAGTAATTAGTTAAAGCACATATATGTGGAACAAACACATCAAACGACAAAAACGAATAAGAATATATAAAGTAAGGAGAGTTGATGAAATCTGAGGGATAGTGATGAAGTAATAGCTTCCCTCTCTCACTTCTTCTACATTTCTTTCTCTGTTAGTCTCTTAAGTCTTATCAGTGTCTTGCATCACATCCTTTACTCCAAATCATCTTCGTATTTCAGACATCACCTTTGTGCACCTTACAACATCTAGGCAGCCTTAACGCACCTTGTAATGCCTCACCCAAATCCGAAACCGCTCATACTTCATGAATGAAATTGAGGGAAGAATGAAGTATGAACAAAATAGACCAACCAACGGCACCATTTTCAAAGAGAGATTTAATTATCATTGTTACCTAATTCGCTATCTAAGTCGCCTTTTGAGTTCGCAATTTGCCCAAAATGGGCCAAAAATAAACCAAAACCGACCATAATTTGCTTGTCTCAAATCTCAATTCGTAATTAGCATCGATTCAGGTAACACTGTCCATTACTATTAATATTGTTCAATTTCTAGTTTAGAGAGTAATCCTAAAAGACAATAAAGAGGAGTTAGAAAGTACACCCGTCCATTTCATATTAACCATCCATATCAAAAAATTAAAGACTAAAGGGATAGATTAGCAAAGACCATAGAATGTAGGGGATTTAAAGAAAAGAACGGCATATTAGCAAAAAGCAAAAAAAAATAAAAGCCACCCATTTCATATTAACCATCAAATTTTTTATTAAAAATAAAAAATGAGGGAGCAAAAAATACTACCTACCTTTCGCAATACATCACAACATCAGTGGCGCATGGACAAAGGAAGAGGAGAGAGAGTGTGCTTTCTTTGTTATCCAAGTGATAGAGAATAAAGTAGTGCACATGGTGGAACATGGGTGGCATAAGCAAGGAGCCAAGGACACATGGATCTTTTTGCATAGAAAAGTTTACCATACACAAGTATTATGAAACATCTCAAAAAGAGAATATGTTGCATGTATTGCGGAACGGAAGTAGTAATATCTTAAAATTACCAACAAAACTTGAAAGAGGGAGCTAAATTCCCCCAAACTGATTCGAGAAAGTTGTCAACCTTTTGCGTGCATTTGTTACCATATATTTTATTAGACAGGATCTTCCTATAGACTTAACTTGCTGGAGAGGTTAGAGGAGGGAGACTACAAGAAGGCATTCAACAATCTTAGGGTAACTTGGTAAGAATCAAAAAGAGGCGGATAATGAAAGAACAAAATTAAAGTTTTGGGCCGTGGCACATGTGAGCAAGGTCAATCCGATAAGAGGAAGGCACACTAAAATTTCACCTTCCTACAAATCCAGAATTAAAAAAAAAGTGATCCTTATCCGGTCTGAAGATCCGATCTTTTCCTGATACCCAATTCTAATTATATGAAAATCCTAATATTTGAATTTTCGAATAGGATCAACACATAAGCAAATCGGATTGATCGGATATTTTTGCAGAGCCCTAATTACCACATTATGCCTTTTTCTCTTCGCGTAAGTATTAGGCGAACTAACATGGCCAATCTAAGAGTTACATTGGTGTATATTGTTTGCTAAAATTATTATAGTGATGGAGGGAAACGCGACTATGCTAGACTATTGAGACTTTATTCTATCATATTATCATACTAATAAATATAATATAATACTAATAAATAAAATATAATACTCATAAATACTTCTTCTGATTTTCAATAGTTGCTCCCAAGGGACTTAGCAGGTTTATCAAAGCACAACTTTAAGCATCATTATCTTTAATTACGCATAAGTAAAATTGTAAAAAGTTCTATGAAAATACATATTGAGATGAATCTAGCAAAATCCCACATGACTATCTTTCTTCAAGTATATATAATAAAAGAGAGTCAAATTAGAGAATGTGAATAGTGTCAAAAGACAATATGGTACAACTATTTAAAATCAAATAGAGTAAAATTGTGATTATGTGGCAATAAATTTTATTAATTCATCCAACCAATTTTATTTGTGTTGTATCCTTGTTGTGCCCAAATCTTAGAACTTCATATTTTATCATTTTCGTCCCTATCACGAGTTTATGTTCCTATACCCATATGAATTGAGGCATTCTCCAAACCAAAAATCACAAACATTGACACTCATCTTTGTCAAAAAACTAGGCATCTTCATTACCACAGCAAACATTAAGAATCTATAATGGCTCCAAAAGTCATCACCTAGAGTTTCATCCATCAACCTCCTACAAATACTTCCAAAGAATGTTAGCTTAAACTTACTTTAAATTCTTACTTAACGCAAGACCAGAATGAGAAGAAAAAGAATCACACCATCAACTTACAAAAGAATCAAAAGAAAACAGAATAATACCATCCACTTGCTTCATAACCACATTCCACTAGTCTCACCATTTGCATCACCATGACCAGCACCAAGGGCCACTTCAACTTCAAAATTGTCACTGATAACATCTACGTTTTTGGCACCCTTACTTCATTTCAAGCAGACTATTCATTTACTAGACTCCAGCAGCTTACCCAACATAATCTAGCTAAAAAGAAACTCGCAAAATCTTAGAATCTTCCTAAAAACAATAGCATATAGAGGACACCTTAAAATGCACCTCTAACTCAAGCGTCCCCTACAAAAAAAAACCCAAATCCATCACAAGCTACCTATATTCCTCTAAATATACCAACTCATGCACCACCTTGGTGAACACCATAACTCTAACTCTATCAAGAATCTCCCACATCAAACACACTTATGTTGTTGAAACTACCACCCAACAGGTTCACCTAAAAAGTCCAATATTATTGAGTTTTTTGAATAAATTTGGTATGCATGTCGGCAAGTTCCTAAATGCCCATCAAAGAAGAGAGAATAGAGACACCATCAAGAAAGATGTGGAGAAGAGGAAAAGAAGGAGAAAGAGTTATCCCTACTTCGATTAACCAATAAAACAAAAAAAAAATCTTTATCAAGAAAACTCTCAAGCTCAAGACTCATTATGTTGATGGAGGTTAAATTTTTTTTGACGGCCAATGGAGGTAATATTACATCTATCTCAGCCTAATGAATCCATAATAAGGATGGAGAATCTTTTAGAAACTTTTTCATGCAAGATGATCTTAGTTGCTTAAGCATGCCAGCAAGATAACTTCCCTATTCCAACAACCAATTACATTTGGAAAGCAAGGGTTCCTTTATAGGTCATAGCTTTCACATCAACAGTGCCAAAAATGGAGAAAAGAGTTTGCTATCTCGCAGATATTTGTTCACTCCATGAAGAAGGCCAACAATGAAAAAATCTTGCTTGCATCTCTCTGTTCACTTACTAGGATGTAGATGAGAAGTGATGATCTGCCGCTTTATGTGTTGTCGTGAAACTACTGTAACCAACGAGAAGTAGTAATGGCAAGCAGCATTCACGACATTTTCGTGGTGCATTTGGTTTATAAAAAATTCAACTATCTTCTCTATCATGAGACTTTGTTTGAAAAAAAAACAAAACAATAGAACTTATTTAGCATCCTTTTGGTGTGGAGCATTAGAGCTTCCAAGAAATACCCCAAATGAGAAACTATGTACTGAAACAATAAGACAATAGTGATCCAGCCAATAGACAAAGTGGCAAAAAGACGAGTCTAATGAACCCACATATAGAAAAGGGAAAAAAACCGCTACATAGAGGGGTTACTACTTAGTGAAACAAGCTACTATATGTGTAAACGGGAAACTATGCAAACAAGCAACAATTACAACAAGAATGACTCATAATACTACTAAAACACACCATTCATGATGATCATACTAGGGAGAAAATGAAAATATCTAGGAATATGCTAAAAAGACAATATCACAAAATTGGTCAGAGGGCAAGGAACATAAACAATATTATATATTATAAAAGACATATGATGAAGAATCAATAACATTACCAAGGGATTAATGTTCGCCAAGCCTTTGCCAACACCACTTGCCAGAAAGAGCTCATTCTCTAGCACATTCTCACCTTTTATATATTTTGATATTTCCGAAGGATAGAAGAACCAAAGTACTTTCACCTTTCTTGCATTATTTGAATGTTCCCAAATTTTGATAAGCTTACCAATATAAGGTTTGGCTTCACCTTCCTTGAAAAGATATACAGAATCATAGAGAAAATACTCTACACCATCATAAGTAAAAGATTCATAGAACTGAACCTCCTTTTTTTGGCCACCTCGCCCTCTCTTTATACCCCAAGAGAAATCAATTTCATCACTTTTATCATTATCTATTGCAGACATTTGTATTTGTGGAGTGAAGATTCGTAGTCTGCATCAAAAAAGAAGCACAATGTTTGAACACTAAGTAATCACAAACACTTGGTGTACATGGCTACACAAATAGTAAACCCAGATACCCAATTATTAGCATGTACATTCGATCTATGCAATTGAATGAAACTGAAGAAAATTTAGAGCCTCATCATTTTCAAATACTTGCCTCCGTTTTTAATAGATGTATGCTTACAACTTTGACCATTAAGATCACTAATTACCGATTAGTAAATTATAAAATATGATCTTATGAAAATATACATTGAGAGGAATCGAACATCTTACTACTAATATTTGTTTTGTATGTTAGTAGAAAAAAACATCTGGTAGATGTATGTATATTAATAATGTAAAGAGTAAAATATTTGTAGCAAAAACAAAATGATGGTAGTATATGATATGTGAAAAATAATATTAGTATATACATATATACGTGCAATTATTAACAACGGTTATAGTTCACCTATTTATTCGTTTGTACAAAAAGGGAGCTTTTTAAGCTCCAAAGATGTCAGATATACTAATGAGTAATTTTGTTCCAACTTCTCAATGTTGTCTACAAGAATCTTTTATATTCTAAAAGAATTAATCTGGTTATTACAATTATATAGTTTTACCTTACCATTTAATGATAACTTTTATTTACCGAAAGTACGTATTACTTTTGTCAACCACGTCACATAACTTCCTAACCTCTTGACCACTTGTTGAAGAATCAAGTAAGGAAACACTTCAAATGCATAGGAGTTTGCAAATATAGATCTCTTCTCATTTGATCAACATCTCAAAGATACCTCAAACACAATAATCCTAAGAGACCCCCCTCTAGGTTTAAACTTCTGCTAAGGAATCATAGCATTTCTCATATGTTAAATTGTTTCCGCCACGGACATAGCATACAGTCTAGGCTTCATACAATCATACCCCTCTTCTTAATTCCACATATTACTATTCTCACTTGAGTTCCAAGGTCAGCCACTCACCTACTATACCCCAGCAGCAGCAAGGTTTCTGCCTTATTACTTTAAATGGGTGATAAATCAAACATTCCAACACCCTAATCATGATTTTGTTTATTTCATCAGACCTAAATGTTACTAATTTCATAAAACATGCACTACTTGAACATGCTCAACTTTACTTTATAAACCTAATACCAACCAAATTACCATACTATAAAATAATAACTACTCGTCCTGATTTTCCACAAAAAAAAAAAAAAAAAAAAAAAAAAAAAAAAAAAAACCCACCTAGACACACAATAACAAACACTTCAAAAATTGATTTGATGAAACAAACAAGACATGAAGATATCGCATCTACAAATTGTAACATAAATATTTAAGTTCCATGAAACCGACACGGACTAAGAAGTTTTACCAAAAATTCGAATCATAAGTTTATAACATGTAAATTATCCTTAAAAACATGAAATGACATGAGATACAGAAAAAATAAGTTGAATTCATGAAACAAACAATAACAACCGCATAAAATCAATGGCATGAATAATCACATGAAGTAGATCCTAAAATTCGCAAGAAACATGAAAAATCTTAAGAAAAGATCGTCTAAACAAGAAGATTCATTTAAGGGGGGAAAAAACCTGGAACGAGCTTCAGCAATTCGAGCCTCAGAATTCCATACGAGGGAGGGAAGCTGAGAGGTTTCTAAAGTTTAGGGGTTGGACAGGGTGTTGTATGTATAATTTTTTTTTTCTTTTCTTTTCTTTTGGCAACGGTATCGGTATGTATAAATAAGACGTGGCCACGGGCTGGGTAGGTCTGTTCTAGTTCGATTAGGGGTGGCAATGAGTCGAGACAACTCGTGAGCTACTTGAATTCAACTCGGTTAAAACTCGACTCGACATACTAAACTAACAAGTCGAGCTACTCAATACTCAATTAGAAAAACTTACTCATGAAACGTAGGGTCTTAGCACGGGGATTTATGAGAGAAGAGAGATACAGAGAAAGAAAAAGAGGGACCCATGTGATGAGGAGAGAGATAGAGAGAAAGAAAAAGAGGGACCCATGTGATGAAGAGAGAGATAGAGAGAAGTTGATACCAAATAAAGTAAGTTTCATTTATTTTGAAACAGTCTAAAATAATAAGTGTTTCATTTTTTTTAGAACGGAGGACGTATATATTTTTTTATTTTCTTAGGAAAAATTAAACTTTTTTTCTAAAAAATATTTGAACTTTTTTCTAAAAAATTAGATGAAAAAAAGTACTTTAAATGACTAAAACGCAAAGTGAAGGAACTTCCCCTAAAAGAAATAGAAGGAATTTAATACAACTAAATCAATGGATAGGATACAAAGAAACACAAGCAATAGATATTAGTCGTCCATTAAGGGCAAGTAAAGAAAGAGCAAACCCTAAACTCTAAACGCAGAGTTACAGATACGAGTCAACAGCTCAAGGCCTTTCCCTCTGGCCTCTCCCCCTCCCTCTTCAATCCCAATCTCCCTTTGCACCAACCACCAACGAGATCCACCACATTAGCTCAGCGCGGCACCACCTGGACCACCTCACTCGGCGCTGCACCACCTGGTCCACCTCACTCGGCGTTGCGCCACCTGGTCCACCTCACTCGGTGCTGCACCAACTAGGATTGTTCATTTCGAATATCCGAAAATTTCGGATCGACAAAACTGCGATCCGAAAAAAATCGAATATCCGAAATTTTCGAATCGGATAACTGGATATCCGAAATTTTATATCACTTAAATATATCTTGGGTTTAAACTTTTTCATGGCAATTTTTTCTTACAAATTTAGGTCTTTTATTGTTAGCCCAACAATTCACTATTTCATGGCAACAAGTACACAACAACTCACAATTAGCCATTAGGGTCTTTTTCTTACAATATGTTATAGTAAGTAACTCACGCTGAGCATTGAGCAGAGAAGTTTCAAGTTGACAACAAAACAAACGAAGCAATTCACCATTTAGATTTTTCATTTTCTTTGCTGAAATAAAAAAAAATGAAAAAATTAAAATCAAACTAAAATTCAGTCGCTGACCAGTGAGCATTTGAGTAGATAAGAATTGAAAAATTAAAAATGAAACAACAAAACAAAGAAGAAGAAGAAGTAAGTTGCCTCCTTTCACTCGCGCCGCGTAGAAGAGAAGAAGGAGTGGCCTGGCGCCGTGGCAGAGTTGTCGTCGTTGGGCTAGTGGCGAGAGGCTTTCAGTCGTAGGTGTGGAGAAAGATAAGAGATGCGGCGTTTTTGCTTATGGTTTATAACGAACATGAGAACATTGAACAGAAGTTTTGTTCTTTAGGTTTTTTAGATAAAACAAATAAACTTATACTTTTCAAAAAATTCGGATATTTCATACTATGAAACACAAGAATATCGTGATCCGTATCCGATCCGATTATTTCGGATATCCGATCCGAAATATCCGAAACTCAAAAAATCGGGTTGGGTCGACCGGATCAAGGATCATATTTTTCGGATCGGAACATTATGAACAACCCTTGCACCAACCACTAGTTCACTCGACAACCACCACTTCACTATTCAGTCGACGATACACACCACGCCACCACCTCACCTCGGCGCCACACAACCTGAGGTATTGAGTCTTTTTTTCATTAATGGATTTTTTTTTTTTTGATGAATTTAGGGATTTTATTTATAGCCATTAAAAGTCCATGTTTAACCAAAACCACGCAAGGAATTAGTTATCTAATTGCATTAATATACATGATTTATTGTATTTTATATTAATGTGATTAGTGTTTTATGTTCACTTCACTTTTTGTACGTTAAGAATCATGATGCCAAGTATTAAAAATTCAAAATAGTGATGTACATCATTTTATAGATGCTATGCTAAGTTCAGTTTTGTATATTGCTTTGTAATTATATGCCTCTTAATAATTGCTTTGCATGAACCGAGTTCGAGCTTGAACCGAGTTTGAGTTTGAGTTTGAATCGAGTTATTGTTGTTGTTGTTGTTGTTGTTGTTGTTGTTGTTGTTGTTGTTGTTGTCAGCAAGTTAAAATTCGATAACAAGCCCACCCGAATTGACAAAACACGTAAAAAGAATTGGACCCAAAACTTCACAAGAAGTTTTCAACACGGACGCGTCTTACATAATTATTATCTTTTTCACACAAATTGATGCATTTTTCGGTACAAAATGAAAATCAACTTATATTTAAGCAGAGAATACTATCTAAAGTGATTTTGGTTGAATTAAAATTGTACGGGTCAAACCTTTAGACAAAATGTAGCAACTGATTCATCTAAAAATTGGTTCTACCGCGCCAGATAGAAACTAAAAATGAAAAAGTTGGAATACAATCAACTTAGGGGAAAAAAAATAATGGAAGTTAACTGAATTGAATTAAAATGAATTGTTTGGTTCGAATCAGAATTGAACTAACTGACTGAATTGATACCTCTATTCATATTCATAAATCAATCGACTCTAACGTTGAAATGAAATGTACGTTATAAACAAAAGCTTGCTACGCCATTACAATTAGCAACCAAATTTGAATCAATTTCCCCAACTTCAGACTCCAAAATAAAAAATAAAAAATTGAATCAACAAATTTAATTTTGGCAACAAAATCAATCAATCGCCCGTTATATTTAATACAATACTTAATTCATTTCTAGCATACACATATTTTGCTCATTAATCAATATGCTACCAAATCTTGAATTTTGCATATTTTGTTACAAATATTGGTATTGTATATAAAAACCATTATATCACCAACACAAAATTTCAATCATCAACGGAACTTAATTCTACCAACAAAATCAATTAATCAATCACCCATTGTAATCTTCGGTATTTATTCATAAACTATCCACCTTAAATAAAGATAAAACAAACCAAAACCTAACAAACTCACGTAAAGTGCGAAATTTATATTTAATGATTAAAAAATGGACCTCAAAAACTGCAATAGAGAAGTAGAGGACACTTCATTGAGCTCCTGGGGAGACATTGACGGATCTAGATAAGTTTAGGTTACCAATCAATTTAATAATAGATTTTTTTTTAAAAAATAGTTTTGAGACAAGCGGCTTGATATGAATAGGGAATAGTTAATAATCACTTGCGTAACAAGTAATAACTAATGATTGTGCAATACTTGTATATCTTGATTACAAATAGAGATGTCAGATTGTTTTAATGCTACAAGTTTTGGTTAACCCAAGCAAATATAGGTCATGTCATTTTAGATCATAACATGTCATTTTATCCAAAAGGTTCAGTTTATACCGTATCGGGAACAGGTAAAAAGAAAGCATTTTGTTTTTTTCCCGGGAGTATTTTTTAAATTTTTCCGAGGAATAGTTCAGTTCAGGCTCAGTTTATCGAGGGCATATCAAAATCAGGCTCAGGCTAAAACGCATCAGGTAATACAAAATATGAGTGATGTGTCAGGTGTTTAATAAACCAACCTAGATTAATTTTAGGGTGTTTGAAATTAATTACTTGGTTGTTTAATTACATAAAAATAAATCTATGAATTTTATTAAGTTGTAACACCCCCAAATTTCTCTCTTTTTGAAGAATATATTTTAATATAAAACCCTTGAGAAACTTGAGAGTATTATCGCCACGTGATAACATTTAAGGCTAAAAGATACTAACTACTAACTCAACTTTAATAATGCAGCAGAAATAATAAAAATATTTCTTTTTATTGATATAAACTCTATTGTTCAACTATGACGATGGAAAATAGGAAATAAAATAACGACTACTGAACTAATTATTATTCCTCACTAGTTCCCCCATGTGAAGTATGCATCGCATCAACCTGTAAATTCAGCTGGCCAAAATAGGGTCATCACAGGGACAAAGCCATAAAACAAAACAAATAAAAGCGTATCAGTAAAAATACTGAGTACATGTATATGCGGAATATTAAACACTTTATTTAATTAAACATTCAAAATATTTTCATAAACCTTCCTTGGATACTTGTAATACTTATATAATATAAAGTATATAACTTTAATAAATCTCCTTTCCTTGCCTAGGTACCTTTCCTAAAGTGTGCATACACCCCCCACGTTTATTACGAGGAGTTACTACCTTGTCCACATGACTTATACAAAAAGTACATGGGTAAAGAAATAATAGCGAGCTGCCGTCATTGCTAATAATTAACAAGTCGTTGCCTCTTTAATTGCGACCATAAAAGATCATATAACTAATGAAAATCCTTTGGAAACAATCCTCCTTTAAAATGAATAATAATTCCTTAAAACTTTTAGCCAAGGCATAATAGAAGCAGTTAACTCTTGAAATAAATATAATGATCACTATAAAAAGGGTATGTGTTGCAAAACACGTTGGTTATCACTGCTAGTGTATTATATGAGACATTAAACAAAGTAAGGAATAAGGATTAATAATTAATCATTAAGTTTTGCGGCCAATATCCAAGTAGGATGATGGTACGGAAAAATTACTAGCAACATAGTATGACACTCATACATCTTCGACTATGTTGAACTAAAAAAAATTAGGTTGTTCATCTTAAAAACGTATATATCTAGATCGATGGTGAGCTTAACCTTAAAAACTAACATGATTCCAAAACGATTATAACACGATTATACAAACTCATAAAGTTCATACTAAAACTCATAAAATTCATAATAAAACTCGTAAAAACATGTATTTCAATCCATAATAACAACCCTAAAAACATGATACTACCTATGCAGAACAATATTTAAAGATCTACATATACACGCACCTTGAAAATTAATAACTACTAAGGGAGAAGAGAGAGGGTAGGGCAAGAGGGAGAGAGAGTTAAAACTTGAGAAAAGAGATGTATTCCTCAAATTTGGTGTGAATAATATGAGGGGTGAAGGCCCCTATTTATACTAGTTGGATAGGTAGAGTTGTACTAAAACTCAAAAACTAAAAGATGGGTTTATGAGAAAAGATAAATAATTTTAGCTAAGATCCAACTAGTTTTTACGATCATCTAACTAGGATTGGGGAAGAATATAAATTATCCCCTATGGTATATAATCTAGACGGTTAAATTAACCAAAAGATAAAAATGAGAAAAAGTAACAAAGCATTGGATAAACAACTCACTCGCAGTGAGTTAGTTGCGCCGGCAATTCGCTTTTGATTTTTTTTGTTAATATAATCTTTTTGGATTTATTTTAAAACACTTTTAATTTTATTAAACAAACTACGTACTTCGATTAGAATTTGTGAACTTAGGCCCAACATATAATTTGGGTTAAAATTTATTTGAAGAATCCATAATCTATTTTAAAAGCCTATTAAAAAACCTTTATAATTAATAATAAGCCTTTTTAGTAAATAAAACCTATTAAAAATTATAAATAAAATTGCAGAGTATTACAGACTACCCCCCTTAAAAGAAGTTTTGTCCTCGAAACTTAAAGCAAGTAAGTAGGAAATAAAGCAAGTAATTCACATATACCACAAACTTTCTATAAAAGTAAGTTAACTCACATAATAATTCATAAAATAAGTCAAAATTAGGTCAAAATAGGGTTCTAAATCAAACTCCCCCATAACTCTACTACTAACCTCTGCAAACAGCTCTGGATATTTCTTCCGCATCTCAGCCTCTGCTTCCCATGTTGCTTCTTCAGACTTTTGATTAGACCAGAGCACCTTAACAATTTTAACATCCTTATTCCTAATGCTTAGCTTCTAACCTTACTGTCTAAAATCTTAATAGGCCTTTCCTCATAAGACAAGTTTTCATCAATTTAGATTGTTTTAGGTTGCAACATATGCGATTTATCTGGATATACCGTCTCAACTGAGATATATGGAACACATTATAAACACGAGTTAATTCAGTGGGTAGGGCTAGCCTATAGGCCACCTTTCCAACTCTATCCAATATCTCATACGGGCCTATAAACTTAGGGCTAAGCTTCCCTTTCTTTCCAAACCTCATCACACCCTTCATTGGTGAGACTTTCAAAAGCACGTTTTCTCCCACTTCATATTCTTCTTCCCTACGCTTCAGATCTGCGTAGCTTTTCTGACGATCTTCGGCTGCCTTAATTTTTCCTTGGATCATCTGAACTTGTTGCACTGTCTCTTCAATCAATTGAGGCCCAAGTATAACTGTTTCACTTATATCATTCCAATATAATGGGCTTCCACACTTCCTACCATACAAAGCCTCGAATGGTGTCGTGCCTATACTTGAATGATAACTGTTGTTGTAGGAGAACTCTATCAGATTAGATGATCTTCCCACGAACCCTGATATTCCATGACACAAGCCCTTAACATATCTTCTAAGGTTTGTATGGTCCTTTTAGTCTGACCATCGGTGGCTAGGTGAAAAGCAGTACTCATCAATAGCTTTGAACCAAAGGCTTATTGTAGCTTCTGCCAGAAGTTAGACAAGAATCTGGAATCTCGATCAGACACAATATCTTTCTGTACTCCATGTAGTCTCAACACATGCTTGATGTAGGCCTTAGCTAATTGGTCCATAGACCATGTTGCCTTCATGGGTATGAACACGGCGGACTTTGTCAATATATCGACAATTACCCATATTCTATCATTCCCAGATTTACCCTTAGGTAAAGCAACAACAAAATCCATCGAAATAGAATTCCACTTCCATCCTGGCACATCTAAGGGTTGGACTTTCCCTTGGGGTCTTTTATGTTCACTCTTCACCTTCTGACACATTAAGCACTTGGAAACAAATTCAACTATGTCCAACTTCATACGAGCCCACCAGAAATTCTTGTTTAAATCCTTATACAGCTTGTCACCCCCTGGGTGCATCGAATATGGAGAATTATGGCCTTCTTCCATGATTTCAATTTCAAATCTTCACAAGCTTCGGGTATACACCATCTTCCTTCCATTCTTAAACTTCCATCTTCATGGATTTGGAAATCTCCAACATGACCTTCCTTCATCTTCTCTTTTATCTTTTCCCTCTTTTCATCTTTCAATTGAACTTCTTTAATTTGATCAAACATAGAGGGCTTAATGGTCAATGCACTAAACATTTTCTCTACTTCCGCATATTGCAATACTTCAAGATTCATCTTTTGAAAGTCTAAACACAGTTGATCTGCCACCACCATAGTACTTAAGGTATGAGTTATCTTCCTACTCAAGGCATTTGCCACCACATTAGCTTTCCTTTCATAGTATTGGATATCCAAATCGTAGTATTTTATGGATTCTAACCATCTCCTTTGCCTCACATTCAAGTCCTTTTGGGTGAAAATGTATTTCAAATTTTTGTGATCTATATATATCTTACATGTCACCCCATACAAATAATGACGCCAAATCTTTAAAGCAAAGACTATTGCGGCCAACTCTAGGTCATGAGTAGGGTAGTTGATTTCATATGGCTTCAGTTGCCTTGATGCATAAGCAATGACTCTCCTATTTTGCATTATAACACACCCTAGACCATGTTTAGATGCATCACTATATACTTCATAAGTATCACTCCCATCAGGTAAGGATAACACAAGGGTTGTGGTTAGTCTTTCTTTTAGGATGGTGAAGGCTTTTTCACATTTTGGGCTCCAAACAGACTTGGACTCTTTCTTCATAAGGTAGGTCATGGGCCGGGCTATTTTGGAGAAATCCTTAACAAAATGTCTATAGTAACTTGCCAGGCCTAGGAAACTCCTTATATCAGTCACATTCCTTGGAGTATGACATTCATTGATGGCTTCAATCTTTGTTGGATCAATGGCAACACCCTCCTTAGAAAGGACGTAGCCTGGAAATGCCACTTTTTCTAACCAAAACTCACACTTCGAAAACTTTGCATATAATTATTTATGTTGGAGGGTTAATAAAATCTATATCGGAGGTGTTTCTCATGCTCTTCTCTATTCTTGGAGTAAACCAATATATCATCTATAAATACCACCACAAATTGGTCTAAGTATGGCTTGAAAATTCGGTGCATGAGATCCATAAATACTGCTGGCGCGTTAGTTAATCCAAAAGGCATTTATGTAAACTGATAGTGACCATAACGCGTCCTAAAAGCGGTCTTAGCAATGTCCTTATCGACAATTCTTAACTGATGATATACTGACCTTAAGTCAATCTTAGAGAAAATTCCGGCTCCTTTCAGTTGGTCAAACAAATCATCGATCCTTGGAAGAGGATACTTATTCTTGATGTCACTTGGTTTAACTCACGGTAGTCGATACACAACCTTAGGCTACCATCATTCTTCTTCACAAACAAGACAGGCGCACCCCATGGGGATACACTAGGTCTTACGTAGCCCTTTTCTAATAACCCTTCTAATTGGGTCTTAAGCTCATTCATTTCAACTGGAGCCATATGATACAACGCTTTAGATATTGGGCCAGTTCTAGGCACTAAGTCTATGTTGAACTCCACTTCTCTTATTGAAGGCATTCTAGGGATTTCTTCCGGAAAGACATCCTGAAATTCATTAACTACCACTAGTGGAAAAAACCTCTTTTGCTACATTACAAATGCTTGGGTTATTTAAACAACCCGAGCATTTGATAGCCTTTTTAAAAAATAAATATAAAATTTCACAAATGCTTGGTTTTTTTAAATTAACCCAAGCATTTGACTATTTAAATAAAATTTCCTTTTTTTTCATTTGGTTTCCCCTATCTGCTTATTGAAATTTGTAACTGTATACTTGGATTTCCCCTCTTTCTCTTTCCTCTTTTCCTCTATGCCTCCCTTTCCCTATTTTTTTTTTGTTCATCGAAAACTTAGACTTAGGGTTTTCATACGCCTCCTCTCTTTTTCTTCCTTTCACTCAACTATCGTCCTCTTTCTCGCTCCTCAGCCATGGCAGCCGCTAATGCTCCTATTGTTATGAAAGAAGCTTTAACGGTAAATTCCTCCCTCATTTTTCAAATTTTTTGTTTCATATACCTCGGATTATATCATTTTTAGTGTTGTTTTGTTTGAAATCTGGAGGTATAGAGTTGAAACCCTAGGAATTTCGTCATTGCTATCAAGCTTAATTTGGAGTCGGATCTGCTTTAAGTTTAGTCGAGATTGAGGTTTTGCTTTGATTTGAACTAGTTTTTGTGACCGGGTGATTATCAAAATCTACAGTTAACTTGATTTAGTTAGTCGAAGAATTAATCCGTAATTCAGGAAATTTAGACGCCTTTTAGCGGCTCGAAGTTGAGTTTGGGTGATTTGTTGGTGTGATTATGGAGGATTATAAGGAATTGCAGCTTTTGTTGTAAGGTTCGACTAAAGTTGAGTCAATGTAATATATTCGAATTTGCAATTTCGAAGTAGCTTGATTCACTTGGTTCACGATTTTGATATGTAAATGAGTCAAATTGGGAGGTTTTAACCTCTTTTCTGAGTATATAATTGGAATTGGAGCTTTGAGGTGGATAGATTTACTTATTCTGAAGTTTTGATCTGTAATTTTGGAAAATTTACATAATTAGTAGCTTCTTTTAAGGTTGGATTGAGGCTGAGTTATTTTTTAAATTTATTTATTCCATCTGCAGCTGCTAAGGGTAGGGATCAATCCTTAGTTCATAACTTTCAGTCATGTAACTATAGAATCAGACAAGTATATTTGTGTGAGAGAGACTTCTCCTCAAAATAGTGTTGCGATTATTGATATAAGCATGCCAAGTCAGCCTTTGAGTCCACCACGACTGATTTTGCTTTGATGAACTGTAATTCAAGAACTCTCTCTCTCAAAGGTAGGATTACCTATTTTGAACCTCTTTTTTCAACTAATTGTGCTTTTACAGGGAGCATATTTTAGTTAGACTTAAAATCTAGTCATTATTTAGGTGCTTGTGGTTGATTAGTTAGTCTTATGAATCGGATATTGTTTTATTTGGATGTAACATGGTCTCTCTAAGTGGGCAATTGATGTTTACGAGATTATGATGGCAGTTGCAGCTATTCTTGATGACACCTTGCATGCTTTGTCTCCTTAGTTTGGCTTAGTATGTTTGTGTGTCTATGCTAGTATGTTTGTGTATCTATATATCCTTCCTCTCTTACTAAGAAACAAATTGATTCATTTTCTTTGATCCGAAAACCACTTCGCATTTGATCCAATTCCATCTCGTGATTCACTTTTTTTTTGTATCTCAAAATTTTAAGTGCAATATGCTCATATATTATATTTCCCCAATACTAGCAGATGTGTAGGATTATCTACTTGCTGATGCAAGATATTTTATGAGTATGAAAAGTTCATTTTTCAACTCCTCATTGTACTTGACATTTAAAGCTCAATTTTTATTTACTTATCTGATTTAAGGTCACAATGATCGAACTAAAACCCTTCATTTTTGTCTCTTCAAACCCACAAATCGTCCCCTCTGTGACGTGGTGTTTTTGGTGCTGCTGGAGGGCGGTGCCGCCGTCGCCAAGCTGTAGTGATCGCTGCTGCTCCTTTGATGTAGTTGCTGAAGTTCTTCCGGCTCTAGTGCATCAGCAGTTATTCCTGCTCTAGTGCAGCAGGAGTTCTTCCTGCTCTAGTGCAGCAACAATTCTTCCTTGGAGATTATCATCCTTCAACTCGCATTGCTTTTCTGGAGTTTGTTATGGTAACTTCTGCACCTCTTCTCTTGCTGCTTTTTCCAGTAGCACAGGGAGGCATAATACTAACATTTATGATGCATGAGTGATGATGAGAGCAGCCGTTGTATGATTATATATTTGCATTTCTAAAGGTTGTGTTATAGTAGTGTGAGTCACCATCATTGCATTTGTAATGGGCTTAAAGTCTATTAATAACGCACTTGTGGGAAACAACCTAGCTCAAAGTATGAATCTGAATTCATCATTTTTATTGTTATCGCTAAACCTTTCATCAGTCGCTGTCACTATTGTTTCTGACTTCATGAAGAATGTTTGTTATTAATGTGAACTTGTATATGGTCGTGGAACTTAAAAAAGTATATATAAGGTGGTTTCTGACTAAATTAAAAAAGAAGACAGTAATTTTCTTCATAAAGGATAATTTAGAAGGTGGTTTCTCGCAAATACTCCCTATTTTGGGCCAACATTAGTCATAAGACAAAACTATTTTCCTTTTCAAGCTATAATATTACTGTCAACTTGTGCAAAGATTCCACTAAAAAAGGAATTGCAACAGTCAGAGGATCAAATAAAGTAGAAAAAAGAACAGTACATATTTGATTAGAGTTTTATTAACAACTTTTTAAACTCACTAATTAATGGCAAAAAGAACAGGACAGGAGAAACAAAGAGGTTGTGCCTCGAAATTGCATAATTAACTTAAAATTATTCACTTATGTGATGGATTTCCATATTTATTACTATGATATTCACAAAACCTTTATGGTCATTTTGCTAGGCATAGTATTTGCAAAGCTGTGAAAGGTAATGAGAGGCGGAAGGAAAGGATACGACTTTTGCTTTCTTCTATCGTGTTTGTGTTGGTGTAGTTGACTGAATTCTGTGTGTTTTTAAGTTTGTTTCTTGTTTTTTTGGACATTACTTGTATCCGTACAAAAGTCGAATAACAATCAAACAATTTATCAGGCGTTAATGAAAATCGTTTAGTGATAAACATAAAAAAGGCGCATTTTTTTTGTCAAACTTCGATATTTTTTAGTTCTGCATGGTTTAGTTGATTTCTTATGTAGATTGAAGAGAATAACCACTTCTTCATCTATTTAGCCCCGTTTTTGTATACTTACAAGGTGCATTCTATCCTTGTTTTGTCATAGAGCTGCATGTTCTGTGTTGTTGACCTGCTTGTTACTAAACTCTGATTGCTGCCACTATTGTAGTATAACTCTTATTATTTTTCACTTATTTTTAATATTACAACTTCGTTATGTTTACCTTTCATATTAAAGTGTTAGAAATGGAGAAAATATCAAGTGAACAAAACTTAAAACAGAATATGATGAGGAGGTAATTATAATTTGGTTGCCTTTTCAGTTTTATCACGATTTATGATTACTTTCTTGCGTCTGAGAAACTTGTATTTGCTATATATGAATATAAGTATCAAGAGCCTCATAGTTTGATCATGTTTTGCATGAATTCATATTCCCTTCCCCACTTATATTCTTTGGGTTTATGTACTTGTAATTAGTATAGCCTGCCATTGAAAGGCTTTGGAATGGGAACCATTCTAATTTATGAGAAAAGCTATTTTCATGCTTTAGAAAAAGTACCATTCTGTTCTTTAATTTGGTTTTCCTATGATTTTTCTGCAAGGCGATCTGCGTCCCCATTTATATATTGCTGGTGAATTTCTTGTAGGGATACGGGAAGAAAGGTTGATGATCCAGAGTTGCTGGAGTCCATTCGGTTGATTATTATTAACAATTTGCTTAAATATCACCCGGTAATTATCTACCCCAACTTAGTATGAGATACATTTTGACAGCATACAAAAAGTAACTATTGTACATTTCTTCATTGCGCGATTCTGTTTCTTTTTCCCCCCCAGGAGTCAAGTGCTTAATTAGTGATGGGAGCAACTTTTGGAATTACACCTCCAAAAATAGAGGTAGGTCATCTTACTCTTGATTTACTTGGAGACAAGATCTTGTTACTGGAAGAATATACCACAAAGTATTCCTCTCCTAAGAATGACGAAATTGCTGCTAGACTCACCCAACGCTTTGATGATACCGAGGAAAAGGTATGCACTGAAGTTTACTTGATTTCATACATGCGTAGATATTACCAACATTATACATGAATAAGGTTAAGTAGTTCTGTCATGAAGATAAAGGATTCTTATTCAGGAATCAAAATCATATTATTTGTGTTGATTACATGTTTAATTAAGGTTAAAATACTTACCATATCTTGATTTTCGATTAGCTTACCTTGGGAACTGACTTGTTTTGTATTTTATCTCGCGGGCTCTCTTTTGAGAGTGTATTTTATATACTGATTGTCTGGATTTATTAAGCTGGAATATATTTCTCAAAAGAGAGGTTTTTGTGAGAGTCTTTGTAAGTCCAAGCTAAATTAGAATGGTTTGTTCATTGGACTTATCGCCGTGTCTTGACGCGTTAGGGGATAGGTTTTTTTCTGTACACATTGACCTTCTTAGGCCTCCAAGCAATTCACGGGTGTTACTTGACGACCAACTTTGTCATTTATAGACTAAGTTTTGCATTCTTAGACTAACATAATGGTTAAAAGACATACTATGTAGCCCTTGATTGTCTGATTATGCATCTTATCTCTTAATGCTACTCTTTCACTGATGTCTGCTCCTCTGCATGTTACTGTGTTTCTACAGGGTATTAGGGTATTGATACATCATCCATTGAAACTAAAGGAGCGACGAACACCAACAAACACAGCGCTGCCAGAGGAAAGAAAAAGAGCTGAAGCAAGAGAGAATTGGGGAAACTGAATTGGGTTTTTAGTCTTTTGAGTAATTGATTCAAGATTAGGATAGACTTGCTATCTTTTGATGGTTGATGTGAAGATATTTACTGATTTATCTGTAGAGATATGAATGGCACGAAGAAGAAAAATATCTGCCTTTTTCGTTGTTGTTGTATGCTTGCTGATGTACAGCAACAACTGTGTTTTTAAAAAAAAAATATATATTAGCAAATGCTCCGGTTATTACGAAAAACCGAAGCATTTACTACACAAATGCTCCGGTTTTTAGCTTAAAACCAGAGCATTTGACCCATTTTGAGCACATAAAAACATCAAATGCTTCGGTTTTTTGCACAACCGGAGCATTTGAAATCCTAATTGCTTCGGCTGATAACCGGAGCATTTGAAAAACGTTCAAATGCTCGTATGACGTCTGCTACGGGTCATATACGGAGCATTTGTATGGTTTTTAACCGGAGCAATTGATGTTTTTTCCACTGAATATCTCCATCTTTCTTCTTCTACCTCCAACTTTTGTATAATACACAAATACAATGGATATCCCTTTCTTATACAGTTCTTGAGTTGCATAGCAGAAATCATTCTTGGACTGGGCTTCTGACTCATTTTTCTGTAGGTTACTTTGACTCCTTTTGTAATAGCCCATGCTTTTAAAGCATGTTTTAAGCAAAGTTAATTGTTTTTATTAGTTAAATTAAGCTTTAACATCAATGAGTGATTATTTGAGAATTATATTATTATGATTCTTATTTGTATTGTGGAAATTTATGAATTAAAAATGTTTTAAAATTTTGATAATCTAAAATCATATTTTTTTTAAAAAGAAAACCCATTTCCTTTCTTGTCTTTTGTGGCTTTTGGTGGGGATGCCACAACATTGATTTGTTGTCCAATTTTCACCAAACTTTAACAAAGATAAAAGAAGCCCCAAAGACCCAATTTCTTCTCGCACTCTCGGTCATCCTTCCTCTGCTTTTCTCACCGTCATTCTCGCATCCTCTTTCTCGATTTGTCTCCTCGGTGTCGGTGCCCCGTGCTGCTGCTTTCTCTATCCTCTACTTCGTTTTTCCAGTGTTGTCGTTGCCGGTGTGGTCTGATGGTGTGTTGCTACTAGCTCGTGTTAGCTGCCGCCGTGACCTTACTGCTGGTTGTGTTGGTGTTGTTCGTGGCCGGTGGTCCTGCCGCTGTGCTGCCGGTCTCTTGTGCTATTGAAGTAGTTTCAATTCTACTGGTGGTGTTGATTCTTTCGGTTACCCATGTTCATGTTTTAAGTAAACCCAAATGAGTTTTGGGAAGCTTTTATCAAAGGTATAATTCTTGGTATTTTCTCCAATTTCATCAATTTAAATCTGATGGTTTAATTGTCTTATGGCTTCCATTAGTAGCTTAGTTTTAATCTTCGTGTTAATCGCAAAACTCAGTTTGTTAAAGCTAACTAGTGCTATATAAGAGTTTATAGAGATCATAAATAAGTTTTACAACTTATTCTTATTTTTTTAAAAGGAATCATATCAGTTTATGTATAAGAGTTTATGTATTCACCATACTCATTTTAGTTTTAAGAAACAATTTACGAGATGTGTTTTGCATTTCTAAGGAAGTCAGTGAGTTGAAATAAGATTTCTAAAATTGTATATGAATTTTCATGAAAGGCGTGTGATTTTAGAAATATGTTGGTAAAACTAAGGAGAAGCTAGTTGGATGATCTTGAATTAGAGTCATCATGTGAGTTAGAAAATGTGAGTTGATTAGTGAAAAAGTTTATATATAAAGGTTTGTGGTTAGTTCATGAAAGAAATTTAGAAAGTATAAAAAGTTAGTTTCCTTATCTGAATGGTAATAAGAATGAATATTAATTGTTGTTATTGTTTTGAGGTTGTGGTTGGAGTATGATTATGGAGATAATTTATGGAGTTCAAGCCAGAGTTGGTGATCAAGTATCTATGATTTTGGAAGTTATTAGTAGAGGAGTGTATTGCGGTTGAGGTAACCTTTATATTCAGCAAAATGTATTTAAATGCCCGCGCGTGTATTATATCGAATTTTAGATATCATATATCGTTTATAGTCATGGCCATGGTTATAGATGCATTTTCATGTGCTTGAGTTGTGGAAAATATTATTGAATGATTATGGAAATATGATGTGCTGTTATGGGAATTGTTCGGGAATGTTCATGTTTCTCAAAAAATAATTTGAGTATGATAATGAAAAAGGGATTTCATATTTGTTTTAGTTGGCCTAACTTATGAACTGAGATGAATAGTGGGCAAGGTACAGGTGGAGGAAAATGATTCAGATATGAGTTAAGACCAAATAAGGTCGAATATTGTGCTATGTTATATTTTGTTAAGTTTCTGCCTGTACTTGCCAGCGATTTCTGTTAAGTGATTGAGCTATGCCAGCAATATCTTTTAAAGGATGGATTCTCTTCCGAACAATTACCAAGTTTGTTTATGATATGAAAAACGTTTGCGAACTAAAACCGTTTTGACGGGCTGAAGTAAACTTACTGAGCTTTCCGCTCATTTTAGTTTAGTTTTTGTTTTCTATTTCCTTCTGTAATTTGCAGGTTTGTTTTGGAAGCTCAGAGTGGATCGAAGCGAGATTTTTGGTGAAGAATGTATAATTAGATTAGTGGTTTGGAAGTTGTACTTGAGAATGTCAAGATGTTAGTACTCAAGTGCTTTTATTCGAGAATAAAATATTCTATTATTTGGGATTGAGTAAAGTATTCTGTAATATAATATTTGGTTTTGAGGCTGTTGTTGTGGGCCCTAACCCACAAGTCCAGGATCGATTTGTTGATTATGTCCCGCTGTAAGAGAATGTAAATTGATATTTAACTAAATGGTAATTAAGGTTTATGAATGTTAAGTGTGATTAGCTAGCAGCTCGGAAGTGCGGGCTGTTACATCTTTTGGGCCTTTCAAGGTCACTTTTTGGGCTCTGCAGTCTATTTGGGCTTTGAATTTTTCCAACCAATCCATTCTCAGAACAACATCTAGGTCAACTAATTTGAATTCAATTAAGTCTAAGGAAAATCTGCCCTTACTATAGTCACTAAAACATCTCTATATAATAGAAACAACAATGACATCTCCAGAAGGTATGACTATATCCATACTTATAGGTTTGGGTTTTCCCAACTTAAGTTTTTCCACTAAGGTTTTGGAAATAAAAGAGTGAGAAGTTCCTGAATCAAATAAAATCTTAACTGAAATAGAAGAGATGAAGAAAGTACCAGTAATTACGCCTTTAATCGTTTCAGCCTCACGATTGCTCATGACAAACACTCGACCTTGATTATTCACCTTAGCCTGATTGTCTCCTCCATCCCGTTCTTAGAGGAACACGATTATTGGTCACCAACTGCTGCTGGGGTCCTTTGCTCCCATTACCTCCCTAATTCTGGGTTGGCTTAGGATTTGCGGATGTTGAGTCTTTTTGGAAGCACTCATATTCTCTATGGTCTAACTTGTTGCAGATTCTACAAGTTACCAGATTACCTTCACAGTCCTTCCTTGGGTGGTTTCTTGGGCATCTTTTACAGTAGTAGACTCTCTTAGACTTTCCATTCTCAGAGTGACTACGGTTGTTGTTATACCCAGTGCTTTTGTCATCTTTTCCTTGCTTGAATCCTCCATTAGTCTTTTGTCGCTTGTCTCCACCTTGAAACCCATTACTAGACTCCTTCCTTTTGTTTCCAGGATTCCCTTCTAGCTCTCTTCCCTTGATCCCGAATAGATGGGCAGCTCTCCCATACACTTCATTTATGCTATGAAAGTTAGCCCCTCCCAATTTTCCTTGAATGGACAAGGTTAACCCTTGCTCAAATCGTTGAGCTTTCAGAACTTCAGTTGGAACCACTTCAGGTGCAAACCTCATTAACTCTATGAACTTAGAGTAGTGTTCATTGACAATCATGGTCCCCATCTTAAGGTTTGTAAACTCTAGGCACTTCTTTTTCCTAAGTGAGGTGGGTAAAACTTGGTTCTCAAGGCTTCTTCAAATTGCTCCCGTCCAAAATCTTCTTGAGTCGCTAAGGACTCCTTCCTTTGAGACCACCATAAATCAGCTTCCTCTCTTAGGTAGTATGTAGCATTATTGATCTTTAACTCATCAGTGCACTGAACAACAGTAAACAACTTATCAAACTCCTTATCCATCATAGACGGGTGGATTCCTAGAGGCTACTTTCTTAAACACATCACCAGCTAGGTCAGGTTCTTGTTGACAGTTCAGTTGAGTTGTCATAGCCTTCGCCAAATTCCTGGTCAGAAAAGTCAACTCATTAAGAATTGCTCGAGTTTTAGATCTACTTCCGAGTCTACTTGTCATTTCTTCCTGGGTAAGAAACAAATATGTGCTACTTATTGTAGGCGTGTTTTTATTTCGCCTACGCGGTGTGAACGCATATTAGATTTGACTACCCCACTGTTAAGGTTCTATTGAAATTTGTTTTGTATTGAAAGAAGTCGCCAACAATTCTTTTTAGGAAGAATCATAAACCTAATTGGATATGGGAAAACCATAGGGACAAATTATCCAATGTAAAAAATTCTCTCCCGGCGTAGGATAAGGAAACCCATTTCTTATCCTACACCGTCGCCATGGCAGGAAAATCGAAGGCTAATTCGAAGAAATCCAGTGGAAAGAACAATAATCAAGGGAGGAAGAAGGGACATGTGAGTCCAATAACTGGTCAAAAACAAAAATCCATAGCAGAGCTTCATGGAATTGCACCAATGGTGATTCAAACCCTTGAATTTGAAGAACCATTAACACCTCAGAGTTCATTGATTGATTTGCAGAATCAATCAAAAGAGAAGGCGACACTCTTTGAATGGCTATCAATAATGAAAAAAACGCAAGATAGAATGGATTATATTGCTGAAGGTAATAATCATTCTCTTCAATTATTGTCTGAATTTGATGATGTGGTTGCATTGAACAATAATGTTGAGGAATCTGCCATTAAAATTGATCTAGATGATGTCAAAGATGAAATTGAGTATTGGAAATCTTTTGTGGTTTGTTATGTTTTGGGGGCTACTCCTTCATTTCCTGTGATGGATGGGTTCTTGAGAAGAATTTGGGATAAAAAGGGGGTAGAGATAGTTGTGGTTGTTAATAAGGGTGTTTTCATTGTTAGATTTTTTAATGTTGATCAACGTGATTCAGTCTTGAATGAAGGATTTCAATTCTTTGATAAGAAACCCCTTATTGTGAAAAAGTGGGATTCTGAGATGAACATTTAGAAGGAAGACTTAAAAACCGTACCCATGTGGATACAATTATCTGCCCTTGATTTGAGATACTGGGGAGAGAAATGCCTTTTCAAACTAGTTGCAGGAATAGGCAAACCATTGAAGCTTGATCAAGCTACAATTAACAAAGACAGGTTGTTGTATGCAAGAATTATGGTAGAAGCTAAGATGAATCAGGAATTCCCTGATTATATTACCTTTGAGAATGAAAAAGGAGAGATGATGATTCAAGATGTGAAGTATGTATGGAAACCTATCTCTTGTGAGTTATGCAAAGGAATAGGTCATACTCAGGAGAACTGTAAGCATATGCAACAGTCTAAGGTGCAAAGGAAATGGGTACCTAAGAAGAAAGCAGTGCAAACTGATGCAGATGGATTTCAAGTGGCAAAGAAGAAAGCTCAGGTGATCATGAAGTTGCCAGATCCAGTAATAACTGGTAACACTTTTGATGTGCTGGTAGAAGAAGAGAATGAACATGTTGCTGCTGATGATCTTAGGGAAAGACAAGATAAGGTCCAACATGGTGAGGGGGAGGGATAGCCCCCTACCATGAATGGATAGCATTCTTAGTTGGAATGTTAGGGGGCTAAACAACAGAAAGAAGCAAGGTGAAGTGAGAAATTTTCTGCTTTCTCACAATATTAGATTGTTTAGCTTCCTAGAGACAAAGATAAAAGCTCCATCATTAGGAGATTTTTATCTAAATGTATGTCCTGGTTGGTGTTTAACAACAAATAATCAATGGCATGGTAATGGTAGAATAATTCTAGGGTGGCATCCTAGTGCTTTCAATGTTAATATCCTTAGGTGTACTAATCAATTGATACACACTGAGGTTAAGGTGACTAATGGGGGAAAAAATTTTCAATGCACCTTTGTTTATGGCCTGAATGATAGACAAGGCAGGATTGATTTATGAACTGATTTAGTCAGCTTTGCTAAAGATGATTCTCCCTGGATCATCTTAGGAGACTTCAATGCTCTTATGAACATTGAAGACAGAATTGGTCAACCTGTTAGAGAAAGAGAGATTGTGGATATGCAAAGGTGTACGGATAGTTGCCAAATGCAAGAAGTGAAAGCTAGGGGCAATTCTACACTTGGAACAACAAACAAGAAGGGGTTGATAGGGTTTTCTGTAAATTAGACAGAGTCTTGGGCAATGATGGTTGGGTGAATGAATGGTGTGATACTGAGGTTATTATTCTCCCTGAGGGAGAATATGATCACTGCCCTTTGATACTCAAATCATTTGTCACTGAAGTGAAGAGAAAACCTTTTAGGTTTTTCAACATGTGGTGTCAAACTCAAGAATTCTCCAACATTGTAACTCAAGGCTGGCAAATGTCTATTGCAGGAACTAAAATGTTCCAGATTGTTAGCAAATTAAAACTTTTGAAAAAAGAGTTTAAAAAGCTTAACAATACTCAGTTTGGTGATGTTTCAGAAAAAACACTCTCTCAAGTATAATAGAATGATTTTAGCTCAGCAGAATTTACACAGAAGACCTGAAGATCTTGATCTAAGAAGTGCTAAAAAGGAGGCCAGAGAGGAATATCATGTTGCTTATAGGAACTACTCTCAGTTCTTAGGACAGAAAGCTAAGATCAGATGGCTCAAGGAGGGGGATGACAACACCAAAACCTTCCACCAAAGCATCAGAACTAGAAGATTACAGAATAGAATAAACCCTATAAAAAAAGATGATGGGTCCTGGGCTAATAACTCCCATGAGGTTACTGCTGCATTCTTAAACTTCTACCATGATTTACTTGGAAGTGATGGTACTTTGAGGCAAATTGAAAGTGCCATTATTGACAAAGGATGTACCCTTTCTGATGCTCAACAAGCAAGATTGAATTTGGTGTTTAGTGATGATGAAATAAAAAAAACTCTCTTTTCTATACCTGATGACAAGTCACCAGGTATAGATGGCTATTTCAGCTGTTTTTTCAAGAAGAGTTGCAATATTGTGGGCATGGATTTGATAGCTGCTATCAAAGATTTTTTCAGAAGTGGTAAACTACTTAAGGAGATCAATGTGACTGTATTTACATTGATTCCTAAAGTAAAATGACATGCTTCTGTTGGGGACTTCAGACCTATAGCTTGCTGCTCTGTTGTCTATAAGGTCATCACAAAGTTGATTTGTTCAAGACTTAGTCAGGTGCTTCCAGAAGTGGTGTCTCAGAATCAGGGTGCATTCATTACTGGCAGGAAAATTATAAGTAATATTCTGTTATGTCAAGACCTTGTGAAGAGATTTGGGAAGACTAGGAATCAAGTTAAGGGCATGCTTATGAAGGTAGATTTAAAAAAAGCTTATGATTCTATAGAATGGAACTTCATGAGAGATTTATTACAAGCTTTGAAGTTTCCAACACATTTCATCAATTGTGTGATGGAATGTATTACCACTCCAAAGTTCACATTGCTTATAAATGGCTCCACTTAAGGTTTTTTTTGCAGCAAAGAGGGGGCTTAGACAGGGGGACCCCATGTCTTCCCTGATCTTTGTCTTATGCATGGACTACTTAACAAAAATTCTAAGCTACATTGGTGATCTGAAAGAGTTTAAGTTCTTCACAGGTTGCAACAGTTTGAAGATTAATCATCTGTGTTTTGCAGATGATTTGCTTCTTTTCTATAAAGGGGAGGCTATTTCTGCTTACCTTCTTTTACAAGGGCTTAGATTGTTTACAGACACTTCTGGTCTTTAGGCTAACAACAACAAATCAGCTTTCTGCAGCACTGCTATGGATAATGATGAAGTTGCAAGGATTGAACAGTTTTCAGGTTTCAAGCATGAAAATATGCCTTTCAGATATCTTAGGGTTCCCATAAACTCTAAGAGATTGAAAGCTAGTGATTGTGATGCATTAGTAGAGAAGATGACTTGTAGGATCAGGTGTTGGAGCACTAGACACCTTTCATTTGCTGGTAGAGCTCAACTGATTAATTCTGTGTTATTGAGCATCTATAGTTATTGGGCTCAAATTTTCATTCTTCCTAGTTCAGTTTTGTATGCTGTCAACTCAATTTGTAGGCATTATCTTTGGAGTGAGAAGGCTGTTAGGGAGAAAGCAGGGCATATTAAATGGACTGATGTGTGTGATCATAAGAAGGTTGGAGGTTTAGGCTTCAGAAGTATCAAGGAATGGAATAAGGCTGCTATTGGAAAATTGGTTTGGCATATAGGAAGTAAAAAAGATGAATTATGGGTGAAGTGCATTCATGCAGTTTATGTCAAGAATAATAACTAGTGGGATTGGCAAGCCCCACCAGGAGCAAGTTGGATCATTAAGCATCTGTGCAAGATTAAGAATGAGCTGGATCAGATAGGAATGTCACCATGGAATAATCGGCATACTTATTCTATCAAAAATGTGTATACTTTGCTCATGACTGAAAAGCCTAAAGTTCAGTGGGCTAATGCAGTGTGGAACAGAATGAGTTTACTAAAGCATAAATTCATTGCTTGGATTGGCATTCAATCAATATTGAGAACAAAAGATAAACTACATAAATTCAATGTTAGCCCTGATGACAGATGTTGTTTTATGTGGAGTTAAAACAGAAAGCCATGATCATCTGTTTTTCAAATGTGTTTATAGCAAGAATTTGCTTCAACAGTTACTCAACTGGATGAGTTAACTATGCTAACAGGAACATTCAGCATTGGTTTAGGTGGATCAGAAGCAAATATAATGGTTCAATTAAAATGACAAAGAATGTTATGTGTGCTGTGATTGCTGCTGCAATTTACCAGATATGGAAGAATAGGAATACTGCTTACTTGTATTCAAAAGTGTATAGTATAGATTACATAGTCAAAGAAACAAAATGTATAGTTAAACATAGAATTAATGCTTGTAAATCTGCAAAGTGGAGTAGTGTGGATGGTAGATGGATGGATGGATGAGTTGTAATTGGGTTTTTTTGGCCTCCTGTGGCCTGTTTAGTGCTGTCCTCTCTTTGGGGATCTAGTTTGTATGAATTTTTTTTTGGTGGAATACATTTACTTACTTACTAAAAAAAAAATTATCCAATGTAGATTTCCCCATCCTGACTCCGTAGATGGTCAAAATGAACCAAAGAATTGAGTTCGGGGGTGAGGGTACAACACAGTTAGGAACCATGTTGTCCATTGCTGGCCTCTACTAAATATCGATTCATTACAGATTTTATGCCAAAGAATAATCATATAACGTTTTAAACACCCTAAATTGGTTCAGGACACACATAAAAGGACTATTTTTAGTGACATGTTATTAGGCAATCAATATCACATGGAGCCTAGCAGGTTGTCCAAATTAATCTGATTAATGTTAGAACAGTTCTTTAGGTCTTTGATTAGCAAAAATAACATATGGGTGATAAAAGCATTAAAACATGACAATCATATAATATGAATAAAATGATCAGGCAAGCATATAATATACAAAGGCATGAATAATAATAATATGAAATAAAGCATAGAAAAGGGGTTAGAATATACAGTAAATCGATTATTACTTAAAGATCTATATCATGAAATAAATGGTATAGTAACTTCAATATAAAAATAGAGAATTTATGCAATGATCCTCTGGGATTATACCCATGCGGCTTAGATTGAAGAGCGCAACGACCTTTAGGCGGAGCAATCGTGGAACCAGTAACACAATATAATTTAGGAATAGATTGAAGTATTGAAAGTATTTGAGTGTTTGAGTATTTGGAGATTCGAAGTGTATTGCGGAGATATTCGTAAGTTTTTGTATTCGTAAATATAATAATCAAAAGCCGTCCGTAATTCGAGAAATCAAGAGTTTTTATAAGCAAAAGGGGGCGTGCGCCTCACGCAAGCCCTGCGCCAGGCGCATGCCTACGTGGCAGGCGCAGTGCCACGCTTCAGGCGCACATTGGTGTGCCTGACGCAGCCAACCCAATCAAATTTGCACACGTGTAAACGCGTTTTAGAAAAATATAGAAAAGCAACTTGCGTCTCACACAAAACTTGTGTCAGACACAGGACTCTGTGTGAATCCCAAATCCACGTGTCAGGCACGGCGCGCTTGACGCGATATGGCCAATGTTGGATGTACGTGGCGCACTGAGCACAGCCGCCACTTCCGGCGCATATTCCAGTATATTCGTTTTTTATTCTACGCGTGCTTTAAAGATACCTTTTTTATCCCTAAAATTCCGGAGATGGAATTTTACGAATGTAAAGCTAATTTATATTTATCAAAGATAATAAAAATACATATGAAAAATATTTATTATAATAATAATATATATAATTGGGCTTTTAAATGGACTTAAAATATTTTATGGGCTTAAAATACAATTAATCATCATGAACAATTAATTGGGCTTTATAATATCAGTTCAAAACACAATTTGGGATTGGTTCTTTAGATTGCTCTTCCGTTGGGTCGCGCCAACTAATGCTGCGGTATGTTTCATCATTGGATCCTTAAATGGGGAGACACGATTATGTGTCTACACTTATTAAATCATCCTACTAAATTTGTAAATCATACAACAATCATGATTCATAATATGATTGACATCAAGCACATAACACGATAAAGAAACTAAAATTTTATTTATTAATCATCCTTAAAAAGGAATGCTAACATTCTTAAAGAGTAGTAGTCTAATTTCAGAACTACTAATTATTAAAGCTACTAACAACTAGTAAAATAACTAAGCATTTTCCTAAATTTAATTATTCAATGATAATCAGCTGGGCTGAAGTCGGGTCATTTTGATCTTCTGCTCCATCACAAGTTTGGTGTTTGAACTCTTCCATTAGTGGAAAAAAGTTCAACCGTTGCAGTCAAAACCGGGCTTACCGCTCCGGTTTTGGGCCGCATCAGTTGGACTCGCAGCAGTCCCCAAATATTAACTGATCTGGTCTTAAACCGAATCAGTTAATAATTTACCGCTGCAGTTTTGGGTACCGCTGCGGTTTTGGGTCAAAACCCCAAAACCGCAGTAGTTAAGCAAGTTAATTGCTGCGGTTTTGACCCAAAACCGCAACAGTTGACCACCCCAAAAACCAATATTTTTTTTTTGCATTTTTTCAATATTATTAGATACAAAATCAATAGTATATATCAATACTCATTTTATTAAGCATATTATGCTCAATTGAAGCATAAGAATCCTTTACAATGTCTATCAATACTCATTTTCATTCACTATCTGCATAATTAGTAAAAAAATAACATAAATTATGCCCAGTTCCTTTCTTTATCCCATCTTAGGTCACCCATATTGCATCAAGAGCCTGAAACTCTGCATCTTTCACTTGCAAAATATCCCCACTAAGTCTGCATCTATTAATACCGTTGACTCAAATGTACCTCGTCCACGGTAATATACCCTTGGGTTATAACCCAATAAAGAAAGATGGGTAGTGTCACTCCCAGAGCCCAAACCAGGTTCAACAGGGTCCATGAGCCCATTAACTCCAGCTGAAGCAATAGCATCCAGATTTGGCACTCTAGCCACTTGCAGCGGGGTCTTATAACCAAATCTTGGCATAGACACATCACCCAATCCATCAATTAGCACAAATGCTATTCTTCTCTTTGGATTTTGAGTTGGAGCCATACTTCTGTCTGTAATAGTCTTCAATAAAGTTCCTGACATATGTCCAATGATGCCAAAAAAAAAGTACAAAAAGAAACAAAAAAGGCATCACTCTTCGAATAGCAATAAGCATCAAGATTACAAAAAAAAAAACTCACTCAAATAAGAACTATTCAATTAGATTGACCCATTTGTCGAGTCAGATAGTAGAGAAACTGCATCTAAATACCCACTTCCCAACAGTTCAAAAGGACCTTGAGGAATCAGAATAACTTTAATCGTTCAGGTTAGAAAATCAAATTTTCACGTCATCGCAAATGAGGCATGTTAGAACCACATCATCGCAAATGAGGCAGTCTTTCTATTCTATTTAAGCCGAGGTTTCACTTTCTATTTAAGAGGTGAAATCAAATAAGTTTTGGTTAGATCACAAAAATAAGCTGAAATCAGATAAGTTGAGGACTATGTTTAGAAAACTTACAATTATTCTTAGTTAAGACTTAATAGCACTAAAAAAGTAAGAATTATTTAGCTATTATAGTTTCCATATTAACACTTCAAGTTTTCACCCGATTCTATGAGTTGGATATACCATTTACATCACGTACCATTTTCTAAGTAATATAGCTTATGACAAAATAAAGTATTAGTACTAGAACTTGCAGGAAAAGTAGCTCCACTAGGTAAGGAGAATGTAAACTGCTCAGTAGGTCCACCTGCTCAAAGAGAAAGTTATAACTTTATTTTGTTTATCATCTTACTATATCTCAACTCATGTGGAAATCTCAATATAGTTCATAAATGCAGATCCATATGGATGCAAAATAGGAGTACAGAAGTGAAGAAAGCAGAAAATATATGTTCATGTCATAAGTCAAGTCCAGAGTTCTCAAAGAATGAGTTTCGTCAAGAGTGAAGACAAATGAACAAATTTACATACTTGTTAATAATGATGCCAGGCCATAGACATTCACATGAAATGCCCGTAATATTTCCCATTTATTCAAGTACCGTGTCCCTCAATTTATGACTTTGTATCAAATGGGCTGTTAAAGTAGATGATACAGATGCTTACGCCTAGTTTTGAGGCTATATCACATGCAAAAGGCAACAATCTTAGCTATGATTTCCAATGTCAAACTTTTCAGATTTATCTTTCAGCCAAAATGCAAGATACAGAACATGCACTGAAAATAAGTGACTTACGGCATCTTGTACATTATAGTCTTTTGTCCAATTAAGGAGAGTCCCAGAGTTGATCCTCGTCTGGTGCACTGGGAATGAGAAAGTAAAACCAAGCTCCCTCCTCTTACCTGGAACATCTTCAAAATCATGGTTTTATTCTGTTTCAAAAACATGAGAAACTCTCTGCTATATAATAAAAAAGATCCTGAAATCAGAACTCTGTGTCATATGTCTGAGACAGCACAACTTACAGTATTAATACATTTAACAACTTCTTCAACATAAAAAGCAGGATGGCTTTACTTACATGTAACATCCCGACCTTTATCTTAGGAGGCACCATATAAGATTCAGCTTTGAGGTCAATAATCCTATTTCCTTCCAGTTTAACTTGCATAACACGGAGGTTTGTCCCACCTAAGTCTAATGCATAAAAGCATCCCTCTTCATCACTGCAAGGTGGCAGCCACAACAATATCACTCACATTTATTAGTCTAGCGAGTACTCGTTCTACAAGTACTATTATACAAGGTCTTAAAGTTGATACAATCAATAGTTTAGAAGCATATTACTAGGCAACTATAGTAAAACCGATAATTTTGTACTAATCTTGGTCCTCATTTGCTAGATACTTGTCCCTAGAATAGAAAGTAGTAACTTCTTCAATTGAACCTCTACAAGGGAACAGGACAAAGACTCATCCAACATTAATCTGGCATCAAGAGAATAGAATGTCACTGAAGATCTTATAAGTTTGGAGAAAACAACTCAAAGTGTTCATGAACCAACTTAAGAGTATTATTATAAATTGAGGCAAAGGCATTAGTTGTGATGGGTGTAGAGCTAAGAGCTCTCACCAAGTTTGGGTAGTGTAGAGCCAAGAACTCTCATCATTTTTAGGTGTAGAACCTAATGTTATAACGATAAGTGTGAATTAAACTACTACAATGCTCAAAATGTATAGTTTGCAACATGACAGGATATAAACTTGTACTTGTCCATCATAAATAAATCCTGCTATCCAAATTCTAACAATCCAAGAGACCTGGGTCGATGTCGTCGAATCAGTAGTAAGCCACCAAGCTAGGTTGACATGAAATATCAACTTCTCCATGAAGCCTGAAAATGCAAATTCAGTTCCTCAATTAAACCATTGCAACATCAACCAACTCACTAAATAATATTGTTAAAAAAAAGAAGATTACCCAGAATAAACAGACATAAATAGTGGCAATTTTGCAAGAGCTTCACATGACTTTGTGTTTGCCAAATGAACAAAATTCACATCCTTGCAAACTTGAATTGAGTTATTCTTATCCTTTGTCCTCTTTTTCAACCCAATTTCTTGTTTCCCAACTCCATTACAGCAACAACCATCCACTAAAGCACACAAAAATCCCATCAAATTCAATCATAAAAAGCGACTATAAACAACTAACATCACATGAAACCCTTAACAACTAGTTGTAGGATAACGACCAATAACCCTGATTCCATTAATTCGCAACATTCAAAAACCATAGTTCCAATAAATCGAAAAAATAAAAAAAACCCTAAAAAACGAAACCCTAAATTACAAAAAGAAACTAATTATAAAAACAAAAATAGAAAAACAAGATTACCAAAATTGGGACATTGAACTGATGAAGAATTCGATGGCGAAGGAGGAGAAAGATTGAAGCGCAAGAAGAAGGAGAAGATCGAAGAGAGTAAACCCGCCATGTTCAATTTGCCATCAGTTACAAATGAAAAGAGGGAACCCTATTTTTTTCAATCCGATTATAGATGAGAGGAAAGGAGGGAAGAGGGAAAGAGGATTAGGGTTAGGGCTGGGAGGGAAATGACAGAGGAGAGAGAGGGAAGACTGGGAGGGAAAATGAGAGATATGGCTAAAATAAAAGGTTGAGCGAATGACATTAAAATGGGCCAGGTAATTGTTGTGTCATTTGATGTTTATGTCATATTAACCGCTGCGGTTAAATGAACCGGAGCGGTTAATAGAAAATCGGAGCGGTTTTCTATTAACCGATCCGGTTCTCTTAAGGACCGCATCGGTTGTGTTCCCAGGTTTCCCACCCAAAATTTCGAGGATTTACCGATTCGGTTCTCTTGAGGACCGCATCGGTTGTATTATGACATATAGCGTTTTTTCCACTAGTGTTCATAACACCATTCATCATCTGTCATAGGATGATATTCAGGAGATGATGAACTACTCTCTGAGCTTGATAGGTTGGTATTAACATTGGAGGTTTTAAGGACTAATTGTAGACTCACGATAAGAATATATAGCTCGGAGTTTGGTATGCATCAATCATATCTTGTACTTCTTGTTGCTCTTTCCACAATTCAGCATAGCGGAGGTCAATTATGAAATAGGGTACAGTAGCTAGCCAAACCCCCTCTTGGTAATGATCCACCATGTTGGGCATTCCTTCCAACAAATTCAACATTATAATATATATAGTATAACCCGTGGTAGGCCTCAATGTAAGGTAGGTGTTCTAAAAGTAGAGCAATTGTTGGTCCATGATAATGAAATTGTATGTGGCCTTGCTCTATTAGAAAGTTCGCATACTTCAGAATAGTACGCACATAATCAGTCACAATATCTTCGTATATTTTTACAAGAATGGGTACGAAAAAGGGACTATGATTTTCCATAACCAATCTGTGGTGAAGATTTTTTTTTTTACCAAAAGTACCACACAAATGTCATAAAGACAATTAAATTTCCTTATAAAAATTTAATAATATTTTCATATTAGCTAGACAAAATGTCATACATTATTCATGAATAATAATAATGCAAGTGTAAATAAATAAGGGAAAAAAAAATCAAATTATTTGTATTTTCAAATTTTTTTTTTAAGTATATACCAATATGTATATATATAATAAGTTTTTGTTTTGAATACTAGGTTTTTCATGCATGAAAAAATTTAATCGAGGGAGTTCCCAGGAAAAAGAGGTGCGGCACAAACAACCAACTTAAGTACCAAGTCTTTCCTAGCCAGAACTTTCCTCAGAAAAATTAAACCACACTTATTCCTTTCTTAAAATATATAAATTGGAAAATATTTATACATGGAAATATAAATTTTTAGGCAAAATAAGAAAAGAAAATATATGCACATAAAATGCAAAAAAAAAAAAAAAATGCACAAAATGCAAAATTCTAGCTTATATGCCCTTCTTAAATCTACCCAAACTCTCATTAATAATCCTATTTTAATCGTAAAGGCTCTGATACCACTTTGTAACACCCCCAACTTTCTCTCTTATAGAAGAAAATATATTAATATAAAATCCTTGAGAAACTTGAGAGTATTACCGCCACATGATAACGTTAAAGGCTAAAAGATACTAACTACTAACTCAACTTTAATAATGCAGCGGAAATAATAAAAATACTTCTCTTTATTGATATAAACTCTATTGTTCAACCATGACAATGGAAAATAGGAAATAAAATAACAACTACTGAACTAATTATTATTCCTCACTAGCTCCCCCATGTGAAGTATGCATCGCATCAACCTGTAAATTCTGCTCGCCAAAAAAAAAAGGGTCATCACAGGGACAAAGCCATAAAACAAAACAAATAAAAGCGTGTCAGTAAAAATACTGAGTACATATATATGCGGAATATTAAACACTTTATTTAAATAAACATTCAAAATTTTTTCATAAACCTTCCTTGGATACTTGTAGTACTTGTATAATATAAAGTATATAACTTTAATAAAACTCTTTTCCTTGCCTAGGTACCTTTCCTAAAGTGTGCACCCGCCAAGTTTAGTATTCCTTAATGAATCTATTACGAGGAGTTACTACCTTGTCCACATGACTTATACAAAAAGTACATGGGTAAAAATATGATAGCTACCGTTCTTGCTAATAACTAACAAGCCGTTGCCTCTTTAATTGCGATCATAAAAGATCATATAACTAATGAAAATCCTTTGGAGATGAACCTTCTTTATAAAGAATAATATTTCCTTAAAATTTTTAGCCAAGGCATATATAGAAGCAGTTAGCTCTTGAAATAAATATAATGATCACCATAAAAAGTGTATGTGTTGCAAAACACGTTGCTTATCAATGCTAGTGTATTATATGAGACATTAAGCAAAGTAAGGAATAAGGATTAATCATGCGGTCTTGCGGCCAATATCCAAGTAGGATTATAATACGGAAAAATTACTAGCAACATAGTATGACACTCGTACATCTTCGACTATGTTGAACTAAAAAAAATTAGGTTGCTTGTTCATCTTAAACACGTATATATCTAGATTGATGGTGAACTTAACCTTAAAAACTAACATGATTCCAAGACGATTGTAACATGATTATACAAACTCATAAAGTTCATACTAAAACTCAAAATTCATAACAAAACTCGTAAAAATGTGTTTCAATCCAGAATAACAACCCTAAAAACATTGTACTACCTATGCAGAACAATATTTAAAGATCTACATATACACGCACCTTGAAAATTGATAACTACTAAGGGAGAAGAGAGAGGGTAGGCCAAGAGGGAGAGAGAGTTTAAACTTGAGAAAAGAGATGTATTCCTCAAATTTGGTGTGAAGAATATGAGGGGTGAAGGCCCTTATTTATACTAGTTGGATAGGTAGAGTCGTACTAGAACTCAAAAACTAAAAGATGGTTTAAGAGAAAAGAGAAATAATTTTAGCTAAGATCCAACTACTTTTTACGATCATCTAACTAGGATTGGGGGAAAACATAAATTATCCCCTACGGTATATAATCTAGACGCTTAAATTAACCAAAAGATAAAAAAAGAGAAAAAGTAACAAAGCATTGGATAAACAACTCAATGGCAGTGAGTTAGTTGCGCCGGCAATTAGCTTTTGATTTTTTTTTTTGTTAATATAATCTTTTTGGATTTATTTTAAAGCATTTTTAATTTTATTAAACAAACTACGTACTTGGATTAAAATTTGTGAACTTAGGCCTAACATGTAATTTGTGTTAGAATTTATTTGAAGAATCCATATATAATCTATATTTAAAAACCGTTATAATTAATAATAAGCCTTTTTTAGTAAATAAAACCTTTTAAAAATTATAAATATAACCTAGATTAACATTTAGGGTGTTTTAAATTAATTACATGGTTGTTTTATTGCATAAAAATAAATCTATGAATTTTATTAAGCAGAGGCCAGCAATGGACGAACATGATTCATGATAATGTAATTACCCTTACCCCCAAACACAATTTTTGGTTCATTGACCAATTATGAAGTTATGGCGGAAAAATCTACATTGCATAATTCCCTAAGATGTCCCTTTGTTTCCCAAAATCCAAATAGGTTAATGAGTCTTTCTTTAAACACTTGTTGGCGACTTCAAAATGTTTTAAAAACTAAAACATTTACAATGAGGTACTCAAATTTGCTCTCACACCACGTAGGCTATAAAAATACGCCTATAATCCTTATTTAGTTACGACCAGAGATTTGAGCTTATCGTCTAAAGCCTTTAAACCTTCCCCAGAAACACATACTGGGATAAGAGGTTAGAATGGATAGTTAACGATGAAATGAAATCAAAGAGAACTGGAATCACCCATCTCTTAATAGTGACCAAAGATCTTCAATGGCTGAGTTTCATAAGATAATATGTGGAGACACATAAATCTGTCTCTCAAATTTACTGTGATGATACACATACCGTCGTCCTAATTGATCCGGTTCAAAAGAGAGCAATACAAAGAGCTAAACCCAAAATTGTTTTAAGAATACAAAGTCCATTTATTAATTAAAACTATTTTAAGCCAAAGTTTAAGAGCCCAATTTATTATTCATGATAATTAATTAAATTTTCAAATAAATAAATATACAAATATATTAAATGGCGCTCCTATCAAAGGAACGATACCACATGGTACTCTGTAATGTATTTGACACGTGACACATTTTAAAACTTCTAAAATACATGTTTATGATCTCATTTAAAAATATTAACAATGTGTAGCTACTAGCTAGGAATGGGACACATGACCTTTGAAATGAATATATGAGAGTTTAACCACCAATCCACTATAATTTCAATGTTTAATGTTTCAAAGTAAAACATAATAAAGTTTTATAATATGTAACACATAGACTAGTTTTTTGAACTCTAACACTTTTATTAAGGTAATAACATTCTCTTACCCCCAGTTCCATTGAAATTGTTGTTTTTATCTCCAATTCCGTAGAATATTTTCAAAACAACTTATCATTCCATGACGTCCATTTTCCAATTTCGTAGTAAACAGAGATTATTACAAAAAGCTAATAAAAACAATTATGATATCTATGAATAATAATATATAATTGAGTTGAGGCATTGCCCGGGCCAAAATACTAGTTCTTTATTAAATGATTCCGTAAAAATCAGTTTTTATCTTCTAGAAGGATGGTTTTCGGTTTTAAACTATAATATATGAGTAAAGATAAAAGGAATATCTTAATTTCAGAAAAAAATGGAACCCGGTCAAATTTGCGGTTGCACTTCGCGCAGTAGCATTGCGTCCAGCGCACCATGTTACGCACGCGCAATCATCAAACAGTCAGCAAAATAGAAAAATGTAGAAGCTCCTGCACTGACATAAGCAACTTGTGTGCCATGCAAGCAGCCTGCGCCAGGCGCAAGACGCGTGCGTTGGGTGCATGAGCCTTGCATGGGGTGCAACGTTCATGGGTGCAGTGCACATGTTTCTTTTATCCGTATCGTGTTTTCTCGTATCGTGTTTTCTTGAATATCTTTTCTTATAAATAGGTCTCATTGCAGCCGATTTTGGGGATGGATTTCCAGAGATATTTCACCTTACATACTCCACTATTCCTCCTAAACACTTCAAATATTCATATATCCTTCAATATTAATTGATTTCGTTTTTCAAGCTTCAAGATTGCTCCTCTCGGAAATCGTTACGCTCAAAACGCATGCGACACCGGTATATTTATGATGGTTCTTAATTTTTCAATTCCAGTTTAATTGCTGATAGTTTCTAACGAGTTTTTCATGATGTAGATCTTAAAAATAAGTCATGCTCTTATATATTCTAATCTCTTCTCCTTTTTCTCTGCATTTTTTTTATATATACATATTCATGATTACGTGCTTATTTCTTTCATCACCCTTGTATGCTTACCAAGACCTAAATAAATGTTCTCATGCCTAATAAGATAATTCGGACAACCGATTTAAGAACCTAGTAATTTGATTGCTAATGAGCATATCACTAGTAGAAAAAAACCTGAAACCACACAAATAAACAGATCCGGTTTTCACAAAACCGGATCAGTAAGTTCATCATTTTTGAGCGTTGATTTTTGGGCAATAAACTGATCCGGTTTTGAGGAAAACCAGATTAGTTTTTATTAACTGATCCGGTTCTCCTCTTACCGGATCAGTTTTAGTGGCCCACAACTACTTGGCCAAATTAAACATTTCCCCGCCACACTTCCTCGATTCCTCCTGATATCTTTATATCAAACAAACCCTAAATTTATCCCCTCTCTCTCATTAACCAGCCCCCTTAACCAACCCTAAAGCCCTCCCCCCTCTCTCTCATTAACCCTCCCGTCTCCCTCACACTCTGTCCTCCTCCCTCCCCCAACTTAGCCACGACCCACGAATCACACCACCCTCCCAACTCAGCCACGAACGACACGCCACCCTCCCAACTTAGCAACTCAACTGCCCTGATATCCCACACACTCCATCGCTCGTCGAACCACACACCACGAACCGTACCAACACCGAGAATCGAAGTCGAACCACACATCACAAACCGAGAATCGAAGCCGAACCACAATGTTTCAGATCCGCCACGATGTTTCAGATCAACACCAACCATGACGTTTCAGATCTAAATCGAAGACGAACGGCACCAAGTCTTCTCTCTCCTTTCATCGTCGCAATCAGCCACCACCACCACCATCAGTCTTCGTCGCTCTGATCCTCGCCTCCGTCGCTTTCGGATCTGGTATAAATGATAAATTCATCCTCGCCTTCCTCGTTTTCGGATCTGGTATATATTTTCTTTTTCTTTTAATTTCTTTTTGTAATTTCGTTTAGTTTATTTTTTTGTTGATTTTCCTTTCTTTTGTTATTTCTGTTATTTGTAATAAATCTTCGTTGTATTGTAATTTCATTTTGTAATTTCATGTTGCAGTTGTTTTATGTGTTTATCTTTTCTGTTTTTGTTTATCTGAATGTCTATTTTTTTTGGTTGATTTTTTTGGTTGATCCTGTCATATAACGGTGTAATTTATTCCATTTATTTTTTCGTTGTTTTATGTTGTAATTCAGATAATGATTTTTAGATGTCAAGAAGATGCCGCCTCGTTCAGGACCCCTCAATAATATTGGCTTGCCAAAATGATCAGATGGCAACGAGTTGCTGTTGCTGTTTTCAGAATTCCATGATGGTTTTGAAAGCTTAGGTTGTAAAAGAGCTAATAGTTTGGAGATCATTGGATTAGGAGTGTTTGCCATATAATGTATCAAAGCTTGTTATATTGGTTTGGTTGGTTTAGTAATGTAAAAATGAGAATGGTTTGTGTCTTTCATTTTGGTTTTCATTGGTATTTTATAGCATTTGAGGAATAAAGCAATGTGAATCAACTTCCTTGCTTCCATTGAAGTTTAGTTAGAAAAATATTCTTAAGTTGCTAAATGGAAGCATGAGCCCTTGAATTGGTCCCCTACTTCCCAGTTGCTTTTTTAGAACGAAAATAAAAAAAGTACTTTATACAAAGCACAGTACAAAGTACTTTTTTTTACACCCACAATTCACTTAACTGATGCGGTCATTATAAAGAACCGGATCAGTTAAGTTTACTTAACTGATCCGGTTCTTTATAATGACTGCATCAGTTAATTTGATCCGGTTTTGAACCTGATCAGTTAACTTTGCCTAACTGCTGCAAGTCCATCCGGACCAAAATCGGATCCGTAAGTCCAATTTTGATCTGATCGGATGGGCTTTTTTCCACTAGTGTGTACCACCAAAAAATATTCTTTTGTGTTAAATTAACCAACTTATATTAATCTATTAGGGTGCTTGAACATATTGCTTGGTTGTTTAATTGCATAAAATTAGATTTATAAATCATAATTAGTATAGGATAACAATGGGTGAACGCGATTCGTGATCGTGTTCTTACCCTCATCCCTGAACTTAAAATTTTGGTTCATTAACCAATTACGTAGTCATGACGGGAAAATCTACATTTGAGAAGTGCTTAAGATGTCCATTTGGTTTCCTAGAATATCGAATTAGGTTTGAGTCTTTCTGTAAGAATTTGTTGGCTCCATATAGGTACAAATGGTTCAATGGGAGCAAGAATTTCCAGGTCCATTTCGTTTCCGAGCATGAACTTCTTTAAAGGGCTAAAAGCGAGTAGATCGTCTTTTTCAAAACGAAATTCAAAACTAAAATCTTTACAATGAGCCAGTCAAATTTGCACTCACACCAAGTAGGCCATAAATATATGCCTACAATTTGGCGACTTCACTGGGCAGGATTCAAAATTTATTTTTTTGATGAGTCGGTGAAACTTGAAAAATACGATTCATGCTATTTTGATGCTTTTAAAAGACATTAATGCTTTGTATTTGCGTTGACTATTCTTCAGAGCCACCATAAGTTCTTATCCTTGTCCCACTAGCGCATGTTATAATTTATAGATTAAGGCTCAATGTAATTAACCACATTACAAAGTCAACTTTTTTTAAAAGAGATGACTAATTCGCAACATGTACATCAACTCAATAGAAATTAGGTTAGAGTTTTCAAGGAGAAAATTTCGAATCTAAAGCACCAAGTACAAGAATTTTGGACTCCTTTGATAAATTTCACTAATTTGTAGATTAGGGTTTATGTAATTTGGGTAAACAACTTTTCGATCGAATATATGTATATATGTATGTATATATGTATATGTATATGTATATATATATATATATATATATATATATATATATATATATATATATATATATATATATATATATATATATATATATATATGTGTATACATATACAACATATATACATATACAACATATACATATATATATGTATATATATATATATATATATATATATGTATATGTTGTATATGTATATATGTTGATTTGTCTTTGCTTTGCATTCTCTTGCTATATGACCTATTTGTCCACAATTGTAACATTTACATCTTTTGGGGTTTTTAGCATATTTATAGATTTTTCTTTTAATAAAATAGTTTTTATTTGATCTTTTCTTATTTTTATATTTTCCATATGGTTTGAATCTTTTGTATCGTCTTCGCATCAATTTAGGTCTTTTTACTGTATATCTTTTATTTGATTTGTAACAACCAAATTTTGGTATTTCATATTTTTTACAACAGTCATTAAATTTAGCCTTGTTTTCTAAATTCTTTTAGGTTATTAACTTCCATACAATAGTTTTTGTACCATGCTTGTAAATAAGCTATTTGTTCTCCTAAAGTTCCTGTTTTAGGTTCTGTGTAAAAAGCTTGTTGTACCATAGTATTTATAGGTGCTGGTAATTTTTCAAAATATAGTTTTCGAAAGACTCGCTAATTGTTCAGGGGTTTCGGTTCCTAATTCATAATAATTCATTTGGAATGCACAAGTATATTTATTTAAATCTTACGGACACATAGAACATATTTGCATATTATATAATTGGGACTTGCAATATTCTTTTTGGCTATAACATATTTTAAATCTGTATTTAGATTACCAAATTCTCTTCGAATTATTCGCTCATATTTTTTCAACATTTGAATTGAATCTGTCATCTCGATTCCTTCTATTTTGGTACTTCTTAGTTCTCGTTAATTCTAGTATGCCTATATTATTTAAAAAGTTTTTAGCGATTCCTGTTATTGTAGCTTCAATATAATTTGCTGCCGCACTAACGTGTATTTTAGCTTCCGCTCATATTTTTTCAACATTTGAATTGAATCTGTCATCTCGATTCCTTCTATTTTGGTACTTCTTAGTTCTGTTAATTCTAGTATGCCTATATTATTTAAAAAGTTTTTAGCGATTCCTGTTATTGTAGCTTCAATATAATTTGCTGCCGCACTAACGTGTATTTTAGCTTCGATTAATTTAGCAGTTATCCTAGATACCCAATTTTGTATATCTATTTCAGCGTTTAAAGAACAATCTAAATTTAAAGTTTCTCCGGCTTGATTATCTCTTGGTATGTAGTCATTTTCTATTTTTCTTCGATATTTCCATATATAGTCGTTATTTTTATACTTGTAATCATAATATTTTTTTCTTTTTAAAGGTAGGTTTATAACTTCTATCAGTTTCCATATGATCGTAATCGCCATCGTTGTAGACTTTTGTGAGTACATTAATTTCTTCATCGTTATCTGAGTTAAAGTCGGTTTCTAAATAATTTGAATATCTAAATTCTTGACTGGATTGTTCGAAACAAGTTTCATCATTATCTTGTAACACATTTATATTGTTTACGTTAAGTCTTTCAATTTCCGTAGTTAAGGCTTCTATAACAGTATTATTTATGGTCTCGGTATCCGATTCAGGGGATTTACGGTATTTCATTATTGTCTTTGATATTATTTATAAGTTGTTCTTCGATTTTATCAAATTTATGATTATACTCTAGTTTAAGATTTTGTATTTCGTTATTAAAACTATTTTCTACTCTATAGACTTTGTCTAAAATTTGTTTGGTATTAAGATGTATTATTTTAATAGATTCTTCCATTTTTCTCATTCGTTCATCGTATTTTCTTTCTAGTTTCTCTAATTTTTTATAAATATCGTTGATTGTTTTGTTATCCCGATAGCTACATTCTATGTTTGTCGGTTGTACTAAATTATTTTCTAGCGCTAATCTTCTTTCTCTATCAAATTCATTTTCCAAAATCATTTGTTTTCGATCTTTAATTAAATAAAATGTACCTTCACTTATTTCTGCAAATTGTCTATTTTGATTAGTCTTGTGTATTTTAAATGGACCGTCTGGATATCTAATAATTTCTTCTTCAATGGTTTTCTCGTTTTTATTCATTATTCTTCTTGTTTTTCTTGTTTAAATACTCGTTCATATTCTACTTCGATTTTCTTTCTTAAAAGTAATTCGGGAAATAACTGTGAATATTCTTTTGTGATCTTCTTTCCTAATATTTCGTAACCTTGTTCTTCTAATTCTATTGGTAACTTAGTATTACTTGGCTCTGGTTTGTCTGTTTTATTTTTACTTTCTTTAAGTAATTTTATAATAAATAAAATATTTGTATTAATTATTTTTAAATTAGTACCTAAGTTTTCGTCTTTGTCTAGTTCACTCATGAATATAAGGCTGGTTTTCTATTAAGCTTATAATTTTTATAATCTTTTATAATTTTCTTTACCACTTCTTCTTGTTCCTTAATTTGTATTTCTAGTAATTCTAATTGATCATCAAAAGGTTTTAACTCTTTTTCATAGTCATAATTATCATTTAACGTTGCTCGTTCTAATATTTGTAGTTTATTAATGATAGCTATTTGCTTTTGATTACTTAATTCTAAACTTTTAATATCCGCTTGCATAAGTGATATAAAGTATTGCCAATTAGCTTTTGTCATTGCTCTGTTTACTTGTGATTTAGTACTCATACGTATAATGAATTTTGTAAATCTTTAAGTTCTTGTTTAGCTATAAAGTTTCTATTTTTCTTGTCTTGTAACTTAATTAAATATTTTCTCAAGGCATCTTTTATTTCATTATCTTTTCTTCTGTAAGCTTCATATAAGTATTCTTCAAAATCATCTATTTTATCTTGTATAATTCTGTTTTGAACATTTAATATGTTATCTCTCGTTTTTATATGATCTTTAACGTTGTTAATTTGTGTTTTAATAGTCATATTGAATTTATTAATTGTTCAAGTTCTATTAATGATTGGCTAAGTTCTATTTGTTTTAAGAAATCTAATAATTTTTTAATTTCTAGTTGTATTTGTACAATTTTATCTATCTTGATGTGTTCTTCTTGTAGTTCATTAATTACAATATTACCTAAGTTAAGGTCTTCTATTCTAGCTGAGTGAATAAGAGAAATTCGTAGTTGTTCTTTTAAGTTATCAATTTTAATTTGTAAAGCATAATTTATCCATTCAACACGTAATCTAACCTTCGTTATTTGAGAATTCATAAATAGGTAAGTAAGCAAATAAACAAATATTTAGGTAACTAAACTTTATGAACTTCTTTTAAGACTCAATCCCTTTTGCTTATAATAAACCTTAATCGGTTAATAACAATTCTATCAACTTTCATATAAGTCTGCTAATCCGCTTTAACAACCCTTAAGCACTTAAGCATAATTAAATAATTTTTCGGTTCCTAATTCATAATAATTCATTTGGAATGCACAAGTATATTTATATAAATCTTCCGGACACATAGAACATATTTGCATATTATATAATTGGGACTTGCAATATTCTTTTTTGGCTATAACATATTTTAAATCTGTATTTGGATTACCAAATTCTCTTCGAATTATTCGCTCATATTTTTTCAACATTTGAATTGAATCTGTCATCTCGATTCCTTCTATTTTGGTACTTCTTAGTTCTGTTAATTCTAGTATGCCTATATTATTTAAAAAGTTTTTAGCGATTCCTGTTATTGTAGCTTCAATATAATTTGCTGCCGCACTAACGTGTATTTTAGCTTCGATTAATTTAGCGGTTATCCTAGATACCCAATTTTGTATATCTATTTCAGCGTTTAAAGAACAATCTAAATTTAAAGTTTCTCCGGCTTGATTATCTCTTGGTATGTAGTCATTTTCTATTTTTCTTCGATATTTCCATATATAGTCGTTATTTTTATACTTGTAATCATAATATTTTTTCTTTTTAAAGGTAGGTTTATAACTTCTATCAGTTTCCATATGATCGTAATCGCCATCGTTGTAGACTTTTGTGAGTACATTAATTTCTTCATCGTCTTCGCATCAATTTAGGTCTTTTTCTTGTATATCTTTTATTTGATTTGTAACAACCAAATTTTGGTATTTCATATTTTTTACAACAATCATTAAATTTAGCCTCGTTTTCTAAATTCTTTTAGGTTATTAACTTCCATACAATAGTTTTTGTACCATGCTTGTAAATAAGCTATTTGTTCTCCTAAAGTTCCCGTTTTAGGTTACGTGTAAAAAGCTTGTTGTACCATAGTATTTATAGGTGCCGGTAATTTTTCAAAATATAGTTTTCGAAAGACTCGCTAATTGTTCGGGGGTTTCGGTTCCTAATTCATAATAATTCATTTGAAATGCACAAGTATATTTATTTAAATCTTCCGGACACATAGAACATATTTGCATATTATATAATTGGGACTTGCAATATTCTTTTTGGCTATAACATATTTTAAATCTCGTATTTGGATTACCAAATTCTCTTCGAATTATTCGCTCATATTTTTTTCAACATTTGAATTGAATCTGTCATCTCGATTCCTTCTATTTTGGTACTTCTTAGTTCCGTTAATTCTAGTATGCCTATATTATTTAAAAAGTTTTTAGCGATTCTCGTTATTGTAGCTTCAATATAATTTGCTTGCCGCACTAACGTGTATTTTAGCTTCGATTAATTTAGCGGTTATCCTAGATACCCAATTTTGTATATCTATTTCAGCGTTTAAAGATCAATCTAAATTTAAAGTTTCTCCGGCTTGATTATCTCTTGGTATGTAGTCATTTTCTATTTTTCTTCGATATTTCCATATATAGTCGTTATTTTTATACTTGTAATCATAATATTTTTTCTTTTTAAAGGTAGGTTTATAACTTCTATCGGTTTCCATATGATCGTAATCGCCATCGTTGTAGACTTTTGTGAGTACATTAATTTCTTCATCGTTATCCGAGTTAAAGTCGGTTTCTAAATAATTTGAATATCTAAATTCTTGACTGGATTGTTCGAACAAGTTTCATCATTATCTTGTAACACATTTATATTGTTTACGTTAAGTCTTTCAATTTCCGTAGTTAAGGCTTCTATAACGGTATTATTTATGGTCTCGGTATCCGATTCGGGGATTTACGGTATTTCATTATTGTCTTTGATATTATTTATAAGTTGTTCTTCGATTTTATCAAATTTATGATTATACTCTAGTTTAAGATTTTGTATTTCGTTATTAAAACTATTTTCTACTCTATAGACTTTGTCTAAAATTTGTTTGGTATTAAGATGTATTATTTTAATAGATTCTTCCATTTTTCTCATTCGTTCATCGTATTTTCTTTCTAGTTTCTCTAATTTTTTATAAATATCGTTGATTGTTTTGTTATCCTGATAGCTACATTCTATGTTTGTCGGTTGTACTAAATTATTTTCTAGCGCTAATCTTCTTTCTCTATCAAATTCATTTTCCAAAATCATTTGTTTTCGATCTTTAATTAAATAAAATGTACCTTCACTTATTTCGCAAATTGTCTATTTTGATTAGTCTTGTGTATTTTAAATGGACCGTCTGGATATCTAATAATTTCTTCTTCAATGGTTTTCTCGTTTTTATTCATTATTCTTCTTGTTTTTCTTGTTTAAATACTCGTTCATATTCTACTTCGATTTTCTTTCTTAAAAGTAATTCGGGAAATAACCGTGAATATTCTTTTGTGATCTTCTTTCCTAATATTTCGTAACCTTGTTCTTCTAATTCTATTGGTAACTTAGTATTACTTGGCTCTGGTTTGTCTGTTTTATTTTTACTTTCTTTAAGTAATTTTATAATAAATAAAATATTTGTATTAATTATTTTTAAATTAGTACCTAAGTTTTCGTCTTTGTCTAGTTCACTCATGAATATAAGGCTGGTTTTCTATTAAGCTTATAATTTTTATAATCTTTTATAATTTTCTTTACCACTTCTTCTTGTTCCTTAATTTGTATTTCTAGTAATTCTAATTGATCATCAAAAGGTTTTAACTCTTTTTCATAGTCATAATTATCATTTAACGTTGCTCGTTCTAATATTTGTAGTTTATTAATGATAGCTATTTGCTTTTGATTACTTAATTCTAAACTTTTAATATCCGCTTGCATAAGTGATATAAAGTATTGCCAATTAGCTTTTGTCATTGCTCTGTTTACTTGTGATTTAGTACTCATACGTATAATGAATTTTGTAAATCTTTAAGTTCTTGTTTAGCTATAAAGTTTCTATTTTTCTTGTCTTGTAACTTAATTAAATATTTTCTCAAGGCATCTTTTATTTCATTATCTTTTCTTCTCGTAAGCTTCATATAAGTATTCTTCAAAATCATCTATTTTATCTTGTATAATTCTGTTTTGAACATTTAATATGTTATCTCTCGTTTTTATATGATCTTTAACGTTGTTAATTTGTGTTTTAATAGTCATATTGAATTTATTAATATCTACTTTTGTATCCATCAAAGATTATTTTTATAAGTATATAGGTCAAATTACTCATTTTTATTAAGAATTGCTAAGTCATTTGTCATTTTATGTAGTCGTTGTTCTAATATTTCTATGTCTTTAGTTTTCTCTTGTAACTTTTTAGAATATAATTGTATATTATAGTGATGGCATCCCGCAAATCTAACGTAGTTTAGTCTTTGATTGAAATAAACCTTTTCTTCTTTTGCTATTTCTAACTGTTTTTGTAATTTTACTAGTTCAATTAAACTGGGAATAATGTTATTCATTTATTGCTTTAGTTTTATATTGGTTTTGATTATATGTAAATTCAAAATAGTCTTGGTTTATTTTCCATGGCTTAACCTTTTCTAAGAAATCTTTTCCTAATATTATTTTGTTATTTAGGGTTATAACATATTCGATGTTTATATCTTGTAGTGCAATCTTTGTTGTTAGGGTGATTAATCTATTAAAATTTTCATTGATGTTAAGAGATAGTTTTTCTAATGGAATATAATTATTTTCAATGTTGATGTCTATTTGTGCTGTTAGGTTTTTTGTTCCTATTTGTATAAGTATATAATGTTCATATGATTTTAGTTGAATAGGTAGACTGTCAGTTAAATGTCGTTTGGATCGAGAAATACTTAACCGTTTCTTTACGATTTCTAAATCTTCATAGTTTGGTTTCGAATATAATTTTAATCCTTTTTCTATAGGTAAAATAAGATCCGTAAAAGGGGTGTCTATAGTAATTGGTCTCAATTTATTTTTGGTATAAATTTGATGTTGATCTTGTTATAATATAGGCATTCTTACATTGTACTTGTCATAACTTTTGATCCATTGGTCATGTTTATTCCACTTAGCATCCAAGTATAATACTAATGCTTTTTCTATGTTTTGGTCAGTTAAACTTATAGAATAATTTGGTTTAATTATGAATCTTACTTTCTGATAAATAAGATTTCCTTTAAGTTGTGCTATAATAGCTTGTTCTACTGGTTCTTTTATTCTGTCATCAGCTAATTCTAACTCTAAGGGAGTATCTATTCCTTCTTTAAAACATGCTTTTATTATTATTTCGATGGCTGCTAGTTCTACAAATCTAAATGTAATTGGTTTATTTTTTAAAGTATTGTTAATTTTTGTTATTTCTTCATTTAACACTTCTTGTGTTATTAAAGGAACTCTAGTGTTTCCTTGTACTTGGGTTATATCTATAACATGTTCCCTATCGGCTATGACTAAATATTCTTGCTTTTTCCTTTTAAAATACTTTGTTAAATTTGTGAAGTCAAATTTTTTCCTTTTAAAATACTTTGTTAAATTTGTGAAGTAGAATATGAACGAGTATTTAAACAAGAAAAACAAGAAGAATAATGAATAAAAACGAGAAAACCATTGAAGAAGAAATTATTAGATATCCAGACGGTCCATTTAAAATACACAAGACTAATCAAAATAGACAATTTGCAGAAATAAGTGAAGGTACATTTTATTTAATTAGAGATCGAAAACAAATGATTTTGGAAAATGAATTTGATAGAGAAAGAAGATTAGCGCTAGAAAATAATTTAGTACAACCGACAAACATAGAATGTAGCTATCAGGATAACAAAACAATCAACGATATTTATAAAAAATTAGAGAAACTAGAAAGAAAATACGATGAACGAATGAGAAAAATGGAAGAATCTATTAAAATAATACATCTTAATACCAAACAAATTTTAGACAAAGTCTATAGAGTAGAAAATAGTTTTAATAACGAAATACAAAATCTTAAACTAGAGTATAATCATAAATTTGATAAAATCGAAGAACAACTTATAAATAATATCAAAGACAATAATGAAATACCGAAATCCCTCGAATCGATACCGAGACCATAAATAATACCGTTATAGAAGCCTTAACTACGGAAATTGAAAGACTTAACGTAAACAATATAAATGTGTTACAAGATAATGATGAAACTTGTTCCGAACAATCCAGTCAAGAATTTAGATATTCAAATTATTTAGAAACCGACTTTAACTCAGATAACGATGAAGAAATTAATGTACTCACAAAAGTCTACAACGATGGCGATTACGATCATATGGAAACCGATAGAAGTTATAAACCTACCTTTAAAAAGAAAAATATTATGATTACAAGTATAAAAATAACGACTATATATGGAAATATCGAAGAAAAATAGAAAATGACTACATACCAAGAGATAATCAAGCCGGAGAAACTTTAAATTTAGATTGTTCTTTAAACGCTGAAATAGATATACAAAATTGGGTATCTAGGATAACTGCTAAATTAATCGAAGCTAAAATACACGTCGGTGCGGCAGCAAATTATATTGAAGCTACAATAACAGGAATCGCTAAAAACTTTTTAAATAATATAGGCATACTAGAATTAACAGAACTAAGAAGTACCAAAATAGAAGGAATCGAGATGACAGATTCAATTCAAATGTTGAAAAAATATGAGCGAATAATTCGAAGAGAATTTGGTAATCCAAATACGGATTTAAAATATGTTATAGCCAAAAAGAATATTGCAAGTCCCAATTATATAATATGCAAATATGTTCTATGTGTCCGGAAGATTTAAATAAATATACTTGTGCATTCCAAATGAATTATTATGAATTAGGAACCGAAACCCCTGAACAATTAGCAGTCTTTCGAAAACTATATTTTGAAAAATTACCAAGCACCTATAAATACTATGGTACAACAAGCTTTTTACACGTAACCTAAAACAGGAACTTTAGGAGAACAAATAGCTTATTTACAAGCATGGTACAAAAACTATTGTATGGAAGTTAATAACCTAAAAGAATTTAGAAAACAGGCTAAATTTAATGACTGTTGTAAAAAATATGAAATACCAAAATTTGGTTGTTACAAATCAAATAAAAGATATACAAGAAAAAAGACCTAAATTGATGCGAAGAAGATACAAAAGATTCAAACCATATGGAAAATATAAAAATAAGAAAAGATCAAATAAAAACTATTTTATTAAAAGAAAAATCTATAAATATGCTAAAAACCCCAAAAGATGTAAATGTTACAATTGTGGACAAATAGGTCATATAGCAAGAGAATGCAAAGCAAAGACAAATAGAAATAATACTAAGAATATTAAAAATATAAATTTCATTGAACTTCATATAGCAGAATATGAATTAGGCAAAACCAATATACCACCAGATGAAGAAATATATGTGCTTGAATATGAAACAGATAATGATGAAATCAATGGAATAGAAAACCATGAAGAAAGTAATGAAGAAACAGATAATATTGAAACTGATAATGATGAGTAAGGAACTACAACAAGTTGATTATGATGAAGATATTACGGAACAACATAGAAATCAAAGAGCTATTTTTGATTTGCAAAAATATAATGAATTAAAATATGAAGGATTTACTTTGTCACCCGATAAAATAGTAGATAAGAAAAAATCTGACTTCACAAATTTAACAAAGTATTTTAAAAGGAAAAAGCAAGAATATTTAGTCATAGCTGATAGGGAACATGTTATAGATATAACCCAAGTACAAGGAAACACTAGAGTTCCTTTAATAACACAAGAAGTGTTAAATGAAGAAATAACAAAAATTAACAATACTTTAAAAAATAAAGTCGACGCTCCTTCTTTCTCTTCTCCCTCACGCAATTCTCATCCTCGCAATTTCATTCAATCTTCGAAGAAGACCAAATTCAATTCAAAATTCCACGAACATATAGCAAGAAATCAAGGATTTTTCAAGAAATTGACGAACAAATTCTGAACTTTTTGTCGTGCCGCAACATCTCTGCTACTTTGCGTAAGAAATTTCGAAACTTTGTGTTTAAATTGTGTATGGTAGATTTTGAATTTCTTTATCTGTTGTTGTGAATGAAAAACCCTAGATACTAGTCCTAAATGCTGCTGAATTCATGTTTTCATCTAATGAATCGAATGTTAAATATGAACCTCAGCTTTTTCTCAAATCAGTGAAAAAACAATGCGATGTCGGCTTTTACACAAGCTCGATTTTTGAAGTTCATGTTAAAATTGTTCACATTGCTTCTTTTCTTGTAGTACTAATTTACTATATTACTGAATTCAATTGGAGTATATGTGTTTACTTCAGAATGCTTCTTGTCTTAGAGGAATTTGAAATTTTAGATTATTTGGTTGTTTAAACAAAACCACATGTACTTGAGCTTTCTATTGTTTAAACAATTGTAGACTTACCCAGACCCTTTCTCTTTCTTAAAAATTCTTGTAAGTACTAGCCGCAGCATCTGAGGAATGAGTTTTTTATATTTGGGTTTTTCTATGTTATACCCTTGTGTGTTTTCAATTTCTACGTTGTACCCCAACCTTTTAAAAATTCCACACAGTACCCTCAAGATTATCTTATTTAATGCATGATGCCCCTACTGCTGATTATATGTCATTAATTTCGTCTACTTTTTATACTCCAATTGAACTAATCTAATTTGTGAATATTCTCTCCAAGTGTTAAACTATGTATAAGTTAAATTAGTTCCAATAAATTAAAAAAATTAAACAAAATTAATGACATGTAATTAGCAATAGGGGCATCGTGCATTAAATAAGGTAACCTTGAGGGTACCGTGTGGAATTTTTAAAAAATTGGGGTACAATGTAGAAATTGAAAAAACACAAGGGTATAACGTAGAAAAACCCTTTATATTTTTAATTTACAATTTTTGGCAATTTTCAATTTTGGAATTACAATTGTGATTGGCGGTGGTGGGAGAGTAGATGACATTGGAGGTGGAAGAGAGAGAAGAGAGGGCAAAATTGGGTTTAAGCACCCTGCAACCTTGACATCTTCAAGTAGAAGTTCATCCCAGAATTAGAAGTTAAATATTCATTAATTTTATCTACAACAAGAACCATATAGTAGTAGATAACAAAAACCCAGTTCTACACTTCTAATGACTTGGCGGCAGTTTAGCACTCTATTTATCATATAAATAATGTTATAAGCATACAATTGTATTGGGAAATTTGAATATCTAATCTTTTGCTGGATTTTTTTTTTTGAAGAAACATGAGGAAAAGAAAAAGGGTGTGTTTAGCATTACCTTTTGTTTTCATGATGAATTTGACCAAAATGATGATCTGTAAAGGTTAAGGGACTTGGTTGTTAGCAATGATTATGAGATGACATTTAGATGTAATTGTGGATTAAATAAGGTTTATGTTAGGGAATTGCAATATGTCGTTTTTTTAGCTCTTTGGATATTGAACAAGAGAGCAATTGGTGCTTCCAAGGAGTATTTTGAATTTGATTTTCTTGAGCTTGAAATGAGGGGTTGACAATATGGTTTTTTGTTTGGTTAGATATTGAACAAGAGAGCAGTTGAATTTGAATATGATTTTCTCGAGCTTGAAATGAGGGGTTGATAATATGGTTTTTTTTTTTTTTTTTTTTTTTGGTTAGATATTGAACAAGAGGGCAGTTGAAGCTTCGGAGGAGCAACGTCCAGTGCCAGACATCAGAACTGGAGACGTTGTGCAAATTAGATTGGTTAGTAGTGGTTGTGAATTTTCTTTATTATGGATTTCAACAGTTTTAAGTGCTTACTCGTGCTCTATTGATTTCTTTAGGAATTTAGGATACAAAAATCAGTCACCAAGTCACAAGTGAAGCTATTTGATAGCCAAAACTAATTTATTTATACAACCCTTTTTTTCACCCAAATAAAAAAGTCATAAGTGAGGGAGAATCGGTTCATATCCGAGTTGTATGAACTTTTGCATTTTCGTAAATAAATGTTAATTAGGTTGTATGAGTGAATTATCAAGTCGCAATTTCCCTTTTATAAAAACTTTTTTTATTAAGAAAAAATCATATCTTAATATTTAACCCTTACGACTTAATATCAATCATATTTTATTTACGAAAATGCCACTTGATGTACAAAATTTGTATATCTCGGACATGATTTGGCAAATTCTCGTCAGTTGTCATAAGCTAGGTTTATATTAGATACCTTGAATCGTATTTGCAGAATTGGAGTTGTTTGCTTGGCTAATTGAGTAATAATGTGTATATTGCAGTTGCTAATGGCACTCGTTTTGCTAAACTCTATGGATGACTCTATGGATGTTGATTCTATGAAGCAACGTACAACAAATATGCATAATACTTTTGAATGCCCAACTAGTGGTCCAAGTATAGGTACTTGTAAAAACAAATATAAATCTTTTTTTATTGTTCATTGATATTAACAATGAGTAATAGTGTACTTAGGCCAATTTTTCCATATTTGAATATTATTTTACTTGTTATGCTAGATCTATCCACGGCAAGCCCTTCAACACCACATGCAAGTCCTTCTCACTCAAAGGAATGGTATCCTTTTTGTTCATTTGATGTTAAACCACAAGTGGGAAGGAAATTCAACACGTTGGAAGAGGGAATTACTTTTTAAGAAAGTTATGCAAGGATATGCGGCTTTACAAGTCATTTATCTACTGTAAAAAAGGGAAAATCAGATGGAGTGATTACTTCTAAATATTGTGTGTGCAACAAAGAAGGGTTTAGAGAGAATCCTAAAACTGATTTTGAGTGTAAAAGAAAAAAAGCAGTGGTTAGATTTGGGTGTCATGCTAGGGTGAAGTTCACACTTTCCAAAGAAGGCAAGTATATGGTTTTTGCATTTCATGAAGGACACACACATGTTTTAGCCACCCCAACCTCCATGCATCATGTTAAACAGTCTAGAAACCTCACACTAGTGCACAAAAAGTTCATCATAGATAATGCTAGGGCTAATTTAGGAGCTGTGAAGTCTTATAGAACAATGAAAGAGATTGTGGGAGGATACGAAAATGTAGGGGCATCAATGAGTGACTTTAAGAACTTCCAAAGAGATGTGAGGAAACATATAAGAGACTATGATGCACAAATGTTGATTGACACCTTTGAAAGAAAGAAGCAGATGTGTAAATCATTCTATTATGGTTATGATGTTGATGAGAAAGGTCACTTGACCAAAGTCTTTTGGGCGGATCTCACTAGTATCAAGAGTTATGAGGTGTTTGGAGATGTTGTATCATTTGATACTACGTTGTCTATGAATGAGTACTCAATGATCTTTGCACCTTTTACTGGAATAGATCATCACAAAAGCTGCGTGACATTTGCTGCTGGACTCATAGCTAATGAGACTATAGAGTCCTTTGTTTGGTTGTTTAATGCATTCATGAAGGCAATGGGTAATTGTGCACCAAAGATCATAATCACATATCAATATCCTTCCATGAAAATAGCCTTCGAGAAAGTGTTTGGTAATGAGGAGACTATTCATAGGCTATATATGTGGCACATCATGGAAAAACTACCAAAGAAGATTGAGTCTGATTTGGGTGAAGACACAAAATTCTTTACAGAATTTTGCTCTTGTGTTTGGAGCAAAGAAATTGAACCAGAGGAGTTTGACAAGAAGTGGGATTCAATCTTGTCCAAGTATGATTTATCTGAAAATAAATGGCTCAAACACATGTTTACCATTAAAGAAAGTTGGATACCAGCCTACTATAGGGATGTCCCTTTGTCTGGAACTATGAGGACAACTTCGAGATCTGAAAGCGAGAACAACTTTTTCAATAACTTTACCACTCCTCATCTTACTCTTTTTTGAGTTTTGGATGAGATATGAGAGTGCCATTGATGCCCAAAGACACAAGCAAACAAGACTAACATATGACTCAAGAAATTCAATGCCCCAAAGAAAGACTCCTTTGGACTTGGAGATTCATGCATCGGAGGAATTTAAACATTCTATTTTCTATGAGTTCCAAGCGGAGTTAGTACTAGCTTGTTTCCATTGCAATATCTAGAGCATGACAAATGAAGAAGAGTTCGAGAATATATGCATTATTGATCGAAAAAGATTCAACAAGGTTTTCAAAGTAGTCTACAATAAACTTGAAAAAAATGCACATTGCTCATGTAAAATGTTACAAAGAGAGGGCATCCCTTGTAGGCATATGCTGTGGGTGATCAAAGAAAAGGGAATGAAACATTTGCCTAAAGGGTTTATAATGAATCGGTGGAGTAAGCTTGCATTGAATAAGCCTCTCTTAGATTTAGGAGGCAATGTGATTGAAAACTTCTTGCAAAGGGATGACTTGAAGAAAAAAAGTTGGAGATTTGTGGGTTGAAATCTTTAGTTGTGTGAAACTTGTTGAGCAAAAGGAGGAGTATATTGAAGATTTTGCACAAAGAATAAAGAGTTTCAAGGAAGAATTGTTTTCTAAGGATATTCATGAGAAATCCATAGACAAAGGCAAAGAGATAGAAACACTTATTGGTTGTCCAATTCCAAGTGAAGTCTTCGTCTTAAATCCAAACATATCAAAGAACAAAGGAAGACAAAAGAGGGTAAAAGGAAAGATGGAAGAGGCCATGGAGAAACGTGAGAAGCCTCTTAGACGATGCAGGGCATATGGGGAACTTTCAAATCACGACAGTCGGAATTGTAAGAACAAAAAGGTTGATTGAAATGGTAAGAATGACCAATTGATATTTTATAATTCATACATATTAATGTTTTGTGTTGATTGTTGAGTAGTCACTGATAGATATTACCATTTGGAACAAATTATTGCTGCTTAAGTATCTACATTTTATGTTGACGAACAAGATACTAATTTATTTTAGACATAATAAGCTAGTAATATTATTTCGTTCTCTGTATGATCGAGATCATCTGTTACCTCCGCGTTCATGCTAAATTACTCTCTATTACAATGACATTGTTATGATATTTTTTTACTGATGCCTGACTACATGATCACTCTTGTAGTTGATTTAACCTACAAGAGTGAAGCATTCTCCTATAAGTTCATCTAATATAATGAATGGGTTTTCTTTGAGTTTCCAAGTCATGGATAGCTATTTATAAATACCATTTATTCGTTTTGTAGATACTTAGTAGGTGATCAGTACATGCATGGTGACTCTTTTCAAATTTGAGGAAGCAAACAAGATAGAGCTGCTGTTTTTTATGGGTTTACAAATGGAGGAAACTATTTTTGTTGTTTTTGAATTGTACAACTATTGGGTGAACAAAGTTATTCCAATTAGTTTTTCATATTGATACTTCTATTCAAGATGTGAAGGAGAAATGCTCTGCAATTTTTGCAATCTAATCTATTATTGGTGACGTGATTGTTAGTCAAGTGTAGACGTCAACGTTATTGATTCTGTAATATTGAGGCTTATTCTTCAATGTTTTATGTATGCAATATTGTTTGTGTTGCTTGTCATCTAGGGAGAAGAGTGCAGCCACATCCAGTATATTGCAGCAACCAACAGGAAGTAAAGTTAATATTAAGTACCACATTATTCTTGCCAATTACAGCTATAAGTTCCTTTGTAAAGTTTAACACACTATTGGTCGTGGCAAAGAAGTTGTAGAGTGCAGCAGGTTGCCTTGTATTCTTTCTTTTCTGCTAGTTTTGAATTCATTTAGCAGGGGGAGATTATTCTAAATTGTACAACACCAAATTTCAGTGGCTAGATGTGTTCAGGGTGTGTTTAATATGTTATCCTCCTACTATTCTTGGAATGGTGATATTCGAGTTTCAGTTCCACCTTGGCTTGCCCTTGTTTGTGGATAATATTTTAGGATGGATGTAAGTATTAGTCTTTTTTATGTTATTAACGTTTTTGTAGACTTCACTTCAATATTAGAAACATGACTCTCTGGAAAAACCAAGTTCACTGTTCCCTTAATTTTGTAGCAAACAAAGGATTATAAAAGCAGGAGGAAGGTTTTTTTGGAATTCCAAGATGAAGGATTAGTTTGTTCAAAGGATTTTTAAATGATTTTGGGTTTTGTATGGTGACGTCTTAATTTATGTTTTTTTTTTCCTTCCTATTTTTGGGGTTGATGAACTTGGGTGGTTTAGTGCATTATGTTTTGCGTTTGTTGGGGAGTTTGATTAGGGTAGTTTAGCCTCATACACAAATTTCTACTCTTTTTGTGATTATTATGCTTGTGATACGGGTCCTTATAAAGTCATTGATTACACCCTACATAATAAGAATGTAACTCATAAAAGTTTTTGGAAATTTTGATTGTGATAATTTTGGTTCTATTTTTTAGGATAAGAATATGGTGTTTATTTGCCTTCATAATTACACGCGCCATGTAGGGCTGTGCGTCCTGTGCACGTAGCGTATAGCCTAAAGCTACTTCTCGTAGAGCATAGAGGTACTTCTTGTAAAGCATAGATGTACTTCTTGTATTCCTTAGATGTACTTCTCGTATAGCTTAGATGTACTTCTCGTGTATCGTAACAATACTTTTCCTATACCCCAAAGGTACTTCTCGCATTTTTTTTGAAAAATAAAAATATAACGGCCCGGCTGGCCAGCCAGCGGTAGTGGGAAATAAATAAAATATATAAATAAATAAATAAACCAAAAAAAAAAAAAAAAATCGTTTTGTGCTTTTACAAATTAACATGGTCGTGTCATAAACGACACAGCCGTGTCTCTCGCAAATTATGGAGGCAGTAGCTCCTGCAAGTCCAGCAGCAGACCAACATGTCCGTGTCGTTTATGACATGATCGTGTTATACTGCAGGACAAGACGGTCGTGTTACTAACGACACGTCCGTGTCTCTCGAAAATTTCCGAGGCAGTACTACTACTACTTGTGCAGCAGCAGGCTAACACGTTCGTGTCGTTAACGACACGTCCGTGTCTCGCTGCAGTCCGGTTGTTTTAAATTCGAAGGCTGCTTTCTTTTTCGAGCCCCCTTCCTCTTCTATATGTCTCTCTCTAGACCCTACTTCATCCTCTTCATACTCCATTGTTTTCCTCTCTCTCTTCTCACTACTCTTACCAAATTTCTTCATCAACCTTTTCTTCACATCTTTTTTTTTTCTATTCCATTGACAATCTCCATTATTTTTCTTCCATCTTTCTTCAAACCCTAGAAATTGATTTGGGGAAAATTTTTATTGAGGCAATTGGTGCCCCTTTGGTCACTCAATCACCTTCACTAGCACAATTTGAAAGCAAGGAATGTTCATTGCGGGATTTACTCCCACGACATTGTTGGTAACATCTCTCTTTTCTCACTACCTTGCAAAATTAGTAATTTACCTCCATTGTTGAGTACTAATTCTTCGTACTTTTGCAAATTCCTTGGATATTGTGATTTTCATGCTGTTTCTGATTTGCTATTAGGTGATTTTTGGGATTTGCTATTGGGTGCTATTTGTGGTTTGATCTTAGATTGGTGGTGAACTTGTGACTTGGTTGTTTTTTATTGTGCTTGGTTTGTTTTTTTTCCTTTGATTGCAATTTGCTTGTTTGACCATGAGTCCTAAACCTAGGAGAAACGAACCCCGAAACACTTCTACCACAAATCTTCGCAACCGCTCCCCACCAACTCCTCCACCTCCCTTAGACCCACCGCTATTGAGACTTATGTTATAACCTTCACCAACCCGAACCACATGCAAAACTACCTGCGCATCTCGCACCGACGCCTTAGGCCTACCCGCTTCTTTGACTCGACCACGGTAGAAGCCTTAGGTATTGAGAATGATGTCCGACAATTATTTCACTCTATGGGTTGGGATAATTGGCTAACTCTTCATGCCCCGACCTATGCCCGTATGACTTATGAGTTCTTTTCTACATTGCATGTGCATAGGGACACAAATAAGTCCCCTCGGAAGCTTTCCTTCCAAATGATGGGCAATCAACATACCCTCACCATTAAGCAAGTCTCTGAGGCTTTTGGTTGGCCGAGAGGTGGCCAAATTTGGCCCCCGTCATCCCTACTCTCGTTAGTTCAACCCAGGGCACTTCTGGCGCCTCCTTACATCCAGTTCACTTATGACCCCCGGTCTTCTAAGGCCACCGGGATTATTAATCCTGGCTTTCGCTATGTTCATCGACTACTTGCTAGTACCTTGTTTGCTAGGGGGGAAAGTTCCGGGGTTGTTTCTTTGAGAGAACTTTATTTTTTATGGCATATGACTCAGGGGGATTGCCGTCTTGTGCCTTCTATGTGGCTCATGGACCATTTGGATGATTTTAGAAAGGGTAATGGGGAGATTGCCATTGGGGGGTCTAATTTCTATCCTTACTATATATCTTGGCTATGATCTTTCTAACTTGGCAGCTGTACTTGGAGAGACGCGTCTTAATTTACGCTCTCTCCATGCTATGCATTGGATAGCCGAGCAGGATAATGTCTCTAGGTATGTTTGGTTTGTCAGTTATCGACCCTATGCATATCTTCCCAACCCAGAGGCAACTGTTATCTACCTGCCGGAGAACTGGATCATGCAGCCCGACTTTGAGTGGCAACCCATTGCTGACCCCCATGGAGATCAGATGGATGAGGATCAGGGGGACGCTACCCCCACTGCTGCTGATGTTCCTTCCTCGTCCTCTTCTTCCGTGGAGCAGCAACTAGCTTCCTTGCAGAGTGGTTTTGGTGACTTACGCTTGGAGGTCCAGTCTCTTAGGTATGATGTCCAAAACCTCACTCAATCTAACCTTGCTATTGATGCCCATCTACATTCTCTACAGGGTAGCTATGATACAATGGTATTCGAGTTCCAGGATTTCCATTCAGACCTTCAGAATTGGAGTCGCCATGCTGGATGGCCTCCTGGTAATTCTGGTACCTTTCCTCCTCCTCCACCTCGAGTTCTGTTTTTTTTCCCTCTCCTTGTCACATTGAGGATATTGTGACATGCTAGGTTGTGGGAGGTTATTTACTTTTCATCTCTTTTGCATTTTTACGCATTTTAGGACTTTAGCATGCTAGGCATTCTAGGTTGCATTTAGGGTTTGATAGTGCACATTAGGCTTGGTTTTGTGCTCATCTTTATGTGAAGGCTTGGCATGATTTGAATAACTATGAACTATTTTTGATCTCTCCTTGCTCGTTGTGATTCAAATGCCTTGTGGTAAGATGGTTTGATCCTTCCAAGGGAGACTTGGCCATAATTGGAAGCCAAAAATGTACCTAGTGAGGATGTTTAAGCCTATTGGACTAACATTTTTTGGTCCCTCTATGTGCTTCCTTGGCTATTATTCTCTAGAACTTGCATTGATTCTCCTTGAGACTATTTTGACTTGCTTATGCATTTGATATAATTGAGGCAATTGCTATTTTTCTAAGCTACATAACCAAATGCCACCTATATCAATTCCCCCATTTTTTTCACCCTTGTGAGCCTAAGCCTATTTCTTTGGTTTACCACATCTCTAGCCTATTACTTTGTCCTACCTAGGGGATAGTGAAGCTATATTGATGAGGTTAATGGGTGACATTGGAGGTTCTTTTGTTGTTTGGTATGATCTAAAGCTTAGTTCATCTCCTCATAGTTACTTTTTGAAACTCACATTGATTTCCTTTTGTAGATGATTTATTAAGTCGATTAAGAAAAAAAAAAAAAAAAGAAAGATTGTGATTTGTCTCTAGTTTATAATAAAAGGGAATTGGAGTTTCCATTTAAGAAGTTTGGTTTGGTAATTGGAAAAATAAAGTGCAATTTGGCATGTTTGTGTTTCGAGTTTTATGCTTCACTTTCCCTTCTAAACACCACTTTCCTAGAATTTTCCACACCCATACCTTGACCTTTTATTACAATCCTATTCAAATTCCTCATTATTCTTTGCATGCAGCTATGTTCTATGATGGTGGAGAGTGAGAAAATATGCAAGCTTATGGTAGAGTATGGTCAATTGAATTGAGTCTTGAGTAATCTACCCCTTTCATATACATGAGTGTCGTGTGCACGACTAAAGTGAGGGTTACCATTAATGGTCAAGGCGAGCTTGGGGGATCAAAGTGGTAAGATTGGTTGTCGAGTCATAACTGTGAGATTTAGGAATTTGATTGAATAGTTTTGTGTTTATTCCCTTCATGGTTAGTTTTCACATTGAAGATTGACTCGAGAACCTTGTTGTGTGTTGTGCTTGAAGACCTTTATCTTACTTTTTCCTAAGTCTTATTTTGGATTGCTCGAGGGCAAGCATTTATATAGTGTGGTAGAGTTTGATAAATCAATATTAGTTTATAATTGCTCGAGGGCAAACATTTAGCTTAGTTTAGCATTTGGGACTAATTCTTGCATTTTTTTTTGTCTCTTTCTAGTTCTATGTCACTTCACGAGGTGTTTTGTTGTGTTTTGAGTTTCTTTTCAGGTTAATTGAACATCTTCAATTTCATGTGGGGGCGTTGGAGTTAGCATTTGGATTCAACTTTTGGAGTTAGCTTTTGGAGTCAATCTACTTGTCGAACATTTTTTGGAAAGCAAAACTCTATTATTGAACTTTGTGATCAACTTGTTGGTTACTTTGGATTGATTTTTATTCAAGTTATTCTACTAATTGTTTTTAAGCTATATTTATTTCAAAAATTCAGAACAAGTGTAAGCTAATATTCACATCAATTCTTATTGTTTAGAAAGATCATCGAAGATAGAGGTACTTCTTATATATCTTAGAGGTACTTCATATGCGGATAGTTTGTCATCGACGGTGGTAGGAGGAGATAGAACTAAAATTATTTTTGACACATTTGTTTATGATCAACGTCGTTTTTGTTGAGAATCTAAATTGTTAATTATATGATGTTGAAATTGTTGAGGGAGTCTACTCTAATACTCTTGTGTAATTGTGTTGCTTTGTCTTATGTGGGAAATTGGATGAAAGATGACTTCTCTAAGATGGTTGCATATTGGCGTAGAATATTTGGTGGAAATATTGCATAGTGAGGTGTTTATTTGAGAGCTGTTGTATGTTGGTGTGCTAATACCTAAGTAGAGCCCAATTATGTGGAGTTAGGTCCAACCCATTTAAATTGGTTTACACTTGCAAGATATAGAGCATTTATAGAAATTTCATTGGTTTAAGGTGGGGCAGGGTAAGAGAGATCACCTTATAGGAGTGGTTCAAGATAAATGACATAAGGAGGTGGTCTTGGTCCTGAATATGGTATCGAAGAGGATTTCCTTGTGGGAAATGTCTATAAGAATTCCCTTTGACCTACATTCCACTGGCACCAAGTGTGTAGGATCAAACATATTCCAAATCTCTTAGGAACCATCTTTAGATGCAAAGCAAGATCTAAGAAGTAACTAAGCGCACCTATAGTTACTGATATTTGATTACTTGTTTCTTTGAATTCCTTGCCAAGAGTTTTGGTTCATAATTAGCTTTCATCTTGTGGTGCATACTTGTCCTTCCTCCAAGATGTGCCGTAGAGAGCTTTACTACCTCAGTTCTTAATTACCCTAGGCTCGCTTTGCAAATTGCGAGTCATAAATATGTGTAGCTCTCCACATTGTTTCTTCCTTTTGTTGATCTAGCAAATTAAGTTCCAACAATAGTCATGACCTTTGAATAAATTTCACAAATTTGGCTTTGTTCATAAGAGTTTCTTCATAAGAGTCATGAGCTCTTAAATTCAAATTTAAGATAATTATTTTACTTGATAGTTTATTTTTGCATACTTCCTTTGTTATGAAATAAATAAATATTATTATGAAAAAACTCTCACATAAAAGTGACAAACGTTTCATGTGATATCTTGTTAGATTTAGTCTCAACATATATTCTTTCAAATATTTACTCTTTGTAATTCCACTCGTTTGTTACTAAAGTTATTAATGATCAAAATTAGTTCTCGTATAGTCTAGAGGTACTTCTCGTATACCCTAAAGGTACTTCTTGTATAGCCTAGAGGTACTTCTCGTGAAGCATAGAGGTACTACTGTATTATCTTTAGAAAAATAAATAAAATAAAAAATAATAATAAAAAAAACCCTTAAATTTTCTTTTTTTACCTCTTTTTTTTTGTTTGTAAAGTAGTTAATTTATTAATGATGGTAGTAACATAATTTTCTAGAGGGACACCATAACTTGTTGTATACATTAGAGGTACTTCTCCTATAGTGTAGAGGTACTTATTGTATACCTTAGAGGTACTTCTCATATAGCGTAGAGGTACTTCTCGTATACATTAAAGGTACTTCTCCTCTAGAGTAGAGGTACTTCTTGTATAGCATAAAGGTACTTCTCGTATAGCCTAGAGGTACTTCTCGTATAAGGTAGATGTACTTCTCGTATAGCCTAGAGATACTTTTCGTGAAGCCTAGAGGTATTTCTCGTATATCTTTAGAAAAATAAATAAAAAAAATAAAAATAAAAATCCTTTCAATTTAACAAAATTTTCTAGGGGACACCATAATTTGTCGTATACATTAGAGGTACTTCTCCTATATAGTAGAGGTACTTCTTGTATAGCATAGAGGTACTTCTTGTATAGCCTAGAGGTACTTCTCGTGAAGCCTATAGGTATTTCTTGTATATCTTTAGAAAAATAAATAAATAAATAAAAATTAATAAACATAAAAATCCTTAAATTTAACAAAATTTCACTTGATAATTTATTTTTGCATACTTCCTCTGTTATGAAATAAATAAAATATTTTTTTCGCAAAAGTTTCATGTGATATCTTGTTAGATTTAGTTTCAACATATATTCTTTCAAATATTTACTTTTTGTAATTTCTACTCATTTACATAATTTGTCGTATACATTAGAGGTACTTCTCCTATAGAGTAGAGGTACTTCTTGTATAGCATAGAGGTACTTCTCGTGAAGCCTATAGGTATTTCTTGTATATCTTTAGAAAAATAAATAAATAAATAATAATAAACATAAAAATCCTTAAATTTAACAAAATTTCACTTGATAATTTATTTGTGCATACTTCCTCTGTTATGAAATAAATAAAATATTATTTTCGCAAAAGTTTCATGTGATATCTTGTTAGATTTAGTTTCAACATATATTCTTTCAAATATTTACTTTTTGTAATTTCTACTCATTTACATAACTTGTCGTATACATTAGAGGTACTTCTCCTATAAAGTAGTGGTACTTCTTGTATACCTTAGAGGTACTTCTGGTATAACATAGAGGTACTTCTTGTATAGCCTAATGGTACTTCTCATATAGCCTAGAGGTACTTCTCGTATAACTCATAAATACTTCTTGTATACCTTAGAGGTACTTCTTATATACATTAGAGGTACTAGTCTAATAAAGTAGAGGTACTTTTTTTAGACCAAATTTATCTAATTTTATTTTATAGTGTGCAATCTTAATATTTAGAACTTGGAATGCCACATTTTCATCATGCCACATGATACCAATTATCCATATAGCAATCAATTATGGCAATAACATAATATAATAGTAGTATTTATTTTCCACCAATTTGGGAATTTTATGATAACACGTTAATGACACAACCGTGTCCCTCGTTCATGACACGGTTGTATTAATGATCAAAATTAGTTCTCGTATAGTTTAGAGCTACTTCTCGTATACCCTAAAGGTACTTCTTGTATAGCCTAGAGGTACTTCTCGTGAAGCCTAGAGGTACTACTTGTATTATCTTTAGAAAAATAAATAAAATAAAAAATAATAATAAAAAAATCCTTAAATTTTCTTTTTTTATCTCTTTTTTTTTTTCAAAGTAGTTAATTTATTAATGATGGTAGTAACGTAATTTTCTAGAGGGACACCATAACTTGTTGTATACATTAGAGGTACTTCTCCTATAGCGTAGAGGTACTTCTTGTATAGCATAGAGGTGCTTCTCGTATAGCCTAGAGGTACTTCTTGTATACATTATAGGTACCTCTCCTATAGAGTAGAGGTACTTCTTATAGCCTAGAGGTACTTCTCATGAAGCCTATAGGTATTTATTGTATATCTTTAGAAAAATAAATAAATAAATAAATAAATAAAAAATAATAAACATAAAAATCCTTAAATTTAACAAAATTTCACTTGATAATTTATTTTTGCATACTTCCTCTGTTATGAAATAAATAAAATATTTTTTTCGCAAAAGTTTCATGTGATATCTTGTTAGATTTAGTTTCAACATATATTCTTTCAAATATTTACTTTTTGTAATTTCTACTCATTTACATAACTTGTCGTATACATTAGAGGTACGTCTCCTATAAAGTAGTGGTACTTCTTGTATACCTTAGAGGTACTTCTCGTATAGAGTTGATGTAGTTCTCGTATAGCCTAAACGTACTTCTTGTATAACATAGAGGTACTTCTTGTATAGCTTAAAGGTACTTCTTGTATATCCTAGAGGCACTTCTCGTATAACTCATAAGTACTTCTTGTATACCTTAGAGGTACATCTCATATACATTAGAGGTACTAGTCCCATAAAGTAGAGGTACTTTTTTTAGACCAAATTTATCTAATTTTATTTTATAGTGTGCAATCTTAATATTTAGAACTTGGAATGCCACAATTTCATCATGCCACATGATAACAATTATCCATATAGTAATCAATTATGGCAATAACATAATATAATAGTAATATTTATTTTCCACCGATTTGGGAATTTTATGATAACACGTTCATGACACAACCGTGTCCCTCGTTCATGACACGGTCGTATTGATGATCAAAATTTGTTCTCGTATAGTCTAGAGGTACTTCTCGTATACCCTAAAGGTACTTCTTGTATAACCTAGAGGTACTTCTCGTGAAGCCTATAGGTATTTCTTGTATATCTTTAGATAATAGATAAATAAATAAAAAAATAATAAACATAAAAATCCTTAAATTTAACAAAATTTCACTTGAAAATTTATTTTTGCATACTTCCTCTGTTATGAAATAAATAAAATATTTTTCTGAAAAAACTCTCACATAAAAGTGACAAAAGTTTCATGTGATATCTTGTTAGATTTAGTTTCAACATATATTCTTTCAAATATTTACTTATTGTAATTTCTACTAATTTACATAACTTGTCGTATATATTAGAGATACTTCTCCTATAAAGTAGTGGTACTGCTTGTATGCCTTAGAGGTACTTCTCGTATAGAGTTGATGTAGTTCTCGTATAGCCTAAAGTACTTCTTGTATGACATAGAGGTACTTCTTGTATAGCCTAAAGGTACTTCTCGTATAGCCTAGAGGTACTTCTCGTATAACTCATAAGTACTTCTTGTATACATTAGAGGTACTAGTCCTATAAAATAGAGGTACTTTTTTTAGACCAAATTTATCTAATTTTATTTTATAGTGTGCAATCTTAATATTTAATACTTGGAATGCCACAATTTCATCATGCCACATGAACCATAATGATAAGAATTATCATATAGTAATCAATTATGGCAATAACATAATATAATAGTAGTGTTTATTTTCCACCGATTTGGGAATTTTATGATAGCACGTTCATGACACAACCGTGTCCCTCGTTTTTAAGAAGTCAGGATTGTTCTTGAATGCAGGTTTTTAGGACAACACGACCGTGTCATATTAGACACGATCGTGTCCATCTTTCTTCAAGAAGTCAGGATTGTTCGGTTTCTATCTAGGACAACACGTCCGTGTCATATATGACACGTTCGTGTCCCTGATTTTTAAGAAGTCAGAATTGTTACTGATTGCATGTTTTCAGGCCAACACGTCCGTGTCATATGTGACACGAACGTGTTCCTCATTTTTCAAGAAATCAGGATTGTTCCTGATTGCCTGTTTCCAGACTAACACGCCCGTGTCATATCTGACACGCTCGTGTTGTCCTATTTTTACATAACCAATTGCTAGGATTATTTTGTGATATCAGATGACACGGTTGTGTCTCTTGTGACATGTTCGTGTTTGCTAAGACACGACCTTGTCTTATTCGACAAAACCGTGTCACTCGTTTCTCATTAAGTCAGCATAGTTCCTGTTTGCAAGTTTCCAGATCAACACGGGCGTGTCAAATCTGGCACAACCGTGTTGCCTCATTTTTCGCCATCAGCCGTATTGCTAGGGGAATTTGTACTATAAGCTTTAGGTACTTCTCTATACCAAAAGATGGAGTAATAGAACCATATTAAAAAAATAGTAGAAGTACTAAGGTACATTTTAGTATATTTATACACTAGAAAAGTATGTTTATACATCTTAGTTGTTGACTACTATTAACTGACTACTATTTACATGTGCACTATAATCCTTTTATATATGAGTAATTGCATCTGTGCAATACTTGAAAGTTGAAACCATGTCTTGTGGGGTTTAAAGTAAAATGTAGCGAAAGAAAATAAGTTAGAATATATATAATAAAGGCAAAATTGGCCTCAACACTCTGAAGTATGGCGCAGGTGCACCAAACACCCCAAACTAAGGCTTATAGCCTAAACACCCCAAAGTACGGGCTGGGTTGCATTGCGTACCATAAATGAGAGTTGTCGCGGGAAAATTCACAAGCTCCGGTGGAATCTTCATTTTTTTAATATTATTTTGTTTTTTTACCCCCTTTTCCTATTTTCTTCTTTTTTCTCTCTAATAATTTTTTTTATTTTTTAGCTTTTTAACCCCTTTCTCTTCCTCCATCTTCTCTCTCCTCCCACTCTCTCTCTCTCTTCAAGCATTATCTTCCTCAAACTCTTTCTCTCTCCTCCTGTTTTTCTTATTTCTCGTTCTTCCTTCTCTCTCTTACCCCTTCTTCATTATAATCTCTGTTCTTAAAAAAAATGATATATTTACCCCATAATTACTACTCCAGTATATTTTACCGATGAAGTTTTTTCCCCCCTAATCATTTATGGAGTTCCAGGCAAGCCTAAGTATGTTTAAACCTTCTTCACATCAACAAAAGAGAAGAGGTGATTTTCAACCGAGAAAAAGCCGGCTCTCGAATATGTTCGCGGCGTAAAATTTGCAGTGAGTTTAAAACGTTTTTTCTTCTTCAAATTTGGCGGATTTTCGCAATTTCCAGCAAAATCTTTCGGCAAAGGAATGGAGGAGAGAGCAAATCACTTGACGGATTAATTTTTGTGATTTCGTCGATCGAAGATTCCAGAAGAAAAATTGAACAAGGATATGGACAAGAATGATGAGATATAATGTGTATATAGTATAGTATGATAGTATAATATGATCATATTAAGCGATATTTTTTGAGATTTTAGGACAGTAAGAAAGGAGCTTAATCTAATTATGAACTCTTAACTGACTAATTTTGACAATTCAATCCGTTTCACAGATTCAATATTCATCATCTTCAAACATTCAATTGATTTTAGATTCAGAGCTTTGATTAAGTTAGAAATGGTGCAATCCTGAAATAATGAACTCATTGTTGTTATGCAAATTTGGGATTTCAATCTGAATTTCGATTTTTTCAGATTTTAGGGTTCGTTTGGGGAAGAAACCCAGAGAATTGGGGAAGAAATACTAAATTTGGGGAAGAAATGAAGGCACTTTTTTTTTGGGGAAGAAACCCAGAATTTGAGGAAGATAATGCTTGGAGAGAGAGGGGGAGGAGAGAGAGGATGGAGGAAGAGAAAGGGGGTAAAAAGCTAAAAAATTTAAAAAATTAGAGAGAAAAAAAATAAGAAAATAGGAAAAGGGAGGGGAAAAGCAAAATAATATTAAAGAATGAAGATTCCGCCGGAGCCGGTGCATTTTCCGGCGACAACTCTCATTTATGGTACGCAATGCACCCCAACCCGTACTTTGGGGTGTTCTGGCTATAAGACTTAGTTTGGGGTGTTTGATGCACCTGCGCCATACTTCAGGGTATTGAGGCCAATTTAGCCTATAAAAAAAAGAGATAATGCAGTGAAAGAAAAGGTATCACATTTTAACTTACAATAAAATCTCACAACTTTTAATTTCAAAACAAAAGTTAAAGGAACGTTATTATATCTTTTCAAAAACCTTAAAAAGTCGTCTTATCACTTGCAGCACTTCAGAATAATAGTAAAAAAAACTACAATAAATTTGTCTAACGAACCCTAGTTAATTAGTTTTAAACATTCTATCAATATATTCATATCGTTTTTCATCTGAAATTTCTAATAGATCTTAAGATCCTTATAATTACTTGTCATAATAGTTCTTTTTCAGTTAAAGTCTAGAATCTAGATAATATATGCATCCTGCAATAGTTCGGAGTATAGCCTCAGTCACACATTAGTTTTTCTAGGATTAAAACATATATTCTCCAACCCTATCTATGTGATATGTCTAGCTACTTCTTTCTTGATAGCATGCGCATGGAGTTTGCATTATGATCACTTTATAATGCATTATTTAGTAATGAATATGGTAGGTAAAAGACAAAAATTAGTAACCTCTTAAATTCATTTAAATATCACTGAATTTTATATTAGGGTACCTATTCTAACTTGTATCATATATTAACACTGTTATTGGGGATTTGTATAGGACGATGTTTTATGGACAATACAAATGCACAGGACTAGGGGCAAGCTATGCAGGGAGAGTAGCATGGTCCAGAGAACTTACTGATGAAGAAGCGGGGCCTTTTATTTCGCAATTAACTTAATCACATATATATATATTCCCTGTGATGACAATTACCAGCAAAAGGAACAAAATACCTAAATTTTGGGATACATTAACTTTTTTTAAAGTTCTCTCAAATATAAATTTTTTCAAAAGGTAGCATAATGTTATTTGAGCTTACTCTAATAAACATAAAAACGAAGATTCTCTTGTTTCATTCAGTAGCCTATACCAAATAAATAGTCCAAAAACTTCAAAATTTGTAGAGCTTTAAATTGACAAGAGTAGATGGTGTGCTCCTCTCTCCCAAGTCTCAAACATAGAAAAGAACAAGACATGCTACCCCGGTATAACTGTACATTTCATTCATAGCATCTTCATTTCGGTCATCCCTGATTCTTAAAAGTATCCAACATCTTCACTCACAGCATGAAATACTCTCTCCTACAAGTCAAACACATCATTCAACATCAAACATCCTTATAAAGCAAGTATGCTCTATCACAATTGGAAAATAACACATGAATGCCATGTAAATTAGAATAAATATTTAAATGAACACATACCGATTTTTCCTAAATTGTTTTGCCTTGTTCTCGACATTTAGCTTCAAGGAATTTGCTTCATTACTTAGAATAAAGTGACAATACTTCACCCTTAGCTTCTTCAAAAAATCATCCTTATAAAATGTTAAAAGGACCGTTAGTAATAATTTAACAAGTTAATAATGAAAGCAAAGTTATTAGAATGACTTGAAAGAAACATACGCTAGAATCGTTTAGTTGAGGATCCCATGTTTTTGAAGATCCTTTAAAGGCTTCCATGTAACACATAAGAAATAACCCTCCATCCACCTTGACATTCTTTGGAATCTTCAAATTCAAGTGCTCAATTTTAAAGTTAGTAACAAGTTTTCCTCTACGAAACTTTCCCTTGTAATATTCCAGCAAACCTCTACCCTGTACAAGTTAATTGAAACTCATATAAGCTCTACCTTCTAATTAACATCCCAAAGGGTAACCTAACTTCTAATTAAAATCCCAAAAGCCAAAAGTCAAATCTTAAATCAATGAAACAATAGTTTGTAGGTTTAAGAAAAGTACATTAGCAATAAATCTACTATGTTAGGAACTTTAGAACTAGCACTAATCACATGTATGATTTGAATCAATCCTCAAGACAAGTTGAAACATATTAACTGTGGACATCTTTTGTCATACATTAGAAAAATCATCTACAACAAAGAAATAAAGAACAAATTATAGACCCAATCATGTATGGTAATAAAGAAGATGAACAATCATTAATAAAACATCATCTACTTACGAGTTGGACTTTTGAAATATCTAAACATGTTGAAACAAGATCTTTTTCTAACAAATTTCCGAAATCTTTAAAATATTCCTTTGAACTATGAGACAAGAGCTGCATAAAGAATAATGAAACACCATTACTAAAAGAATAAACTTTAAAAAGCACAAAAGTAACATAAAGATAAGTATACCATGTTTGGCATTGGAACGAAATATCGAGCAAGAGAGTTTGGATCTCTTTTCCTCTCCCCACAATTCAATATGTGACTCCACAAGTCAATAATTATATTTGAAATCCCTTCATCAGATGATAAAGAAGCCAATTCCGAACGAGTTACTGACATGTATTCATCTTGAAATATAATCTCACTAAGAAAAACATAAAAAGACATATTAACAAGTTAGTTAAATCAAATACAATGAATAAGAATTACAAAGAAAAAGTCATTTAGTAGAGGAATATTACCTTTTGTCAATATCAGAAAACACAAAGTCAGCCAAGTCCCTTTCCATTTGAGTCAAGTCTTTCAAAATGTTCACATGTCTTATGACAAAAGGAGATTTGTTAAAAATCGAAGGAATAATTTCTCTCTTATTCAAAGGATTGTTGTCCATTAATGAAGGGCCAATAATAACACAATGACTATCAACATTCACTAATCTAGGTGAGCGACGAATTGATTGAATAATATCACTAGGATCCCTTTCCTTCCTTTTCTTTTGGCAAGGGGACGAGACAATAGGAGGAGAAGGGACACTGAGAGGAGAAGAAGTTTGAGATGAATCAATTCCTAAATCAAAGGAGGGCATATCACGGTTTCTAGTTCCCATAGGTCTCTTTGTAAAGGATCTCTCTATCTTCTCAAAAGCATCCCAAAACACGGGGTCATTAAATAACTCATCATCCTCATCTACAAAAACATTTCCACTTGTACTACAATGATCATTTGGTTGAACATTCACATTACACTCAGTGCTTTTGTTGGAGTCCTTGTAAACGTCCATCATAGAATGAGCTAAGGTTGATAACTTGTCAATAGCTTCAAAATTTGGAAACTCAGATTTTGCAACTTCAATAGCATTGACAAAAGTGTTAAATGCTATAGCAAGACCATTCGCTGCATCAGCTACAACTTTAATACAAGCCTATAAAAATAGAACGATATAGTTAAAAATCATATATGAATAACATATGTGAGCATGATTTGTACATGAAACAAAAAATATACCTATTTTTTAGAATCCTTAGTATCATGCACATGTCCAAGATTAATATTTCCTTCAGCATTCCTCTCAAGAACTAGCCGTGGCTTGACAACTCTGGTCCCAAAGTCACCGGCCATGGTCAATTCGAAGTCCCGTCTATAAAAAATATCTTCTCGTCTCCAACAACTCAATAGAGGGAACTTTCTCTCAATGGATCAACCCATAAAAGAAACGCGATCCATATAACACAACTACAAAAAAAACAAGCTTAGTAAATGACTTGGATCATTCATATTAAAGCAAAAAAGAAAAAACAAGAGTTGTGTAGGAATTACCACCAAAGCTATGATAGGGCCCGTGAACATGGAAGAACCAATCCATTCTCTGCTAGAATCGATTAGACACTCAATACCATATTGACACCAATTGAACTTAGAAATCAAGTCAACATCTCTAACACATTTCAAAATTTTCAAGTGGGGCTTGCCTTTTTTATTACTCCTAAACATAGTAGAAACAACCAACATGACAAAGTTCCTTATAAAAATCTCTCTGCCACTCTTTTGTTCCTTCATTTTATCCACTATGTCTTTAATCCGCAATTCGTTTCTAGTTTTACCTAAATGCTCAAGATAATTAATCAACAATTCATCCTGACTTCCACTTTCAACTATTTTTCTCCCATTTTAGGCAAGCCAAAAACTAAATAAAAATCTTCAATATCAATAGCTAATTCCTTCTCATAAAAAACTATAGAGCTACTATATGGATTAAAGTGACGTAATAGCCAACGACATAAATCACTAGGTAACTCATTAGTTTTAAGATTAAGTAAACCCCCAAAGCCAATTGACTCTACATCACGTTTTTGCTCACAAGATAAACCACTATCAATAAATTTCATTAAAGAAGAAGGTGACATCTTGGAAAACTGTTTATCTTTTGTATGGGGGGGGGGGTTAGGCTTAGGTTTAATTGCAACAATAGGTAAAGATACATTTTTTTCTTGCAATTGTTCGAGCCTTGCTTTTATAAGCATTTCTTTTGTACGAACTCCCTCCATGTTTCTAAGAACCTGTGATGAATGTGTGAATGTAAGTATTAGAAAACTGTGTCAAAACATGGCAATATACTCAATCTACTTAGGATGAAATTATGTCTACAACAATCAAATGATCACCAATTATGCAAATTGAGACACATCACTATCACACACCCAAAAAAAGATAAGTGAACATGGAAGCACAAAGCAAGATAAATCAAGAACAACGATCTTAAAGTAAACAGACCATTGAATGCTCAAAGAAGAAATGAGAGGAGCAAAAATCTCAAAGAAGACGGGAGGAGGATGCACATATAACATAGAAACAGTGTTGACACATAAGATAGAGGAAATAATTGAAATCATAAATTCTCTCTCTTCCTCCCTCCAATCTCTGGTTGAATCTAAAAGACCTAAAAAACAAAGTAAATATAGCAGCCTAAGCCTAAGGTTAAGGCTGATGAAGAACCCCAACACATTGTTGTGGTTCATCACTCTATTCCTGGTGGGTTTTCTGGGGATGACCCAGCTCTACTTTAATCTCAGTCAGCAGCAATAACACGAGTAACAACAGAAACAACAAAAACAACAACATCATCATCAAGACAAACAACAGCAATAACAACAACAACAACACGAGTAACATCAGAAACAATCAGACTGCTCCTACAGAACAAGAGCAGCAGGTGGATGGACATGGTTCTTTCTGGAAACAACCAGATGATCTTGGATACCGAACGTGCCTGGAATTGAGCTCAGAATATAGGAAGACAAGCAGGGAGATAGCACGAGACAAAGAGAGGAGCAAGTATGTAATGGTGGTTGTTAGTGGTGGAATCGAAAAACGAAAGTAGATAAGTGGAGATGCGCTGAAGTAGGCTTCAGCATGACACTTAGTGATTTATAGATTTTTTTTCTTTTTTTTAATGGTCCTTATATCAGATAACATTAAACCACAGTGACTCAAACTGGGTGATCATTAAAGACTGATAAAGAAGGAACTGCCACCAAGAAGATAAAAGATATTACTAAAAGAACTTTGCTGAACAAAACTACCGCGGTGCAAAGTATATAACTAAGAATAGTGCAACAAGCATGGAGCAAAGAACATCAAAAAATAAAGTAACTAAACAATGTAAGCTAACAACAAATTCAACCAGGATAGACATGATCAGAACATATCACAGATTCACAGTGCTCATAACCTAGTAACATCAATTATAACATTCATTAAAAAATTTCTCAAACACCCTCATCAAACCACAAATTTATCGATCATTAGCATTTAGCATACTGATATAGATTATACTTCCAAGCATACTTTTCTTTTCTTTATAATAAGCTAAACCCTGCTATGTAACACGGAACACAATGAGTAGAAAGAGGCAAAAAAACAGACCAGTTTGTAATGCAGGGAAAACAAAACCGTTTAGACTTGCACTTGGTGCACCTAATCACTTTTCCCTTGTCACTCTTATGGCACTGATGGCAAGTGTTTAAATCAATCTTAAACCCCTAGTAATCAAAACAAAAGGTGGTCAAAAATAGGTAAGAAACTGAAATTCTAAAAACATGAAATTAGAAAATCCATCAACCTTCCTATGCCTCTGCTTGGATAACTCAAGCAATGTATCAAATTCATCCAGCAATCAACAGAACAACAACAACGATTATCATGCGAAAATCATACGAAAACTAACACAAGCAAACCCTAATTTAACATTCCATACGATTATCATTTCAATTTACAATTTCTAACCTCAAATCTCCAGAAAACAACAACAAATGCACAAGATCTAAAGAAAAAATAAAAGAAATTGAGAAGAAGATTACGTATTGCGAAGAAGTTAACTGGAGAACGAAGAAGTTACTGTCATGTGTTCCAATGAACTGCGAAATAGGAGAGAGAAAGTGCGAAATTCACAACAGCAATAAAAAACACAAACAACAATCAAAATTCACACTAGCTAAAAAAACTCTAAGCTGACGAAAGCACAACAATCAACAACCAAAATTACCGAAAAAATCACAAAATTAAACCTCAACAATCATCGAAAATCAACTAATCGAAAAAAATCGAAAACTTACATGACTTGAAGTGATTCGATGGATCGAAATGAACTAGTTCCACGACTCTCTCACTCACTCTTAGTTTCTCTCGAGAGAAAGTTCGAAATAGGAGAGAGAAAGTGCGAAATAGGAGAGAGAAAGAGGAATGAGAAAAATGGAAAGAAATTGGACGACCCTAGAGTGGAATTTTTGTGCTTCGAAATCGAGGTGATCTAACGGTTGTGAGTTACTTCATCTCATTAATCTAACGGTTCATAAGGTGGTTCTCACCACAAGGTGGTTCTCACCATAAGGGTGGTTCTCATATGAACCCAATTCTATATATATATATAATTAACACTTTATTTCATCAAATATTTTAATTATACACCAATTGCTTTATGTGGTACCCAATTTTTTACTGTCTTATTTAACGGTCTGAATCCAACAAAAGTCTCTCATTGGACTATGAGTTGTAGAAAGCTTTGAGGTCGCCACCCTATTAATATTTTAATATGGACATATTTATTTAATAAATCGTTTTAAAATCAATTTCAAGAAGCATCATTTAAAACGATGATGATCATATGGATGAGGCTTTTTGAAATTGGTCTTGCATACCATGAGATAGGGTTCGGGGTTTAGGTTAAGAGGTGCGAACGTTCGGAACTCGTCTCCTCTTCCGTTCTACAGAACGGGCTCTTACTAAATGCGTTATTTTCCATTTTAAGTATTCATGGCTATTCAAAAGAAAGAAAATCACATAATTTGCACATATACACATCAATCATGTTTAAGAGGGTTAATACATCATTTGTACATGGTAGGTTTAAGCACTGAAGTTGCACTATGTACTAATCATTGCGGGATTTGAATCCACTCATGTATCAAAACCATTGTAGTTCGATCTTATGTCTCATCCTAAATGACTAATTCCATCGGGGATGAAAAGAAAGAAGAGAAAATAGATTATGAATAGTTCACCTTTAGAATTAGACAAATCTATTAGAAAATGAGGTAATCACTCCAGTTAGTGATTGAAATGAGGTTCAAATAATCACTCTTATTAGTGATTAAAAATGAAAGTCGAGATAATCACCTTAATTAGAGACTAAATGAAGGTTAGGATAATCACCTTAATTAGTTATTAAGTTTATGAGGAACGATAATCACCTTAGTTAGTGATTAAATATGATGAAAGGTTAAGGTAATCACCCTAATGAGTGATTAACCAAGGTTTAAGATAATCACCCTCATTAGTGATTAAATATGATGAAAGTATTCACCTTAATTAGTGATTAAATTGAGAATTGAAATAAGCACTTTAAGTAGTGATTAAATTTAGGATTTTTCAAGAGGTCTATAGAAAAAGAAATTTGCTACCTAATTGAAGGCTTTTGGATGGATGAGAAATAATCTTATTTGAAGATTATTAAGTCGTTTTGAGAAAAATGATCAATTTGAGATAGAATTTGGAGATTGTGTTTGGCTAATCGAAATTTGGCCATTTAAAGTGAGACACGTGAAAGGGCCTAAAATCGATTCGGAGATCATAATTATCTATCTAATTATGTCAAATTATATGATTGATCCATTTGAAGATGGAGAACAATTTTAAAATGTAAGATGGATCATCATACAATTTAAATTAGTTAGATTTGCAATTTTTTCTATTAATTGAGATTGGGTCATTTAATTCATATACTATGATATATTGGGCCTAACATGCAATATTTATAACATATATTGAATTATTTATGAAGATCATGCATAAACATCTCCATATTTTAATTAATTGACTGATGTAATAACTATTTACAAAGAAACTATTATTACAACAACATGTACAAATTATATAATCTATAAAAGTCTTCAATCTTGAACTTCACCATGGTACTCCTTGATCTTCATTTTCTTGAATGGGCTTTGGAATTCATGTTTACTTAAAAACTTGTGAAAACTAGAGATTAATTAACCTTTTTAATTTGATTTTCTTTATGATGATTTTTATTGATTTTTGTTTGCATAATAAAAAAGAGTCATTCTAAGAGCAACTTAAAATTTAATGACTTTTAATTAACATTTTCGTATGAAAAGAAAACATTTTTATGAAAATTGAGTTGATCACTTTATTTCACTTTCCAGATTTCACTTTTGTTCTTATTCTGACTTCAAAAATTCATAACTTTCTGTACAAAGCGTGAAATTGTCCATATGATACACTTATGGATAGGTTAGTGAGTTCTTTATGTTGTGTAAAAAATTGACAAACTTTTAGTGATAACTCGAATTATGGTGAATTTTATAATAAAACCGGTCAAAATAGGACCTTTATCCTATGTGTGCTTTGAAATCCAAATTACTGAACATAATATAAGTGAATTTTGGTATGAGCATTCTAGACTTTGAAGGACTAGACCGGAAATTTTCACTTAAATTGGACATTTTAAAACTCTTTTTCATTTATTTCCTTAACTGAAGTAAAAATCATAGTTCTGGAATTTAGTGATTTGCATGAACGTTTTTGTAAAAATGAGATAAAATTGTACAAACTTCATATGAACATCATTTTATGTTGTTGGAAAGATAAAGATGTCTACTTTAGTGTTGATGTTTTTAGGCTTAACTAAATAAGTTTAGTGTGAAATTTATTGAAAGAACAAGCTCACATGGTAATGGATAAAAAATCAGTTTTTCACAAAAATTTTGTATGATTTTTAATTAACTGTAAAAAATTCCTTTTTTAGAAATTCCAAATCCCAGTTGCTGGGAATGTCTTGAGCTTCATAGGAAAAATAATAAATCCTATAAAATATTTACATAATATAGACGAAAAAATGAAATGAAGTAATTTTATATAGACGAAAAATGAAATGAAGTAATTTACAAAATATTAAAAAAATTAATTTTGGTATTTAGCACAACTTGGTTAAGAAAAATCACATAAACACATATTTCCTAAGAGCATCGCAAGAAAGTTAGTATGTGATTAAGAAGATAATTAAGAAAATAACAAGAACTTAATTTTACCTTGCTCACTCAATGATGCACTTCCTTTGCAAAGACTTCTACTTTTTTTTTTTTTTTCTTAATTTCTAAGTGAGTTTCTAAATTCACTTAATTACTAACTAAAACCCTTTTTCGTGTTTTTCTTTGATGAACTTCTTACTTACTAATTACTTTCCTAATTATAACTTTTGCTTTTTTTTTTTGAATGAAGTTTTTTTTAGAGGGAGGAAGTATGGAGAATGAGAGTAGTATTGAAGTTGTGAAGTTTTCAAGTTGTTTTTGAAATGGAAAAAGGGGGGTATTTATAGGAAAATGAAGTGATGAATTAGGGTTTAAAGGAGGTAGACAATCAGTTTTTTCAGTAAAAAATCTGATTTTTTACCATCCTACATCATCCTAATGACATCATCAATTCTCCTTATTTCATCAAATCTCCCCATCAAATTTATGGAAATACAAATATTCTTATTCTCTTTAGATTTGATTTTGATCTTTACGCTAATGAGGCAAAATTAGATTTTCAATCAACATTTTCGTCCCAAATACATCCTACAACGTAAAAGTACATCAAAAAACGTGAGGGAAAAGCTGGCTGGGCAACTGCGCGGGACGCAGTCGAAGTGCGGTGGGCGCACAGGTTGTTTCTGGCGCACGAAGCCACGGTGTGCAAACCGTGCGCCAGACGCACTGCCTAAATTTCCGGAAAAAATCGGATCTTTTTTGTTCTTACACCTTGGATTTGATTCTGATTCTTATTCCTTTTCATGATTCATATTCCTTAACTAATGGTTAAAAGGATGTGATTGGTGGTTAAAGAATATATTCTTATGTTATCCTATGGATAATGACTTGATCACCAAGAAAATTGATTCCCACCAGTTTTGAAAGACGATTAAATTCTGGCGCCTAATCGCGACTCGTTTTTCCGTTTTCCGAAAAACTAACTTAAAACAATTAATGAAAACTCGTCAAATTAGTAAAGACGAGCACGATTCTACAACAAATCATTTTATTAAAACCGGTAGTTATTGACTACATCTTACGGAAAAATTACGTTTTTGAACAAAATCGTATGATTAAAGCTCAAAATGGAAAATCATAAAACTCGCGCTCCAAGACGAAACATGCCTTTATCGGGGCGCGCGCTCTACGATACATGACGGTTTCTTTATTTTTAAAAAATCTTTATTTTAAAATTTTATGCACAACAGGGGTTCAAAATTTGGTGTCTACACTTTTATAATTACACAGATCATGAAGGCAATTAATGTTTTTGTTAATGAAATAAATAGTAATTTATGAAAAAATACGAAATTCAGTTTACCTCAATTTCGAAAAGCCTAATTTATGAAAGTGCGTAAATTACCTTCTCAAAGCTGCTGGATTTTTTTTCAACTTGGTGCTTTAGATTCAAAATTTGCTCTGTAATGATATAGCCCTAACCTCATATTTGTTGAAATGTTGTAGATGTTTCGAATTTGCCAATTGATTCTTCTTCCTTTAAAGACAGGCATGATGGAGAATCAGAGAGAAACTAGAAAGGAAAAGAAATGGCAGTCCCCATAAACGAATTTATTGACGGAGTTTGTAATCTTGTTGGATTTTAGATTTTATATATTTTGTGACAAAGGTGGTTATTTTAGAAAAATAAAGGTGGTTATGTAGAAAAAGTTGACTTTAAGGTAATTATTGTCAAAAATTCCTAAATGGAGTATAATGTATGTGTCGTATAAGTTGAATCGTCAATGTTTATATATGTTCCATATTCATGAGACGGTTTTGAATATGCGTTTGACATCATTCACTTTCAAATAATTGAAAATTATATCAAATTATGATATGCATCTAAAAGTCTTAACTTACCTTTGTTTTGTTTGTAAAAGTATTGATTTCTGTAAAATAACAGTGACAACATCAAAATTGTGCATAACAATAATTGCAATCAACTACCTTATAATTCATCTTATCAATTTCAATACATTTCCAGCTAGTATTGCCAAATATGGCCAAAGTGTAAAAGTAAATTAGAGTATTGTATGAGTCGACATATTCATAATAATAATAAAGTAGGCAAAAGCAGAGAAAGGTTGATCTAGCAAAGTATGGAAGACGGGGTTGAATATGAGGGATAAAATCATAAAAATATTCTCCATTCACAGTCAAAATACATGGGTGAGTGCCGCACTTGATAGTCATATATTTGTTCCGTCTTTTTTAGATGCTACATGAATAGTAACTACAATTGTAACAGGCTGGCCATTTAGGAGCTTAACTCCACCTAAACCTATCTTAAACCAACTACTAATCATGAGTTAAGTTTCTTAGGACATGCTTGGATTGGGGGTAATGGATTAAGGGGATAATAAAAGTCAAACCACCTTAATAAAGGAAAAATGGAGGTGACTTGAAATGGTTGCAAGGAGATAATGTGATTTTGTTGTGATGAGAAAGAAGGGAAGAAGAAGTTATTACCCTCCAGATGAGGGTGACAATTACTCTAGGGGGTGGTGGGTAACTATTACAACCATAATTAGAGTAACAATTCCCCTATCCATTCCTTTTTCTTCCTACCATCACTAGCTTATCCTTTTTATCACCACTTCTTCCCCTTCATAATCACTCCTAACCACCTTACTTTCCTTAGTTTGACTTTTTTTACCCCCTTAATCCATTACACTCAATCCAAGCGAGCCCTTAACGTGCAGTTATTACTTATATTTACCTTCCTTTCTAAGCAAGAAAGAAAAGTAGCGTCGATGCTATCGTAGCTACTAATTTAATAAACAACATGGAAATAAATTATTTAACTACTAGCAGTTTTTGCACGCTATGCGTGCGGATCATATTAACATTTTTTTCTCATTAGTTATTCATCAGTATTACAATAAATTTGATTCGAATAGACATTCATAATTATTTTTAATTTTTTAATATGTCGTTTTTCTTGAATTAATGTTTTGTTTGTTTTTTTAGTTATTTGTTCATCATTATTCAAATATAGTATTGATAGAAGGAAATACAAAGCAGAAGAAAGTTTGTGTCAAATAAAGTGGAAGAATTTATGTACCAGGTTCAATCGTTGAATATTAATAAAGTGGAAGAAGTTGATTTAGATAATAGAGATTACCGAATAATAATCAACATTTAGGTTTTAAAATATTATCAGTATAATTATTAAATTGAGTTATATTGTGACAACAATGGTGCCATTACTCAGTCTAAGGAACCCATATCGCATCAAAGGTCTAAACATGTGCTCAAGAAATTCCATCTTATTCGAGAGATCGTTGGAAGAGAGGATGTGAAAGTAAGCAATGTTCATACTGAGGATAATGTAGCAGATCCTCTGATGAAATTGCTTGCTTAACCTAAATATGAGTGTCATACTAGGTTTATGGGGCTTAAGCATATGGGAGAATGGCTTTAGGTAGTTTACTTCATGTTTACAATTGTAAATACATTTATTATGTTTCGAATGTTTATCAATAGAAATTCGTTTCTTATTTAATTGTTTGGTTTAGTATTAAATAAAATGTCCAAATAATTTGTGTTTTCAAATAAGATTATCGAAAACATTTTGATATAGAACTCCATAAAGTGAACTGAAATCACAATTTATTTAAAGTCCCTAGTCTAAATCACTAAATTGGACATAAGTAATTTATTTAAAGACTAGTATATATTTAATTGATAGAGCGGTTCCATGGGCTATGGAGATATAGAGATGTCTAATTAATTATATAGATGTATATTTGATACATTGAGACTTGACCTAATTAGATTCTAAAAGTGGAATCAAACTACCATAGTTAGTGGATTCCTTAGACATGAGTATGTCTTAATAACCACAATATAATTTGTTTAACCTTGACGCTGTTAAACGCCGCGCCGTAAAAAGAGGTTATAAACGCAGTGATGAGGTGGGCTAAAAATTGAGTGGGAGTAGACCTATTCAACGGGCAGGGTCGGGTCGGGTCGGGTCGGGCCATGTTGTATAAGGGTCGGGTCGGGGTCTGAGTCGTTGTTGACGGGTCGGGTCGGGTCAAGGGCCCAACTGACCCGGCCCGACCCTGGCCCTATTTTTTAGAGTAAAATTAGACATGCTTCCCAAAATCTGATTGAATTGTAGTGTGAACATTGGATAAACAAAATGAAAGACAAGTACATATAATCAAATGATGTTTGATCATATATTAACAGATACATGCCAATAGGGAAGCAGCTTCATCTTTTTTCAAAGGAGTACATTGATTTACTCCCTCCGTCCCAGAAAGATCTGAACACTTGTTGGGACACGTAGTTTAATTAGGTGATAAGTTGTGGTGTGGTTATCAAATGTTATTTTATTTAAAAAGTGGATGTGATAGGAGTTGGTGGGGTATTTTTTATTAGAGGAGAGAGAAAGTTGGGTAACTTTTAATTGATAAAGGATAGAGTGTGGGGCCAAAGATGTGTAAAAGAAATAATATATTAATGGTGGGACCATGCCAAAAATGGAAGTGTTCAAACTAATTTGGGACAAGCATAAAAGGAAAGTGTTCAGACTATTCTGGGACGGAGGTAGTATTAAAAAACTAAGAACTACTGATACAAAACAAATTGTTCAATCATTATACATTGATTTGTGCACATGGAGAAGAAACACACAATGAAGATGAAAACAAAATTAATCAATCTCAACGTTATTACGTCAAAGATACAATACATACGAACATCATATAATCTTACAACTTATGCCCATTATAATAATGTGAACAATAACAAATTCTAAATATAGATGTTTAATAAACTAAACAATAGATTAGAATTACTTAAATCCTTACATCTTTGACCTACCAAATTTCATGAGCAATAACATGCTCTATGTGCAGCCAATTAATTTGCATCAAAAACCAGTCATCATTAAAGGAAATCAAGGAACGAAGAAAAAAATATTAAAACAAAGGTAGACGATTGTACTTACCACCAAAAGATTGCATTAGAACAGAGAACCAAGAGGCAAGAAGCCCCGACATTTAACCACGAGGAAAGGCAAATCTCAAGCCCAAACTCATAAATGGGAGGAAATCAATCGCATATTCTTTTAGTAAGAAATCAACACAAGTGAAGAGAAATGAAGTAAAAATGGGAGAAAAGAGGAGAGAGAAAATGAAGTAAGTTAGAGAGGATGATGAAGATGGAGATTGGAGGGAGGGTTCAGAGGAAAGAGAGAGAAAGGACAAAAGATGTAGGAGCAGCTTACTAAGCTACAGTTGAAATGTTTGACCCTTTTTTGACCCGACCCGACCCGCTAATACATTATTAGGGTCAGACCCTAGACGACCCGACCCTATTTTAATTGGGTCGGGTCATGACCCTATAATATAGGGTCGGGTTAAGGGCTTTTTTTTGGGACCCGACCCATTGAACAGGTCTAGTGGGAGTTATGGTCAGACAAGAGTGGGTAAGTCCCCCTATGAAATAGGAATGGTGTCTAGGACTATCGATGAGCGAGAACTGAAAAATTGTATGGCCATGCGGAATAGGATTAAAGAGTTAATCCTTGTTTGAACAGTTTAAACTCAGTAATTAAGGAACAAAAATTCGAGAATAACATGATGTTATCAAATTTGGCATTAAGTGACTTAAGGAATTTAATATTGCGCTCTTATCTTCAGACAAGTGGGAGATTAAAGGAATATGTCCTTAGACATCCCGACAATTACTAAATATAAATAGGAATTAAATTATGAAGATAATAAAGTTAATTATTTTAGTAATCATATTTTCTTGCTAGAGAATAAATACGATTAGTAGGACAATATTGTTAGGTCAACAACTAAAATACATTAGTCCTATGAGGTCACAAATTGTAGCACAAGTTGGACAAAACAATCCAAATCATTTAGGATTAGGGTTGGCCGGTCATAAAGGGAATAGGAGGAGAATTAGTTCTCTTAACTTGCCTAGGATTCTTCTATTATATATAGGATATAATATTAGGGTTTAGGCATCACTTCATTAAGCAGTTTCTTTTCACAAGAGAGAGAGAGCTAGTGAAACCCTAATCTATTTCCCCTAACCGATGCCTATACCACCAAAAAGTAAGGGATCTTTTCTCTTCCGTTCTACCAGACATTGGTGTTCAACTGGTGCTTGTGGACTACTTAGAGAAGCAACACTTGGGGATCTTAGATCTTCGAAACTTGCATACAACAGAGAAATCACGCTACAAATATTGTACATCTAGTCCTTATTGATTGATTCATGTGTTTGATTATGTTTGCGATCCTATGATAGATGTTAGAAAATTGTTTCTTGAAATTCCGCTATATATGCATCTATATGAACCTATAAAAATTACATGATAAGTGTTACATATCAAACTCACATATAGAGGTATCACAAATACGGTTTCTAGAATAGAAAAAGAACTTAATCATCATGAAAATTCCACATGCAACCCTTTTAAACACTTAAACATCATTATCATCAAGCTTAGGAAAACCAACATTGAACATGAAACCATGAATTTTCGGATTTATCATACGTGCAAAGAGGTAATCTCAGAAACTAACTAAAAACAAAGGTTTCGTAGTGGTTCTTGTGAACCTTGATTTTAAGAGTGATTTCTTAAACATTTTCTTCCTTAGGCTCGACTTCACCAATTGATTTCTCAACAACCTATATCAAGAATAACAACCCAACATTAATCCTGAAAGAAACTTCCCAAAAATTAGCCAAAAACCCAAGCTTATTTCAGAAATACCTTTACCTCAATAGTATTCTTTCTACCTTGATTTCTACTTGCTTCCTTGACTAGAGAGAACCCAGTCTTGCGTGATTTATGGATGCAGAGGAAACTTCTGGGTTTTTCTCACCTTGACTCCACTTGCTCTGAGATTTTAATGCCAACTACCTATATGTACACTAGGGTGAGTTTAAATCCCAAGCTAAGAGGGTTTTCTAGGTCAACTTGACCCATTTCCAACAAGTGTACATGCAGAAATTCTGATTTGTCTACCTTTTAATTATTTTACTTTTATTACCTTTTTGAATCTTAATACCTACATTTATCACTTCTAAAATACCCCTTACATCCTAATATAGATGACCCAAGTCTTACTTTTCCTAATTAAATGCATATTCTTAGATAATTTTAACTATTTTCCCATCACTAATTCCCCAATCTTTTAAAAATCAAAAAGAGTTTATTCCTTGACATGATTAATCTTAATTAAACTCAATTACTTCCTAATATAAGCATGACTTAAATAAGGTGGTTATTACAGCTATTCACAAACTAGCCTTGTTTGATTTGTTATTCCTTATGTTTAAGAAATAACATAGTCAAGTGGGGTCTTGTTTGATTAAGCTTAATGCATATTTTCATATATCAACTTTTTTTATAATTTTTCGCTATGCGCAATTAAAGATACTATTGATCAAAATGCATCGGATGGCGTGAAAATAAAAAGTGCAGCAACTAAAATAACAAAGGAAGTTGTACATTATGGGTCTATTCTATTTACCTTATTTTCAGTCCTTATATAAAAAAAAAGTTCAAATAAGTTTAGATACTAGTATTTAATAAGGACTAATAAGGTCTAATAGTTCAGTTAAAAAAACAGGGGCATATCTTATAAGGGTCTGAACTGGGCTTGGCATGTAAAAGATTTTGGGAAAACAATTACAACTTTACTATTTTGTTTAGCTCACTAAAGAAAAGCCCACAATAATATAGCACAAAGCAGTATTGAATCCACCTTATCTTAAGAAGGAGAAAAACTAAAAAAGGAAATAGGAAAGAGGCCAATGGGGACCACACTTTTGTCGAATACAGTAGTGAGTGACATGTGATGTTGAACCTCCTCTCTCTCTGTAATCTGCTAACCAATTTCCTTTTCTTTTTTTTTCTTTTTTGAATGATGTTGACGCTTAGGGGTGAAAGTTATTCGAATAAAACCCGAGATCCAATCCAATCCAAACCTAATTAGTAATTCGGGTTGGACTTAAACTATGTTCGAATTGGATTCATATTGAGTTTTTTTTTGAAAAATTGAATTTTCGTTTCGGATCGAATTGAGGGTGATTGGATCCAAGAATAGTATGTGCTTTGAATTGTATAATTAAAATTGGGATTAACAATATTTTAAAAAAAAAAAAACCAAATGGTCGGGCGGCTTTTTCCTTCCCCTAAAACTCTAACTGGCTAACTTCCTAATCACAATCGAAGACTTTTTTTGATGCTCGTGTCTATCGAAAAATTTATTTTGATGTTTGTTCCCAATTTATTTCATTGAATAAATGAATTTTATAAAAAGTGGATATTTTGGATCGGATTCAATCTATCGTCTGAAAACTCGGATTGGATTGGTTTGCACTCAAACTCTAATTTGATCAGATTCGGATTAGAATATTGAAATCCAAATTTTGTTCGGATCGAATTGGACTAGACCTAAGTCGAAACCGTACACCAAACTTTCACCCTTATTGACGCCTACATGTTTTTATCTTTATCCAAATTGCGATTAATCACGTGAGTGCTATTAATTTTTTTTACTTTATTGGCTTCTTTATTTCGTATTATTGCAAAGCTGAAAATTATTTAAAAACTAAATGAATATCATACTTGCTCCGTACTTTTAAGATGCTAAATTTATATAGTAATTACTATTCACCAACTCATCTTGTTCAATTTGTTATTATATATGTATAAGAAATAACATAGTCAAGTGGGATCTTGTTTGTTTCCTCTTAATGCATATTTTCATTATGTCAAATTTTTACATATCTTTGGCCATGCATAATTAAAGATATTATTGATCAAAGTAACCCATTGGATTGTTATTTCTATAGGAACACTACAAGGGGGGGTGAATTGTAGTGTGGAACTTATTGCCCAAATAATGCAGAATTTAAAACATAAGCAATAAGGAACTAAAAGTGCAAGAGAGATTTTTACGTGGAAACTTCTTGTCTCAATACAAGAAGAAAAACCACGACCTCCTCGGGATTTAAACTCTTCACTTTAATAGGGAACCTCCTCTGTTACAACCTATTGCATGCCCAAGTTGCACTCGGAACTTCAACTCTCTAACAAGTTCCACTAGGAACTCTAACTCTTTCACAATCTCCACTCTATACTCTATACTTAACTTTAAGTCTTTCAAGAGTTCCCACAACTCTTTACAAATGGTTTACTCAAACCCTTGACCCCTAGATAGACTTCACCCTTAGTCTACGCATAAACAAAAAGAACATACTTAAGTTCCTAACTCGAACTTGCATACAAGAATTCACTCAAACTCTTAACCAAGTCCCCATTACAAGACTTCACTCAAACCCTTTAACCCCAAACTCAAATACAGACATTTGATTATATAGTTTGACTCTAGTATGTAGAAAATCAAGAACTGTAAAGGAACATGGCACTTGTAGGAACTTGGAACTCATAGGAACTGACTCAAAACAAGGAATAGAAAAACATAATTCTTTTGTAACATTATTCCTAAAGGAACATGACATTTGATTATATAATTTGACTCTAGTATGTAGAAAATCAAGAACTGTAAAGGAACATGGCACTTGTAGGAACTTGGAACTCATAGGAACTGACTCAAAACAAGGAATAGAAAAACATAATTCTTTTGTAACATTATTCCTAAAGCCAGACCTTATGGAATAACACAAGTCAGACCCTATGGAATGACACCAGTCAGACAATTTGAAACTTTATTGAACTTGTATATTTATAGCAGTCATTTAGAATGAACGTAGGATTAATCATGTGTTAGTGGTTAAACCATTTTCCCATGATGTTCGTCAACTAGAGGAACACGTTCCTTTTGTTACCCATGATCTCCACAATCTCAGTTGAACGTGGGAGATGGAAATGTTACTGCTTCCTAATATCTAGCATTTACTTATGCAACAATATTATAAATTTGGTTTTTAATTAAAAACTATTTTAATTAATAACACCAAAATTAAATCTTGTTATCAAATAATATCTTTAAGGGAAATTCCCACTGGTAACCCTGTAATATGGAACATTTGCAATGGTAAACCGTTTTCTTTTTCAGTTATACTTAGTAATATTATACAAAAGTGACCTTAATGATGGTAAAATCGTTAATTCAACCGTTAGTTTTATTGGTAAAAACTCTGGTGGTTGGGTGGGATATCAGTGGGCTGGGTGGTGGTTGGGGGTTGGGGTTAACCTGGGTTAGGTAAACCAATAAAACTAACGGTTGAATTAACGGTTTTACCATCATTAAGGTCACTTTTGTATAATATTACTAAGTATAGGGTTATTTTTAAAACTGAAAAAAAAACGGTTCACCATTGCAAATGTTCCATAGTACAAGGTTACCAGTGGGAATTTCCCTATCTTTAAAGGATTTTCTTTTAAATCCGAAAATGATTTTATTTTGGAATAAAGAAAAAATCTTTTCCATAAAAGATCTTTCCTTTAATATCAGATTTGAACCACATAAAATCATTTTCCTAAAATATAGCCTTTAAAAACTCAACAGATTCCTTTAAAGCGTTGCACAATATTTTACACGCCTAGTTCCTTTCATTGCTACTTCGTTCCTTTAACTTAGATTAATAGTACCAGCACGTTTGTTCCTTAGAGAGGAACATACAGACAGTTTCTTTAACGAAAATCATTATACGTAATATAAATCTAGGCTTTTTATTTTCCAAGAACTGAAAAGATAAAATAAATAGATATTAAAATCAGATTCCTAACAAATCGATTTTATTTAAAACTATTTTATTTAAAACTTATCTTTTATTTAAAAACTAAATCTTATCCTAAAACAACTAATGCATATTATCTATAAATAAATTCCTATAGATTAAGATAATAATATGCATAAGACTTATTGACTCTTAAATACTTTTGGCTCTAAGTTCCACGAGTTCCTTTTGACCTTACGAGTTCCTTTTGACATTGTTCCATTACCTTTCATGTTTCCACATACTTACATGAATCCTAGAAAATAAACTCATATCTTCTGCCTTCATGTTCCATGCTAGTCCAACTCAAGAACTGCATGTTGATAGCTCCATCTTTGGAACTTCGGTGTGCTAGTTCCTTCAAGGAATTTCGCACTCATAGTTCCTGCTCAGGAACTTCTTGTTTCAACTCTGAAATGTCATCTTGCTGCTCCCACTCAGGTGCTGCTCCAGAACTTGATATTCAATGTTCCTCTTAGGATGTACCTAGGAACTGCCATGTTTGTGTTCCTTATAGGAACTCTTTTAGGAACTTCACTTGTTGGAAGTCCTTTATGATGTGATATATTCAACCTTCCATGACTTGTTTCATGTTAATGTAATATGCACATCTCAAACACACATGTTAGTTAGATAATCATCATTTGTTTATAAACATCAAAATACCACATGACTCAACAATTTCCCCCTTGTTGATGATGACAAACAAATGATGCTTATCACAAATTAAACAATAAACGATGTACATTAATCCCCCTTAACTAACAAGTCATGCATGTATATGAAGGCAATATCAACATAGATAAACACATCATACAAATAACTTTCATCATATAAGAATTTAGACTTAACTATACTTGACCATAAGCATCATACATATTCTTCTCCCTTTTGTCATTATCGAAAAGGATCATCTTACACACATTTGTTTTATGTAGATCATATGCACTTATTGTTATATGCTACACTTACCACCATAATGGTTAAACACTTGTTAGTCCCAAAAGCCTCAAGAATCTCAATTTTTCAAACTTAGGATGCATGTGCTAATACACGAATTTCCAACTCACAATCCAAAGACCCAACTTCAAAACCAACGAAGGAACTTGACAAATAAGAAAATAAAAGTCAAGCAAAAATAGATTTGAAAGTCAAGAATGGATTAAGAGATAGGACATTGTAATATCCGACTCAAAGAACTATTAAAGAAGTTTATGGAACAATTTGAGTAGAGGGAACTTGAGATATATAGTGTGCTCTATTGTTTAGACTTTTAATAAAAGGTTCTCAACAATAATTAGAGTTGATCACTTCAAATCACACGATAAAATCTCTGCCAAACCTCACACACATTCACCTTGATAATATATATATATATATATATATATATATATATATATATATATATATATATATATATATCAAGTTCACTTTTACTCAACCAACCAACAGTGAGGAACTCATAATTGCACGAAGAAACTTTAACGAATTCATCTTTCTAATTAAGTTCTTCATCTTTCGCTTATGTTCCTCTTCTCAAATCATCAAATCCATGAGTAATCATTTTCACAACCATATCAAATATTGACTTCTAGGAAATAATAAATATTTGATCACCCTTGTTTACCTTTTTTCCATTCCCTTTTTTTCTTTTTTCTTTTTTTGTTTTAAAGAAGGGTGTCATTATAAGTTATTGCATTTGTCCTAGAATGTCACATTTATATTTATTTCTTCCTTATTCCCCCTGAGTTCCTTACCAGTCCTTCATCATTAGGAACCTATATGATTAGTTCCATCTAATAATATATCTTTCTGAGCATCAATAGATAAATCACATAATACTTGCTTCTCACTTCTTCCACAACTTCCCCCTCAAAATGAATTTCCCATTCATCACTCTTTATGCATCATTGAACAATAAAAAGTCATGAATTTAAATTAGAGCACATGGGAATTAGGGAGATTTGAAGTGACATGATATGAATGGAATTAGGAATTAATCAATCAAAGGGTATTTGAAGAAATGTGGTGTGAATTGATGATAGTTGTCTAAGAATAGGTTTGCTCCCTCTAAATGTTAAAGAAATATATTATGGGAAATTACATGTCTTGTTCCATCAAGGTTTCTTTCATTGTACCTTTGGCAACTTAGGATTTTCATGTTTGATAGCATCCATAGTTCTATTTTGAGACCTCTAACACTCTTAGGCAAGTGAGTATGCCTTTACGACACAAAAATTAAGTGTAATATATTTACGCTAGTGTGTATATAATCACTTCAATTTTTAATATGTGTAAGAGCCCAATTTGACAAAACTTTTGGAAAAGAACATGTTTACACTCAAGTCATACTTCATCAAGTTTTGTTCCTCTAAATAGTCCAAAAATAGGTGAAATTATAAAGAACATATATTCACATAATGTAAAGCAAGACTTATAAAAGTTATGCATTCATATTAATAATTGAACAATGTAATTTATTAATCATGATACAATGTGAATAGGAACATCATAACTTAAGTCACATTTCACCATGAATATAAAATTACCTCAAGTACTGGACTGATTTTGATGATTTACTTTTGAATACATGACGTGCTAGTTCCATCATTTTGATGTCTTCACATCTGATGGAAATTTAATTTCATTCCAACTCGACTCACACTCATCATTCTTCAAAAGTTCCTTGACATGTTTTTGTCCTTGCATCATTATGTTCCAAGAAAGTAGTTGTGTTCCCTTATCATGCTCATGTACGCACTTGCTTATAAGGTTACCAAAACCCCTTGCATAAAATAGTTAGTTGTACCAAAAATATTATTCATATTACGATGTACAACTTACTAATACTAGTACAGAATAGACGATTTGCGTCGGATGCGAGGCGCCTATTTGCGTCGGACATGGGTCCGACGGCACAGGTCTCGAGGCAGATGAGGGAGATAGGATCTGCGTCGGACTAGCACACGACGCAGTTGATGAGCTATTTGCGTCGGATTGTGCTCAACGTGCGACGCACATGAAGCCTCGCCCCCGCATACAATAAGCCGATCTGCGTCGCATGTTGAGCAATGTGCGACGCAGATGATACACCATTTGCGTCGCACATTGACCAACATGTAACGCAGATCAATGCACAGCAGCAGCCCAGCAAGCAGGCACCACTCATTTGCGACGCACATGGTGCCACATGCGACGCAAATGCTTGTTATCTGCGTCGCATGTGGCACTATGTGCGACGCAGATGAGTGGTGTTTGTTTTTTTTTCCAGCTTTTTTAAATAAATCAGTTTATATAGTAAAAAAAATAAATGTAACCAGCCCAGCAACAAGCACGAAATACGCATAACCAAAACATGATTCTTTATTAATTCTCTACAATAATTCTGTAATCACAAAGCATGAACGAAAATCTAAAATGATAAACTTAACAACTCGTACAAAATAAAATGGAATTAACCAAACTTAAACAATGAAAATCTACAATCGCTTGTATTAGAGAAACATCCTAAATCTTGTTAAAACTAAAACATTCATATCTACAAAAATCGAAATAGAAAGCTTGGCCAACAATTTCTTTCTCTTCCTCCACCAGATCTGCAAAAATAAGTTTCATTTTACATGAGTTAAAAAACTGAAAAAATAGAGGGGAAATATAATATATCAAGGAATTTATATGGTAGTCCTAAAATTGAAAATACATATATAAATACATATGCAAACGAATTATTAAGGTTGTAATTGAGCAAAAACAAGATTGAATTTATAACATTAAAAACTACAAACAGTAAGCTAAAATAACGATGGGAAATGACTAATTTGAATTTTTTTCTTTCTGCAATATTGAATTTATGACAAAAATTATAAAGAAATTGGAGAAAACTAAAAATATAAAGAAATTGGAGAAAACTAACCGAATAGAATAGTATCTTTCATGTGGGTATTGCTCGATAAGCAGTTACATGCAACTTTCCACCTTCATTAATTTGTGGTGAGCAGACCCATTTGCTCTTTAGCTCGTCCAGGAGAAACCAGAATTAATGAAGCAAATTCACGAATTTGGTATCTCTTTAATTTTAGAAGTGAATAATATTGGATATGAACAATATTTTTTTTTTTTGAGTGGAGGAGAGAGAAAGAAGATGAGAGTTTTGAGGAAGGAAGAAGGGGGTTGAATTGAAGAAGGGGGGATGAAGCGGCGCAGTCAAAGCAGATTGAAGATTGAAGATTGAAGATTGAAGGGGGGGAATTTAGGTTAGGGATGGGGGAAGTCAGTGTCTTAAAACAATTTATGGGAGGATTAATATTGGGTGGTATATATTGGGCCGAAGTGGGCCTATCATCTGCGTCGGATGGGCCCAGAAGTCCGACGCAGATGTCTTAAAACAATTTATTGGGCAGGATTATATATATTGAGAGGGCCTATCATCTGCGTCGGATGGGCCAAGAAGTCCGACGCAGATGTCTTCATACAATGATTTGCGTCGCACGCACCTCGAGTCCGACGCACATGAATCATGATTTGCGTCGCAGTCAACACCCATCCGACGCAAATGATACTTCTGTGTCGGTTATCCAGTTGTGCGACGCAATTCATGAGACGCAAATTAACATTTTTCTACTAGTGTAAGTCAATTTCTCTTGAAAACAAAAATTATTATCAATTTTGAAATCATTTTTCAAGAAGAAACTTGATGTTATTCCTCATAGATTTCCACAAAAATATTTATTTTGAACACATTTAAAATCTATTTGGAACAACCTAAATCCCATGTAAGCAACAAGAGAAAATAATATATAATTATCTTATGACCTAGCTACATGAATAAAAGTTTCCTCAAAGTAATTAACTTTGTTTAGTTGTTCCTCTTAACAACTAACCTTTATAGAGTTCTTTTGTCGATGTCACTGTGAATGAATCGCATGAGTACTTCTATCTTCTAGTTAGAGGCAAGGACCTCGAATACTGGAAGTATGAAACTGCCTGTTCCTATTAATTACATAGGAACTCACTTCCATATATTGATGGAGTTGAACTTCTATTTCAAGAATTTGAACTTGATCTTCATATTTTAAGCTCTTCGCCATGAGGTCATATAGCTGGCTATTGTTGCTTTTGAGAGTGACATATTTCATGCTAGGAATTCTAGCTCCATAGGAACTTGTGAGTTCAACAGGAAAATCATCTTTAACCTGTTTACTATGAACAAACAAGTTAGTTTCAATTAAAATAATATGCTCACTCATTACTGTGCACATTGTTTTATTTGTTGTAAACTTGGTATGCTTTGCAATTGAAGGCACATCACAAATTCATCGCCTCTTCATTTATATCAACAAACTTCCCTATTAGAATCTTCTACTTTTTGAGTTTGTAGGGTGTCTTGTTGATCAAAGATGTAACCATATCCTTGTTGATGATTGGGAAGTAGTATTGACGACTTTTGTCCAAAAGTTCCTCTCTGGTTATAATTTTCTTCACTTTGAAAGCTTGTAGTGAGTACCTTGTTTCCTGCAAAATCATCAAACTTGTTTGGAACTTGGTTCCATGGTTAGATCTCGAATATAATAATTTATGACCACTTCAACTTTTAATCTTCTTAGCAATGATTACACATTATGTGGAATATTCATCTTTGTTATTAAAGAAAAGATTCAAGTGTCCCTTAAATAAATATCAACTACAACCAAGACAAAATCTCCTACAAAATTTTAATTTAAACACTTAAGATGCCATGCAAATTCACATGAAAAGGTTCCAAGAATTTGTGGTGCATACCAATTTTTTTGAAAGAAGATAAGATCACATACTATCTTCATGGACATAGTTGACAAACTTTATCCTTTAAGAACTAGATATAAGATATACCTATAATCAAGTTCCTTGATCTAAGTTTGTCAACCACGATGAAGTTAGAATGTTATCATTTTGAAAGATATAAGTAGATCATCTTCAATAATGACTAGTCATGTCATGTTGTTGCTAGGAACCAAATAGAGATCCACAAAGTATGTGTTCCCTACTTGATTCCCTTCAAGTATGACATTTCTAGCTTTTATTGATGACGCAATTTAATTGCAAAACAACCAGAGTTCGTGAAATTTTAAACTTTAAACTGAATGTGCTTCATTAACTCGTCAATAAAAATATATACAATGGAACAGGAACTTAGCTTACCAACATTTGATTATTAAACAATCTTACGATTTTACGTTGATTTATGAAGCTACGATTCCTTCATGATAAGCATATAGCGAGAATAATATTGATTTGTCTATCATCATAGGCTTGGAACACTCGTTGTCGAGCTATATGTTACGAGTTGTTCCCCCTTACTAAATATTGTTTGTTCCTTCATTTCGGGTTGTCATAAACTAAGAAATATAATCTGCAAAGCAAACCCAAAAAGAAATAATTTGTGCATTTTAATATTAGTAGGTTAGTCAAAAGAGATAATATAGTTAAAACATAAAATGAAATAAAGTTCCAAAAAAATATAATCTCATATGAAAAAGAACTTCTGCTTTATTCAAGTGAACTAATATAATCTCATAATAGTCATTTGGATTAAACGTGACATTAGATCATAGGATCATGGATTTGTGGCTTTAGAAAATATTGTTCCTTTGCTTGAGGAACAAGCACATCATGCTCCACTTTATATACGTTCAATTGAACGTGTTATATCCATTATCCCACTTTCCTAAATTCTAGGAATTTATTAAGCATGATCTCTTATTATTTTCACTTATCCTAAATAAAAGTTTAATTTCAATTCTTTTTAATACTCCCTCCGTCCCAGAAAGATCTGAACACTTGTTAGGACACGTAGTTTTAGGTGATAAGTTGTGGTGTGGTTATCAAATATTATTTTATTTAAAAAGTGGATGTGATAGGAGTTGGTGGGGCATTTTTTATTAGATGAGAGAGAAAGTTGGGTAACTTTTAATTGATAAAAGGTAGAGTGTGGGCCAAAGATGTGTAAAAGAAATAATATATTAATGGTGGGACCATGCCAAAAATGGAAGTGTTCAAACTAATTTGGGACAAACATAAAAGGAAAGTGTTCAGACTATTCTGGGATGGAGGTAGTAATATCTAAGAAGATTTTTCTTTAAATATGAAAGATTTAATTTTTCAAACAAAATAAAATCTTTCCATAACTAAATAGATTTTCTTAAAATGTTTTAACTTAGTCAAAATCTTTTTCCCTAAAACCTTCCTAAATTTTAGCCTTAAACTTCTATTTTCATTGGACGTGAATATCAGTTAATAGATCTGTTGATTCATGCTTAATTACTATGTTCCTATGACTATATTAGAGTTCCTTTGGTTCATTTTAGTTACGCCAATACGTCTGTTCCTTTCAGAGGAACTAACGATCATTCTCTTATTACATCTGCAAGTTCCTTTACCAATATTAATTATCTCCATAGTCAAACCTACAAAATATAATTATACTTGCACAAAACTTGAAGAGAAGTTGGATTGAGATAATTCATATATGTGTAAAAACCACAAAACAACTTCTCTTTCATAACCTTCTACAGTCATGTATTAATAAGGAACTAGTTAGTAGGCCCGGGCGATGACCCGGGTAAGAAAAAATTTCATTTATTAATATTGTACTTTAAAGTGATAACACTAAATACAACTTGGTTTAGTGGTTAAAACTTTAGTGTATGAACTTGAGGTCACGGGTTCAAAACCTATACTATGCAATTTCTAATTTTTTTATTGTACATGGATTACATGAACTAAAACGTCCTAGGGAGAGCGCCACGTGGCACAGTTCCTTGTTTAGGAACGTCTTTTAATATATTTATATAGATATTAAAAAACATATTTGAGAATAATAATAACCAAGATATATAGTAGTATGTAAAGATTATTACCCAATTTCCTAAGAAATATATTTTACCTCTTACATACTTTTTCCAGCTTTTGTAGTGAGAGGAACTCATGTCTAGAACTACTTTCTAGAAACAACCTCTATATCAAGAGATGTAGGTTCCTTTCACATGACCTGCAAAATAAGCAAGTTCTTGGTTTTTGGTACCCAAATATATGTTGGGTCCTTTCTTGTTAGTAAGAGCAACATAAAATATACATATTCATGATGCACATATCTACTACTACTAACAAGGAGCATCATGTATCGACATAAGATATATTTCAAATATTCATGATGCATAATAACACTATTATTTGGCAAGTGAAGAATAATATAAGCACAATATAACATGCCAAAGATAATTGATTTCCCTAAATATAGGAAACCAAGTTCCAAGAGTGACAAATATGCATTGTTCCATACGAATTGTTCCTTGAACCATTTCTAGTATACTGATTCTTTGATATAACAAAATTATTTGGAAATCTTAATTTTGTCTTTAGAAAACAGTTTTAAAGTTATCCAAAATTGCAAAAAAATAAAACATCAAAGACATACAGAATGATTTACTAGAAATAATATATGGAACAAGTTACAATTTAATGTATGCGTATAAAGAATATCTCAAGTAAGAGATACTTACATCAAAGGGGTCGTTGATAATCCTTGAGTGACTTTTAATTGATAATGAAAAGTCAGCCTCCACTTGTTCCTTTGAATGACGTAGGGTGGAGTTCCTTTTCTCGTACGGGTTCCTTCTTCTTGCAGGAACTTAACTCAGCAGGGTTTCCTGCTTATCACTGAGTTCTGGCTCTGATACCAATTGTTATTTCTATAGGAACACTACAAGAGGGGGGGTAAATTGTAGTGTGGAACTTATTGCCCAAATAATGCGGAATTTAAAACATAAGCAATAAGAAACTGAATGTGCAAGAGAGATTTTTACGTGGAAACTTCTTGTCTCAATACAAGAAGAAAAACCACGACCTCCTTGGGATTTAAACTCTTCACTATAATTGGGAACCTCCTCTGTTACAACCTATTACATGTTCAAGTTCCACTCGAAACTTCAACACTCTAATATATTCCACTAGGAACTCTAACTCTCTGACAATCTCCACTCTATACTCTATACTTAACTCTAAGTCTTTCAAGAGTTCCCACAACTCTTTACAAATGGTTTACTCAAACCCTTGACCCCTAGATAGACTTCACCCTTAGTCTACGCATAAATAACAAGAACTTACTCAAGTTCCTAACTCGAACTTGATACAAGAATTCACTCAAACTCTTAACCAAGTCCCCATTACAAGAGTTCACTCAAACCCTTTAACCCCAAACTCAAATACAGACATATTTGATAATATAGTTTGACTCTAGTATGTAGAAACTCAAGAACTGTAAAGGAACATGACACTTGTAGGAACTTGGAACTCATAGGAACTGACTCAAAACAAGGAAAAGAAAAACATAATTCTTTTGTAACATTATTCCTAAAGCCAGACCTTATGGAATAACACAAGTCAGACCCTATGGAATGACACCAGTCAGACAATTTGAAACTTAATTGAACTTGTATATTTATAGCAGTCATTTAGAATGAACGTGGGGTTAATCATGTGATAGTGGTTAAACCGTTTTTCCATGATGTTCCTCAACTAGAGGACACACGTTCCTTTTGTTACCCATGATCTCCACGATCTCAGTTGAACGTGGGAGATGGAAATGTTACCGCTTCCTAAAATCTAGCATTTACTTATGCAACAGTATTCTAAATTTGGTTTTTAATTAAAAAATATTTTAATTAATAACACCAAAAATAAATCTTTTTATCAAATAATATCTTTAAAGGATTTTCTTTTAAATCCGAAAATGATTTTATTTTGGAATAAAGATAAAATCTTTTCCATAAAAGATCTTTCCTTTAATATCAGATTTGAACCACATAAATTCATTTTCCTAAAATATAGCCTTTAAAAACTCAACATATTCCTTTTAATCGTTGCACAATGTATTACACGCCTAGTTTTCTTTTAATTGCTACTTCGTTCCTTTAACTTAGATTAATAGTACTAGCACGTCTGTTCCTTCGAGAGGAAGGCTTTTTATTTTCCAAGAACTGAAAAGATAAAATAAAAAGATATTAAAATCGGATTCCTAACAAACCGATTTTCTTTAAAACTATTTTATTTAAAACTCATATTTTATTTAAAAACTAAATCTTATCGTAAAACAACTAATGCATATTATCTATAAATAATTAACCAAGTAGAGATTTATTAAGAAAAAAACTCTAAATAAATTCCTATAGATTAAGATAATAATATGCATAACACTTATTGACTCTTAAATACTTTTGACTCTAAGTTCCACGAGTTCCTTTTGACCTTACAAGTTCCTTTTGACATTGTTCCATTATCTTTCATGTTTCCACATACTTACACGAATCCTAGAAAATAAACTCATATTTTCTGCATTCATGTTCCATGCTGGTCCAACTCAAGAACCGCATATTGATAGCTCCATCTCTGGAACTTCGTTGTGCTAGTTCCTTCAAGGAATTTCGCACTCATAGTTCCTACTCAGGAACTTCTTGTTTCAACTCTGAAATGTCATCTTGCTGCTCCCACTCAGGTGCTGCTCCGGAACTTGATATTCAATGTTCCTCTTAGGATGTACCTAGGAACCGCTCTGTTTGTGTTCCTTATAGGAACTCTTTTAGGAACTTCACTTGTTGGAAGTCCTTCATGATGTGATATATTCAACCTTCCATGACTTGTTTCATGTTAATGTAATATGCACATCTCAAACACACATGTTAGTTAGATAATCATCATTTGTTTACAATCATCAAAATACTACATGACTCAACAGATGGCGTGATTACAACAAATGTAGCAACTAAAACAAAACAGAGGAAGTACATTTGTAAAGAAAAAGTCGAATCTCTCTACTCATGTCCAACTTTAGGACATTGTCCCCACATTTGTAACTTTTAGATTTGCCTCATCGGATACTCGAATTTGTACTCATATCAGAGACTCAGAGACTCAGACCCTTGTCACTGTAACATAGATATAAACTAAAGATCTAAATTAGGTAATTGGCTCCCCATAACAAAAGTTTCAAGATCCACCACTGAATAAAAAAAAGCAAATATTAAGGCTTGCCACACTTAGGGGTGTCAGAAACAGACCTGGCCGCTGGGTCAACCTGATACTGACCTGACTTGAACCTGGTTCGACCTGTGAGGGTCAGTCCCCAGACCTGACCGAAACCTGACCTGGGATTACCCAGACCTGACCGGCACCCGGCTAGATTATATTCTGACCTGACCACACAGACCTGCATTCAAACCCGAACCCGATCGAACTAAACTAGATATTAACCCAAAACTCAATTAGGCCCAGTAAATACCTGGTTCAACTCGAATTCTAATTGATCTGAAAATAAAATCTACCTATTTTTACGCAATTTTTCAAACCAACTTATTTTGACGACTAAACTCAACAAAATTACTAAAATTCAATTATTTTTCTATATCTACGAAATCATTTCAATATGGTAATTTATAAAATTACTTACATTTAATAATAATTTAATAAAAAAATAAATTACATTCTCAATTAAATTATTTTTGATGTAATTTTGGTTCATGTCATAGTGTTTTAACTATTGATGAGATTATAATAGTCACTTTTTAACTGCTAGTTTCTTAGTGCATATTATAGAATGTCTTCTTATTAATTTTTCAATTGCTTTGTATAATGCAAATGCTTCCATAAAATACTATACTTTAATTTTTCCACAACATATAATTAAGATCGTAACTTGTTTGAGTGAAGAACAAAGTTTGATAATTGGATCGAGTTAATATAATATCATAAATTCATTCAAAATACATATGTCAATGTCAAACGAAATTAAAAAAATCAAATTGCTGAATTTATTATATGTAGCAAGCCAAAGAATAAAGAACAACCACCATCTAGAATTTCCAAAGACAAACCAAAGAAGAAACCAAAAGAAGAAATTCAGCATACGGGTACCAAAATTCAGAAACCACAAGCAGCAGCAACAGTATGCCACAAGCAACAGTGGCAGTTGGCCCTAGCAAGAAGAAAGAAGATCCAACAAGCAAGATTCACACAAAGCAGCGAAGCGAGCCCACAAGCAGCAAGAAGCCTCAAGCAAAGCAATCCAACAAGCAACAACAACAAGCCTCAAGCAGCAGCATCCAACAAGCAACAGCAGCACAGGACCACGACAACAAAGTACAAAAATACTTTTTTATATTTTTTGGGCTCTCAGATCTTATAACAAAGTTTTAAGAAACTGTTACCAAAAGAATCATCATCGAGCACTTAGACTCCATCAACGTCACAAAATGTAAAAATGTAAAAGAGCCACAAAGCAATTGTGGGTAGGCGGCAATTCTTAGGCACATATAAAAAAAATTGGCTCTCAAGTGTGTATCATATTCTTAAATACATGCCTAGAAAAAGCGCCGCCTCACAAAGCTAAGGGCAACAAATACGTAATTAATTTTGGAGTTGAGAGTCTAACATACGGGTACCAAAATATAAAACCAGTACAGGACCATCCACATGAACATCAGCACCATCCCACAAGCACATAGACACCAACAAACCACAAGCACATCACCATCATACAAGCAGCAGCGCAAGACCACAACAACCACAACCAAAGCAACATAACATGGGCAGCAACAAAAGAGAAACCAAATGAATTACGGAATAGAATCATAGTCTATATCACTAGGTTTACCTACAACACCAACATCAACAGTTCTTTCATCCTCAATTGGGGTATAACCAGAGAGCCAATTTTGACAAATTACTAAAGCTTCAACATTATGAGGCAACAAACGCGAACGATACTTGTTCAAAATTCTACCTCCCATGCTAAATGAGGATTCAGATGCAACAGAGGTAATAGGGATGGCTAAAATATCTCTAGCCATGCGAGCAAAAATAGGAAATTGAACCACATTAGCACGCCAATATGAAAGAACATCAAAATCAACATCACTAACACAAGGAACAAGGGGGCATCAAAGTATGCATTAATTTCATAAGTTACACTTTGAACACTAGAAGCACCATTACTAGTGCTAGCAACACGACCATACTCTTTAGCAAGGTTTATTATCTTATATGGGCGAAGGGTAGGTCTTAGACTCGATGGACAAGGATTAACATCACTTTGAACAGAACTCAAAGAACCAAAAGAAGAAGATGGATAAGTTTGAGAATAATATGTATACAATTCGGTAAAATGATCAACTGCAGATTTAACACGTTTATCACGCTCGGAATCAGCATATAAACTACCATATAAATCACTAACAAATTGTTTTTTATAGCGTGGATCAAGCATGACAGCAACACAAAGAATAGGAGAATAGTCCTCACAATACTTGTTAAACTTAGCATACATAGGTTCAACCATACCCATAATGCAATCAGTTGCATGATTATGTGCATTAACAATCAAATTCTCAATTAATGCAATGTTAGAAAAATACAAGTTGGCACTGGGGTACTCGGAACCAGAAAACAGCACAGTTATATCATAAAAAGGTTCCAAAAAACCACAAATATTTCGTATGATTTCCCAATCGGCATAAATAATACGAATTTCAAACCCCGGCTCATATCTAACAAACCTATCAATAGCTTCCCTTCCTTCTAAACAACGACAAAGCATTAAATAAGTGGAGTTCCAACGAGTACAAACATCAGAAATCAACTTACCACAAAATCCAGTATCAACAACATACGTAACACAATCATCAAATCGTTGAAGTCTAGCCATATTTAAACCAATGAAAGTAACAATTGAATGCAAGTTTTTAACACTCTCATCAATCATAGACAAACCACTTTGTACAACTAAATTTAAAATATGTGCCGAACATCTAATATGAAAAAATTTACCACCACAAACCAAAGGATTGACTTTGTTCAAATCATCAACAATTTTAGAAACCATAACATTATTATTACTAGCATTATCACAAGTCAATGTAAAAACCTTATCTTTAAGGCCCCATTCCTCAAGCAAATTCAGAAAAAATCTGCTCAATTCTAAACCGGTATGGGGTTGAGGGCAAGATCGAAAGACAGGTATTTTAGAACTTAGTGTCCAAGACTTATCAACAAAATGAGCAGTAAGTACCATATAGCTATCATTCATGGAAGTCCAAAGATCACAAGTAAAACATATTCTACCATCCAAATCCATCAACAAGTTACGCAAACTCTTTTTCATGGTCTCAAACTCATTAACACAAATCTTAAGCATCGTATTCCGAGTTATGTGTTTCACTCTAGGTTCCAAATAAGACAACAAAGCCCTAGTTCTAACATGTTCAACAATAAGTAAATGATAAGCATGGACCATTATGGCTTCGACAAACATACGACAAAAGGTTTTTTGACTAAAATTATTTCCCGCATCATTACCTTTAACACTTAATAAATTAAATAAGGATCACATTTAAGTAAATGCCTATTTTGATTAGTGGTACCTCTAGCACTTTCAGCACGCAAATGACAGTTTCTACAGTGAATGCAAGTAGAAAATATCTTACCCTCTGATTTGTATAAAACGAAATGCTTCCAAACAGTGAAGTGCGTTTACCAAAGAGTGAAGGATCAGGCAAAGGAGCAGAAACAACATCATCACCAGTAGTAGCAGCAGCAGAATTTGATTGAACAATTGAAGCATAGTCAGAAACAACATTATCAATGTCCTCCATTTATAGCTGAAATTTAAAGTTTAAGTGTTAGGTTTCTGGTTAGGGTTACTAGTTAGGGTTAGGGTTTTTGGTTAGGGTTAGGGTTTTTAGTTAGGGTTAGGGTTAGGGTTTCTAGTTAGGATTAGGTTTTCAGGTCAGGGTTAGGGTTGAAACCCTAACCCTAACCCTAACCCTAGTTAAACCCTAACCCTAAACCCTAACCTTAACTCTAACCCTAAACCCTAATCAAAATCCCTAACCCTAACTAGAAACCCTAAAACCTAACCCTAAAACATATTAAAAAAATCAAACAACTCGCATGAATGATGAATCAGATTCGAAGCATATGAAACATATTAAAAAAATCAGACCAAAGTTCATCATGAATCGAAACTATTAAACAAAAAAACAACTTTTAAACAACTTCACAAAGAAAATCATAAATCTTACATAAAACAAAAAAAACAACTATTAAACAACTTCACATGAATCGAAACACGAAATTTAAAAAAACGAACCAAAGTTCATCATCACATTCGAAACTCAAACAAAGAAAATCAGGCATCTTACATAAAATAAAAAAGATGAAAAAAAGGAAATTAAACAAACCTCAAAAAAACAGTCGATCGAGGAGAGATTTTGTGTTTTCCGATCAGATTTTTACGCTTTTCGGCGAGATCTTTACGTTTGCCGTGAGATCTTGACGTTTTTCGCGAGATATAGACGGAATCGGTGAGAACTCAATAAAAGAAAATGCTTTTCGGCGAGATCTATGTGTTTTTCGGCGAGATAGTGAAGGAATGAAGAAGTGAAGAGACTGAGAAGTGAGACTGTGAGAGGCGCTGATCGGCTGATGAGAGAGAGTGACTGGATAGAGGCGCTGAGAGAAATTAGATGATGAGAGAAATTTAGGGTTTCATTTTAGGGTTAGATTTTATAGGGGGTTATTTGGGGTTGTTTCAACCGTTAGATTAGATCTAATGGTTAGGAATTTAGGATAGAAAGAAAGGAGAGATGAGAATTTCTGAAAAAGAAGGGGAAATTGGTTCATTTTGGGCCATTGGATCAATGTTTTGCTCTTTTACAAATCAAAGGCTAAAAATTAGGATCCGTGTGTTTGTTTTTTGGCCAATGAGATTTTAGAATGATAATGTTTATGGATTATGGCAAAAAATTATTGAATAACCAATTAACAATATATTGTTATTGTTACTATTATTATTATTATTATTATTATTATTATTATTATTATTATTATTATTATTATTATTATTATTATTATTATTATTATTATTATTATTATTATTATTATTATTATTATTATTATTATTATTATTATTATTATTATTATTATTATTATTATTATTATTATTATTATTATTATTATTATTATTATTATTATTATTATTATTATTATTATTATTATTATTATTATTATTATTATTATTATTATTATTATTATTATTATTATTATTATTATTATTATTATTATTATTATTATTATTATTATTATTATTATTATTATTATTATTATTATTATTATTATTATTATTATTATTATTATTATTATTATTATTATTATTATTATTATTATTATTATTATTATTATTATTATTATTATAGTTCTTGTTATTGTTATTGTTATCATGTTATTTTATTATTATTATTATTATTATTATTATTATTATTATTATTATTATTATTATTATTATTATTATTATTATGGTTCTTGTTATTGTTATTGTTATCATGTTATTTTATTATTATTATTTCGAATCATTATGCTTACCATAATCGAGTCATTTAAATTTTATATAAATCCAGTAATTGATCGTATACTCGTAGTTAATATATAATACTCATTATTATTATCGTTAGTTATAATGGTTCCAATATTATTATATCGTACTAACATATATAAGCCTACTGATAAAATAGTTTCTTTATAGTCACATATACATACAAAGTTAAGAGAAGACTATAAATACTATACTAGTATTAAACTATATATAGTATAACATAAAACAATTAACTTAAATAATCTTATAACTTATAAAGATAAGGGAGTGTTATGGTTGTCAATCTTATACTAGTATTAAACTATATGGTTGTTAACAAGTTACTATTTAGTAACTAGTAAGTACTTGTTAACTATTTTACTTAACTTATGGTTGTTACTTGGTAACAGTTAACTTATTTTAATAAGTTATGGTTAGCTTTTATAAGAGATAATGATTTGGGGGTATAATTTTTTATTATTATTATTGTGCAACATATGAACCCTCGTTATAATCACTTAGGCCTCATATGAACCGTCGTTGTAAACATATGAATGTATGATTGTCATTTGTTATAATATTATAACATATTAAGAGTCGTTATACTAATTTATAATCAATAGAGTATTAGATTGGTTTTACAATTATTTTGATATCAACCTTATATTAGAATGATTCAACATATTAGTATTTATATTGTTATTGTTAGTATTCTTGTTCTTATTTGTATTACTATTGCTATTGTTAGCCTTGTTACTATTACTGTTATTATTTGTATTTTTACCTATTATCATTGTCGTTTTATGTTTATTAGTATTATTATTCTCATTACCATCATAACTATATACAAACTTATATATCAATCATAATGCTTATAATGATAAATCATTTATATAAAGTTTGGAATTGATCGTCTACTCGTTATTATTGTCGTTGGTTATAATATATAATATTAAAATATATGAAGAGTCGTTCTACTCCTTTACTCATTAGAGTGGTTTTACGCATTTAATTATTCGAAATAAGAGTTGACTAAGAGAATACACTAACATCACGGTAATCAATATAGTGTTTTTATTGGTTTTTCGTTGTCATCCATATATTTATCGCACACACACATATGTATATATATGTCGATCTTAATACTTTTATTAATATAATTCGTTTACAAAATCCATAACAAAATCAAGATGGCCCGATCAGGAGTTACTCGAAGTTGAGTTGACGTTCAATAGCGAATGGACCCGATGTTTTACAATGATCGAACTAAGGTCATTACTAATTCAACCCGAGTACATTTGACTTAACTCAACCGTACATGAAACCTAAATACGACCTGCGCAAACCCGGCAAAAAAAATGTCAACTGGCGATCATATCAAGGAATGGATCGACTTGTAAATGGAACGCTCAGACCTGTCCGGCACCCGGGAATCCAATGATTCAAATGTGTTCGACCCAGTTGAACAAAACCTGACCAATCATAACCTTGGGCACTGACAATCAGAATCCTGACCTGGTTCACCGTGGGTATACCCAGAACCTGTTTGAGAACCTGTTTTGACACCACTAGCCACACTCACAAAATAAGATATGATAAGTTTAAACAAGTTTAGATAATGTCTAATAAATTCAAATAAGCTCAGATAAACATACTCACAGAAATAGAGTATAATAAGTTCATACAAGTTTAGATAAGGTCTAATAAATTTAGATAAAAATAAGTTGAAGAGAACGAACACTATATAGTACTATTTGTTGGGTAATGATGCGGAGATAGTATTCGGAAGATGATGATGAAGGAACAATGTATTGTTGTGCCATGTGTGTGTGTTGCTTCGAGCTACGACATTGCGCCAAGCTAGAGTATTTAGAAAAACACAACAATGGATCAAAGCATGAACAGTAGAAGACCACGGTCTGCCCGTGGTGTTGACTGTCCAAGTGATTCTTTGGGTATTCTACAGCACAAGGCCACAACCTAGGCGTGGTGTTTGAAGAAGACCACGACCTGGCTGTGATATTCCCTGCTACACGAGTTTCTACTCATTTTGAATGCGGTATTCCTTATTTCATTCGGATTCCTTTTAACCCTAAAGTATAAATATGTTTAGAGGTTGGTTTGCTTCATTATTATTATTATTATTCTCATATTAGAGAGAGAGAGAGAGAGAGAGAGAGAGAGAGAGAGAGAGAGAGAGAGAGCTTTAGGAGAGTTCCTTGAGAGCTTGTTTTCACCATTAAACTCATCTTTGATTCCTAGTGCATATTGGTGGTTTTTCTCCCGGTTCTCGGGGTTGCATGTTAAAATTCCATTGTGCCTTCTTATTGCTTTCTTCAATTCGTTGTTCTATTATTGTTTACGATTGATTCTAGATTGATAGACATACGTTAGGATTTACATTTGGTATCAAGAGCTAGGTTTGAGTATTGTCTAGATCTAGAGCAATTAACAATGGAGGATACGAAGGTTAATATCGAGAAATTTGATGGAAAATATTTCATCTTTTGGAAGATGCAAGTGGAGGACTACTTGTACCAAAATAATCTTTATCAACTGCTCGATGAGAAAAGGCCCTCAGGCATGGAAGAGGAAAAGTGGAAGGTTCTCAATCGTCAGGCACTTGGAGTTGTTTGTTTGACATTGGCACGGATTGTTGCCTTTAATTTCAAGGATATCAAAACTACGACGAGTCTAATTAAAGCACCGTCAGATATGTATGAGAAGCCTACGGCTATAAATAAGGTAATACTAATGCACATATGAGAAGCCGTCTTTTTTTATTTAGAGATGATTGATGGTAGTTCTGCTGCTGAACATATTAATGAATTTAATTTAATAATTAGCCAATTGACATATGTAGGAATCTCTTTTGATGATGAAGTTAAAGCCCTGGTTTTGTTATCGTCTTTGCCTATTGCTTGGGAAACTGTTGTAACTGTTATTAGTGATTCCTCTGGGAAAGAAAAACTAAAACATGATGATGTTCTACTTAATTTTAGGGGAGAGTATCCGTCGAAAGGAGAGTGGGGAATGATTTGTGGCTTATAGTGCTGAAAGTAGTAGAGGAAGAAGGAAACAAAGGGAAAGAGGGGTTCTTCTCAAAATAGATCGAAGTTAAGGGGGCGGAGTAAGTCTGAAGGTAGAGCTGGTATTATATGCTGGAATTGTGGGGGGAAGGGTCATCCAAAGAGGGAGTGTCCACAACCCAAGAAAAGGGTGGAAAGCCTGACCACAAAGAAAAGCAAAAACCGTGATTCTGACTCATCAATTTTTTTTGGAACTGATAAGATTAGGGACGCTTTGGTGCTTAGCGTTGATAGTCCCATAGAGTCGTGGATAATTGATTCGGGTGCATCTTTTCATTCTTCACCTTGTAAGGAGCTGTTTCATAACTTCAAGTCAAAGAAGTTGGGTAAGGTTCTAGCTAATGATAAAGCCTTGGAAATTGAGGGGAAGGGGGAGATGATGATTAAACTATGATGGGGGGCACTTGAAATTGCATGATGTTAGGTACATTCTAGGCCTAACAAAGAATATGACTTATGTGAGTCAGCTAGACTCAAGTGGTTACAAGACTATGTTCAGTGAGGGGAGATGGAAAATCTCTAAGGGTTCCATGACCTTGGCTAGAGGAACCATGGTCAGCACATTGTACACTACTGCAGGGTGTACGGACATGTTGGCTGCGACCACAATGGATGAGACCAAGTTATGGCGTACTAGACTTGGCCACATGAGTGAGAAAGGGATGAAGATTTTAGCTTCGAGTGGTAAGTTGTCAGGAATGAAATCAGTTGACATGGAATTTTGTGAGAGTTGTGTCTATGGCAAGCAGAAAAAGTTTACTTTCACAAAAGCCAAGAAACAGTTGAAAACTGAGAAGGTAGAGTTGGTGCTGACTGATTATGAGGTCCTTCCCCAGTTAAATCCCTTGGAGGCTCACGATATTTTGTTACTTTCATTGATGACTACAGCTGGAAAGTGTGGGTCTGTATCATGAAGAGAAAATATGAGCTTCATAAAACTTTCAAGTAGTGGAAAGTTGAAGCCGAGAATCAGACTGATAAGAAGATAAAGTACATTAAGTTTGATAATGGAGGTGAGTATGAGTTGGTAGGGTACAAGAAACTCTATGAAGAGAACGAAATCATTTTGACGAGGACTATTCCAGGAAAAAATCGAGAAAATAGGGTTGCGGAGAGAATGAACATGACACTACTGGAGAAAGCCAGAAGTATGAGGTTGCATGCAGGGCTACCTAAGACATTTTGGGTAGATTCAGTCAGTACCGCAGCTTTCTTGATTAACAGACGGCCTTCAGTTCCTTTGGAATTCAAGATACATGAAGAAGTGTGGAGCGGGAAGGAGGTATATCTTTCTTACTTGAAGCTTATTGGTTGTGTTGCTTATGTTCAAACTGAGAATCGTGACAAGTTAGACCCAAAAGCTGTTAAATGTTTCTTTATTGGGTATGGTTCTGAGAAGTATGGGTATTGAATTTGAGAACCTAAAGGTAGAAAGATTTTGGGGCACTGTGATATGACTTTTGATGAGACTAAGTTGTACAAGGATGTGTATGATGTTAAGTATGATGTTACTGAACTAGTGGGAGTTGAGATGGAGGAGTTTGTGGAGTTGGAGGGCAATTCTGATGAAGATGTTCATATTCCAGAACGGGTTGAACAACATGATGATGAGGTTCACACTCCTAGAGGATCAGATTTAGGAGAGTCGGATGTCCCAGGGATTAGTGATTTAGATGGTGCTATTGTTCCTAGCACACTAGTTACAGGCTCCCATTCTAGTACAAGGAGTAGTCTCACATGTTGACCTGAAGAAGTATGCACGGGTAATCAAAGCACCTATTCGATATTCACCTTCTATGTATTATTTGTTACTAACTAATGCAGTTGAACCATAATCTTATAAAGAAGCTGTGAGTTCGATTGATTCATCTAAGTGGGAGTTAGCCATGAAAGATGAGATGCAGTCCTTGGAAAATAATCAGACATGGGTGTTGTCTGAGTTACCTGCAGGAAAGAGAGCACTTAGCAAGAAATGGGTCTTCAGATTGAAGAAGGAGCCTGATGGGAGTATTAGGTACAAAGCGAGATTGGTGGTGAAGGGGTTTCTGCAACAGGACAGTATTTACTACTATTTGCATTTTGTTGGCTATTGTTGCTTCAGAGAATCTGTTCTTGGAACAAATGGATGTAAAGACCGCGAATCTACATATTGATATGGAAGAGGAAATCTACATGAAGCAACCAGATGGGTTTAAAGTTCTTGGGAAGGAGAACTTGGTGTACACGCTGAAAATAAACCTTTATGCATGGTTTTAAGCAAGCTCCAATACAGTGGAATATTAAGTTTGACAACTTCATGAGTAGCAGTGGGTTCGTTAGAGCAGATAGAGATCATTGTTGCTATTTTCAGAGGTATGTAAATGATTATGTTTACTTACTTCTGTATGTTGATGATATGCTGATTGCTGGTACAAGTATATAGGTTGTTAATGGAGTAAAGGAAAAACTGTCTAAGAAATTTGAGATGAAGGATTTAGGTGCAGCTTCATAGATATTGGGCATGAGGTTTTCAGACATAGTTCCACGGGCATGTTGAAGTTATCTCAGGAAGCGTATATTCTCAAGGTGCTTCATAAGTTTAATGTGCAAGATGCTAAACCTAGGAATTCCCCGCTTCCCAGCAATCTCAAATTGACAAAGGAGGATTCACCTACAACAGATGAAGAAAAGGAGCAGATGACCACTGTTCCTTATGCTTCTGCAGTTGGTAGTTTGATGTATGATATGGTTTGCACTAGGCACGACATTGATTTTGCAGTGGGAGTTATGAATAGGTTTGTTTCTAATTCAGGATTGAAACATTGGGAAGCTGTGAAGTGGTTACTTAGATACTTGAAGAATACTTCTAGTACAGGGCTTTGCTTTTGGAAAAAGGGAATGAAGCTTCAGGGTTTCGTTGATGCTGATCTTAGTGGAGATATCGATACAAGCAAAAGCACTTCGGGGTATGTCTCTTCTGTTGGTGGTACCGCAGTTAGTTGGATGTCCAAGTTAGAGAAGTGATCTCTTTGTCTACTACAGAGTCCGAGTATGTGGCTATGTCGGAGGCGAGAAAGGAGATGGAATGGCTTATTGGTTTCATTGATGAGATGGGGATACGTCAAGGACGAGTCTGTGCTTTACAGTGATAGCCAAAGTGCGGTGCATTTGGTTAAGAATCTTATGTATCATCGTTGGACCAAACACATTTGGCGTCGCTTTCACTACATTCATAGTTTGGTGGAAAAGAAGGTGTTGTTTTTGGAGAAGATGTTGGGTTCTAAGAATCCAACGGATATGCTTACCAAGAGTGTGAGTACTGACAAACTAAGGTAGTGCAAAACCTTGGTTGGCCTCCGGTGATTGTCGAAGGGGGTGGTGCGTTAGGAATTAAAAAGATGACGTGATGGTGATGGTATATATATTGTGTTAAGGGTGTCTTCACTTTTACTAATCTCCAAGTAGGAGATTGTTGGGAAATGATCTGGAGATGGTAGTCGGAAGATGACGATGAAGGAACTATGTATCGTTGTGTCATGTGTGTGTGTGTGTGTGTTGCTTCGAGCTAGAACATTGCGCCAAGCTAGAGCATTTGGGGAAGCAAAATAATGAATCAAAGCATGAACAATAGAAGACCACGGCCTGCCCGTGGTGTTGGATGAACACCACAGCCTGCCCATGTTGACTGCCCAAGTGATTCTTTGGGTATTCTACAGCACAAGGTCATGACCTAGGCGTGGTGTTTGAGGAAGACCACGACCTGGCTGTGGTGTTCCCTGTTACAGGAGTTTCTACTCGTTTTGAATGCGTTTCTCCTTATTTCGTTCGAATCCCTTTTAACTCTAAGGTATAATATGTTTAGAGGTTGTTTTGCTTCATTATTATTATTCTTCTCAGATGAGAGAGAGAGAGAGAGAGCTTTAGGAGAGATCTTGAGAGCTTGTTTTGACCATTGAACTCATCTTTGAATCCTAGTGCATATTCGTGGTTTTTCTCCCGGTTCTCGGGTTTCCACATTAAAATTCCTTTGTGTTTATTTATTGCTTTCTTCAGTTCGTTGTTCCATTATTGTTTGAGATTGGAGTCCGTTTTTGAAGAGACGGTCTCACGTTAATGTTAACGTGAGACCAGCTGATGTCATGCTGACATCACGTGTGTGCATCAAACCAGCACCGAAATGAGTTAAGCGCTTGGACCTATTTGTTATGCTAGCCTTAAATTGCTTCTGAATGAATTAGTTAAGTGCTAAAGTATATTAGTTAAGCAGTGAAGTATATTAATTAAACGCTGAAATTTATTAGTTATATCATAAAAACCAGATTATAACACATCTTATTTGTTCAATCACAACAATACCACATAGGTATATGTGCAAAAGGTGGATTAGATTTGCAAAGAGCAAAGTGTGGAAAAGAATAATCTCTGGAGCAGTTATAAACAATGTAACCCCATGGCGATATGAAACCGAAAGAAAGTTCTACAATCTCATTATCAAAAGTCAAGATAATGAAGATGCAAGAAACATACTGCAAAAAGTCTACAAGACTACTGCTGCAAGTATAACCAAAGTCTTAACTACAAAACCAATTATAGAAGAACAATGCTCATTAAGTACAACTACATTGGTTATTTTAGACTCCAATCGTGCAAAAACAAATTAAAGGGAAGAAGTGTAAGTAAGAAAATTAATTTTAAGAAGACTAAAAAAACAAATTCTAAGAACCAAACCGAAATTAGTACAATTGCTCCAAATGCTAAGTTGTTTTAAGTTATTTTTTCAGGTTGTCTTTTGTATTTGACATTTTACATTTATAAAAAAGTTATTTCTTCGTTTATATTGGAAACTAAATAATGCTCAATAGATCTTAACTAATTATAGAAAAACGCTAACTAATCAATGGATATGTTAACTAAAAAATAATGTAAGTCTACATATAGATTACCAGCTCTAAACTATTGTGCTAAAATACTTAACTAATTCGCCAAAAATATTATCATGAGAATTTGTCAGACGCGGTCCGTTTTTAAAAAACATATCTCTTGGATTTAGGCAGGTCTCACGTTAAGACTAACATAAGACCATCTTTTCCAAGAATTTGTGTTGAGATTGATTCTATAGGGGCGTTTGGTTCATATAGTGGTATGAGTTTGAAATCAGGAATGAAACCAAGGTGGTATAGGTTTGGAACTTGATACCTAATACCATGTGTTTGGTTTAATTTGGGAATGAAATTTAATCTTCTATTTAATACCTAGAGGTATTGGTATGAGCCAAACCCACCCCCCCTTGGGTTTCTAAACCCCATACCTTATGAGTTTGAGGTATGGGTTTTAAATCTATCAAATTATTAAACAAACACTAAGTATGGGTTTACCCATTCTAAACCCATACCTCATACCAGAATCATATGAACCAAACGCTCCCTATATTGATAGAGATACGTTAGGATTTACACTATTCTGTTTAAGGGAAATATTATCTAGTAATTTATTTTTGAGGGAAATATTATCTAGTAGTCTATCTCAGTATAAAGATTGAATTTCTCAAGAGTGAAGTAAGTTAACAAACAATGTTCACTTCTGATATAATCTTTCAACAAACAATATCACTAACTTTAATCATCGAACACTCCGCAATATCTAACAACACAGTTGCCAGTTTGAATTCCAAAGGTAGCTGAAAATGAACAGTGATGTCTTCTCAAAATGGTCTCTAACTCTCATCTTCTTCGTCTTCCTCATTACTACAATCCACTTCCTCCATACCCAATTTTTTCTTCATCTAACAGTCAACTTCGATCACATAACAATCAAGAAATCCCCACAGCTCCCTCTTCGATTTAACTCAGATGGCACCTTCAAAATCCTTCAGGTTTCCCTTTTTTTTGCACTTCCCTATTTCTTGCTTTTCTTCCTTTTTTGTATAATCTTTTTTTAGAAAGTAACACCTTTTTTGTTGGGTGTTTGACTTTCAGGTGGCTGATATGCATTTTGGTCAAGGTCTTATAACCAGATGCAAAGATGTTGCTCCATCTGAATTTAAGTACTGCTCAGATTTAAATACAACTAGATTTATTCAGCGATTGATTCAAGTGGAGAAGCCGGATTTTCTAGCTTTTACTGGTATATTTTTTTTCTAACTATAGTTCATTGCTAGTGCACAACTTATTTGGAAACTGTAGATTTCTCTGTTACGCTTTGAAATTTTTTTTTTTGGAGTTATAGAATGAGCTTAATATATGAGAAATGCCTAAATCCTTTCAGGGAAGAACAACTAAAGTTCCTCCCATGGCATTTCTGTTAATAAAGTGATGGCATTTTTTTGTAAAGAATGAAAAGAAATAAAATTTTATGTTGGTTTTGATAAATAGTAGTGTTGTATAAATGACAAATGTTGTATAAAAAAACTATTAATGTTGCATAACAAATGATAAATGTTGTATAAAGAATTATTAATGTTTGTATAATAAATGGTTTCAGTTTGGCCATGGTATGAACGATTTTATGTTCCTTCCGGGAGCCGGGAGGAATTGGGCAAAGCTCCTTAATATATGTAGGGAACCCAGTTAGCAGGATATGGGTTGGTTTAGATGGGCAAAGCTCCTTAATATATTTTTTTGTAAGCTCCTTAACAACTTGTGATTAGTGGAATAAGGTGGGTTTTTGGCATGTAAAGCTGAAAGTTTGATTGTTTTGAGATTGGCTTGGTTATTTCTTGTGATGGAGAACCGAATCATTGATGGGATTATGAGAAATGTATTGGTATGGGATATATTGTATCTTGTTGGCTGTAACTGAGGTTGCTTTGTCGAGTGGATGCGAAAGAGTAAGCTTGCAACTTGGAATATTAGATTCCAGGACTTCAGCGATGTTGGGTTCCCAATAATTTGTGTTAATAATTGTGTAAAAGTTACAGGTTGACATATTTAATAATCGTGCATGGTTTTCGACCAATTTGTTGGCCATAAATGAGGATAGTGTTGCTAAAAATAGATGCTAGAAGATGATGTTTGGAAGTCAAAGTTTTGAACTTAGGAATACTGCAGGATTGTGTTCTGCTCATATTTGTGTTTCCTTATTTGTATATTGGCTCATTGATTGATGATGCTGACAGGATCACAAGAATCTTGCCTTTATTTTATTTTTTCCCCTCTTCTATTCCTAATATCAAGCACCCAAAGGTGACCATATTTACATTTTCGACAAGTACTTGATTTTTCATAGAATGCTGTTATTAATCCATTCCCTTCTCAGCATCATATAATCCTGCTTTAAATTGATGCATGTCTTTAGAGACCCGCTTTGGAGAAGGATGACATTGGAAAGTAAGGTAAAAATATTACTAGTAAAAATACAATACCCTCCACTTGGAAAGATTTCAATACTCACTTTGTGAGTCACATAGATGTATTTCCCAATTAACAAGTGGACAATTCTTTTCTGAATATAGGAAGTAGTTCTTTCGCCATCCTAAGATAGGAAGTAAAATAGTTTAGGCTTGTCTTGAAATCTGTTACTTTGAACAACCATCAAATCTCTTAAAAAGGGGAAGGAAGGGAAGAAAGGAAAGCAAATTTTCCCATCTTTGGAGTCTTGCTGCCTGTGAAGCTGCTGTATTGTCCGTGTGTGTATTTTGTCCAATTATGTGAACACTCACGCATGTACATATGCATGTGTGCCCACACACACGTAAGGGGAGGGACTCTTTTGTTTACTAGGGACTGAGAAAGCAAGTAACAATGGAACTTATATTTATCATGGTTTGATTATATAGGAGATAATATTTTTGGGTCAAGCACGCCTGATGCAGCTGAATCTCTGTTTAAAGCCTTCCTTCCGGCAATGGAATCTAAGCTCCCTTGGGCTGCTATTTTAGGAAATCATGACCAAGAGTCAACTATGAATCGTGAGGAACTGATGTCCTTAATCTCACTCATGGATTATTCAGTTTCTCAAGTGAATCCATTAGCTCAAAATGATTCTGGTCATCAAGAAAGAGGAATTGATGGTTTTGGAAATTACAATCTTTCAGTGCATGGTCCTTATGGTTCTCTATTGGCCAACCTTAGTGTCTTGAACCTCTTCTTTCTTGATAGTGGAGACAGAGTCACTGTGGAAGGTAGGCGAACTTATGGATGGATTAGAGAATCTCAACTTCATTGGTTGCAAGGGTTTTCTCAAGTAGAACAGGTGCGTTTTTCCTGTTTGATACTCCTGGCTATATACTGCTTCATCAGATGATTGTTACTCATATCTCTGTCTGATGCGCCTGAATATTGGTGCTTGTTCTTATCGCATTAGACATGAGAATACTATAGCATTGTTTGGGAAATCAGACCAGGTCACTGGCAGAACCACTAACTCTTGTACTTTTAAAACTGCAGATTTACAACGGATACCTAATAGAGTTGCATGGTTTCATATGTTCAATTGACTATGCTCACTCCTTGGAATTTACTTTAGAATTCAAAGACATTTGTACCACATGTTATTGTATCTATAGAGATATATGCCTATAATGTTTTTTTTTGAGGGGTAAAGCGAGGGTGGGGGACCTTATATTAAATCAAGATCCGTCAAAACAAAGAGGCTTAGGGGAAAAGGATCCATACAAACATATTGTTTCATAATATATCATCTTGCCACTAGATGGGCCACAATATTACCCGCCCTTTTCATATACGTTCAAAAATTAAACAGATATTAGAACATCCACTAGTCTTGTGCTGTATTGAGTTGACGACGTTGAGGGCGACACTTTCCATGACCAAGCTCTCATACCCAAATCTTTGTGCAATGAGCAGGCCATATTTGACAGCCGCAGCTTTGGCCATACAAGCACACCATGGCATATTCAAGCGTTTCACTGCTGCCACGAAAAGACATCCATTAGCATCATGTACCACAACTCCCAAGCTAACATAACACCCGTCCACTACATGAGCATATGTACCTATAATGTTGTGAATCTGTAAACTTTTCATATATTATGGGAAGTAAATTTAAGTGTTTAAAACACACACAAAAAAAGCATGAAAATTGCAAATCCCCAATTCAAATTCTAGGATAGGGTTTGGTTCACTAACATAAACAAGTACTTGAGTAAAAAGAATTTATGGATTTGGACAGTATATGAGTAAAGAGCAACAATTTGATCTTCTAGAAAACCTTAAGAGCCTTCAACAGAGTTTGAGAGAGAAAAGAAGAAGATGAAGTGAAGAAACGATAAAGGAGAAATACAATAAAGCGCCGATCTTATTTTATGTGCAGCAGTAGCACATGCAAATTACTTGGGGATTGAATTAGATTGATGTCTGCAATTAATTTTTAGGAAGCTCATAAAACATGTTTAGTTTACTTATGACTTAGGAATTAAATTCAAGCCTCTTTATAATAAAAGAGTTGCAAGTTCTCAATTCAATTTCTAGGCTAGTGTTTGGTTCACTAACATGATCAGATACTTAGAATTTGAAAATGCTTGGCTACTTGAGGGAAAATATGAAAAGATTAATATGGATTCGGAAATTATATGACTTAAGAGCAACAAACTGATCTTCTAGCAAACCTTGGAAGCCTTTTATGGAGGTTAAGAGAGAAGAGAAGAAGGTGAAGTGAAGAAAGAATAGAGGAGAAAGAAAAGCGGGGTCTTTAACGTCCGTGTCCGATTGAACTTCTAGTGCAGCAGCACTATGTGCAAATCACTTAGCGATTGAATTAGATAAAAGAGGATGAACTTCTTTTTAGTAAAATCTAGATTGAAGTTGCCAATAATTTTTAGGAATGCTCATAAACCATGTTTAGTTTACTTACATTACTGAAAGAATAAATATAAGGGATACAAACTTAATCACGGATCCCCTTATTTCCAGCGTGTGAGGAGCATGTGCAGAAAAGTTGCTGTGCATGAAGATGTGTGGCTCGGAATTTGATCTTCTCTCCCTACGGTGCGCAGTGCACTAAGGTTTTGGGACGGGTTTTGGCCTAACATGTGACTTTTAAGCATGCGCAGTGTCCAACTGGACCTTTTCTAAGTGGTTTTTTTTCCTTCTTCTGTATTTTTCTGTAATTCTGTTTTTGGGTTTTTTTGGTTTGATTCATTGGAATACGAAGTCTGTAAAAAGTAATATTGATCTGATTTCGACAAGTGGGTTATAGTTTCATCATAAAAACTTCCAGTTCTGGACAGGATGCCGGATATTGGCCGCTATAGGTATGCATGTTAATCATTAATTCTGTAATAATAATGCCATGTAAGCACTAAGCAAGACTGATTCATAATGTCTAAACTAGCAATTTATTCCTAAATATGATAAGCATGCTTAACTATAAGGTTTCGTAAACATAGATTTCATTGATTAATCTGTTGCAGGTGATATTAACAGGATGATTGTGGAGTGGTCAATTACTATGAAGGTTCCCCTTTGTCAAGAAAGACACCTCCAGCACTTGGGTTCTTTCACATTCCAATCCCAGAAATCAGACAGCTGTATTATCATAAAATTATCGGCCAGTTCCAAGAAGCTGTAGCGTGTTCATCAGTAAATTCTGGTGTCCTGAAAACACTTGTTTCAATGAAGAACATAAAAGGTGTTTTTATAGGTCATGATCACATCAATGATTTCTGTGGAAAGCTGGATGGTATATGGTTTTGTTACGGTGGAGGTTCTGGATATCATGCATATGGTAAGGTAGGTTGGGATCGGAGAGCAAGGGCTGTGCTACTTGAGCTTTCAAAGAAGGGTAATTCTTGGACTGGTTTGGATAAAATCAGTACATGGAAAAGGCTGGATGATGATTTGTTGAGCAAGTTTGATGAGCAAGTGCTTTGGGACCAGGACTCTTGAAAGTGACTCAGATTCCAGGTACGTAAGGCATTGGTTGCATGCATATTGTTGCTCTTTATATTTGATTTGTTCTTCTTTTTTTTTTTTTTGCCAAGGAAAACATATTCACACCAAAAAAGCCATTTTACATCCTATACTTTCCTTTAGATGAGCATACCAACAAGGTTGGACTCCTCAGAGCTAAGGGAAACAAAAAACTATACAACGTTGTTACTTAGACCTTCAATCCACTGACTATCCCCATGAGAAATCTTCCTTGGAGCTACTAACTCGACTCTCATCATTGTCACTTCCTGCAATCTCTTAACCACAGTCTCAGGATGCCCAGACAGTTTGGTTCCAAAGTGCCTCGTTCCTTGCCCTCCAGATGAAATAAACCAATCCAGTCAACACAGCAGCAATGATCTTCTTTTGAGAGTTTGATTTGTTCTTTGAACCCCCGAGCCTTGAGTTCTTTTCCATTTTGTTAGGAACTAGGTTTTACTTCAACTTCTATGAAGTACTATTTCTCATATCTCTCCATAATTATAAGCGAATACCTTGGTGCTCAACTAACCTGAGTTGCAAAATGCCTGAGTGATCATATTTAGTTTGCACTGCATTTCAGCAGACACCATGTTTAGTTTTGGAAGAGTCTAGTTTTGAGGCTTAATGTAAGGATTTGGACATGGGTGGGAATTTAGAGTTAACTGCAACTGATATACTAGTATATGCAGAAGATTAAGAGCACATCAGCTTTCTGAAAGTAGGAAGAAAGGTTTCAGAATGAAGCTATGCATGCAGCTCAACTCTGTTTTAGTGGTTGCCTGATTGGAGATCAAATTGATAGTCAAGGCTGGTAAATTGTCAACGTGAGCTGTTAAATTTGTTGCTTTCAACTTGCTAAAACATGTTCTATGCTGTACAAAGTTTGTAAAATGTATTTTTCATGTAAAGTCATTTGAAGGCAGTTAAAATTGTTGAACTGGTATCTTGTGCTTTCTTAGTGACCCTTGAACTTCATGCCATGCTGAACGAATGGATTATCAGCTGGAGTTTGTTACATTTTATTTCCTCTCTTTCTGGTGACCTGGTAAGGAAGAAAGTTAAGTGTATGCAGGGGCAGTGGTGTAGCTTCATTTACTGCAACAATGGTTAACTGAGAAGGAGGTTATATACATCAGCCTGCTTATATTCCTAATTCTAAAATTACATTGATATTCAAATTTTGTAGGCTACACCTTAATTTTAGTTGGAGGTCATTTAAACTGGGATCCTTTAATGATTTAATATATACTCCCTGTGTCCCTAAAAGAATGCCTGATCCTAAAATTGCATTGATCTTCAAAATTTGTAGGTTACACGTTAATGTAGTTGTAGGTCTCTTAAACTAGGATACTATGATGATTTAAAGTATACTCCCTATGTCCCTAAAAGATTTCCCCAATTTGCATTTTAGTTTGTCCCCAAAAGATTGTCTCATTTCCTTTTAAGGTAATATAGTCCCCACAATCTCTAGGTGTTAGTCGAAACTTGAAAGCTTGTTTATGCTTGAAAGTTGGCAAAAGTGGGGAAGGGGATTGGGAGGTTATGGTTTTGATGGGGTGGAAAGACTACCCTCCTTTTTTGGTTCCAATGTTTGAGAAAGTAAAACTTAGGTTTTGTTTAGTTGGATGTAAAAATTTCAATTAGATTTATTTTTGTTCATCGGAAACATTTTCAATGAATGATTTTCCAAGACAATTGTAAATTAGTTTTTCCTATGGTAGGTTACTTGCAAAAAACAATTTAGAGTTAAAAGGAATATTGAAAGGGAAAGGAGAGGATGGATGAGAGGAGAGAAAGAGTAAAGAAAATGGAGGAGAATGTGGTGTTCTATTCCTTTACAAATCAAAGGTCAATATTCAACTCTTCTCTGAAAATGTTTCTGATGAGAAAGATATTGATAGAATAGAAGAAAATAGAGGAGAATTGAGAGAGACATAATATAGAGAAAGAGAGAGTGAAAATGTGTTTCATTTATTTTCCTGAATGATTATTACGGGGGTTGATCTCTATATATACAAGGCAAATCAATTGGAATTTGGGTACAACGGAATATAACAAGCTCCTAACAAGATTGTTGTAAAAATCACCAAGCCCCATTTTGCGACGCACTATAATCAAGATTCTGGTTCACTGCTGACTGGAAAAACGTCGAAAACTCAGATGTTCTTGACTCCACATCTTCTCGAACAGGTTGTGTGCAAGAAGAATTACTCGAAAGTTGTCTTGATCTTGTATTAATGGCGGAAATTAGATCAAGGAAAGAACTATAAGACAAGGTTAATGAATGTTTTAAAATGTTATTGATAATATTTACTGTTGAATGAGGTACATATTTATAGGATTACAATGTTAAGGACAGCAGGAATAATTGATATAATTACAATGATACACTAATATAAACTTCCTATATTTGCAATATGAGAATGATTAATTTCCCTTGATTGTAGGAGGTGATTGATAGGATGATTGTTGATTTGCTTGGCTGTCAATATTGGTGAGATTTTTCTGATTTGTATTGATATGGTTAATACGCCCCCGCAAGATGGACGTCCGATGCGTGAGTCCAATCTTGGATCGTAATTCATGGTATGAAGTCTTGTGCAGCGGTTTGGTGAGAATGTCAGCCAGTTGATCTTTGCTAGGCGACATGTTGAATGCGAATTTGGCCGAGTTGAAGTTGTTCTTTGACGAAGTGGAAGGAGAGAGCCATGTGTTTCATTCTGGAGTGAAAGACTGGATTCTTGGCGTAAAGCGTGGCGGAAATGTTGTCACATTAAATGGCTGGTGATTTGGTGACGATGATGTGAAGCTCAGTGAGTAGGTTGTGGAGCCAAAGTGTTTCAGTTGTAACAAAAGCGACAACCCGGAATTCGGCTTCGGTTGTGGAAAGTGCTATACCCCTTTGCTTTTTGGAGGACCAGGAAATAGGATTGCGACCCAAATAAATGATGTAGCCTGTTGTGGATATGTAGTTGTTTTTGTCACCTGCGTGATCAGCGTCACAAAATGCATGAAGACAAAGTGGTGAATTGCGATACAATTGGATGCCAAAGGTTTGACTCCCTTGCAAGTAGCGAAGTAGACGTTTCAAAGCGGTCCAATGAGTAGCTGTGGGGTGATGAAGAAATTGAGCTAGGCGGTTTAGAGCAAAGGCAATGTCGAGCCTAGTGAGAGATAGATATCGTAAGCTGCCGACTATGGCGCGATAAGTTGATTGGTCGTGAATGGGTAGATGGTCTTCACGAAGCAGGGATGGAGAGGTAGCCATAGGTGTAGTATTTGGTTTGGCGTCAATCATGGTGTATTTGGTGAGGAGATCGTGAATGTATTTAGATTGGTTTAGGTGTAGGCCGAGTTCATTTGGTATAATTTCTAAGCCTAGAAAGTACGACAGTGGTCCAAGATCTTTTAATGAAAATCGCTTAGATAATGCTGTTATAAACGTTTGTAGGTGTGTTAGATTTGGTGTGGTGATGATAATATCATCAACGTAAACTAGCATATAAATACAAGTGTTTTTGGTTTGTAAAATGAATAAAGATGAATCAGAAATAGATTGTTTAAAACCTTGAGTAAGTAGATGGGTTTTTAATTCGGTGTACCAAGCTCGAGGAGCTTGTTTTAGTCCATATATTGCTTTATGTAGTTTACAAACATAGCCGGGTTTTGTTTGATCAACAAAGCCGGGTGGTTGAATCATGAAGACATTATCGGTCAAATTGCCTTGGAGAAAGGCATTGTTGACATCCAATTGACTAAGAGGCCATGATTTTGTAACAGCAAGAGATAAAATAAGACGAACAGTAGTTGGTTTTATAACAGGACTGAATGTTTCAGTATAATCAAATAATCAATACCCGAGCGTTGATGGAAACCCTTAGCAACAAGTCGGGCCTTGTGTTGTTTTAGGGTGCCATCCGGATTATATTTGTTACGAATTACCCATTTACAGCCAATAACATTTTGCGATTGAGAGCGAGGAACAAGGGTCCATGTATGGTTTCGCTGGTACTCATCGTGCATTGCATTACGCCATTGGGGAAGTATTAGGGCCTGTTTTACAGTGTTGGGTAGATTGTCAAGAGACGAGTTAAGGGTAGCAACTTTAGCGTATTTTGGGTTGGGTTTACTAATGTTGTTTGCTAGGCGAGTAGTGACTGTTTTGGCAGGGGGCGGAACAGTGGACTTGGGTGGAGGGCAAGTTTGGGTAGGCTGGTGATGGGTAGAGGTGACGTCAACGGAGGAAGATGGAGGAGCCGTGGTAGAGGTGGGGTCTAAAGAGTTCGGAGTTGAGGGCGAAGAGGGGTTGGATGTAGCTGGTTGGCTGGGAGAAAGGTTTCGACGAGAGTAAACAATAGTAATGGGTGGTTTGGGGTGAGGTTTAGCAGTGGTGGATGGGGTCGAGGGATGTGGCGAGGAAGGGTTGGCGGGAGGAAGAATGGGTATGGACATGGTGCACCAATCATTTGGATCAGTGTGAGACGAAGGGGATGATGATGGTACTGATGGTTTACGAAATGGGTACTTGTCATCGACAAACTTTACATGTATTGAAGTGTAAATGCGATAAGTTTTTGGGTCAAGACAATGGTATGCGCTTTGAGTGGTGGAATAGCCAACAAAAATGCATGAAGGAGAGCGGTCTTCTAATTTATGCTTGGTATACGGTCTTAACCAGGGGTAACAAAGACATCCAAAATTATGGAGTTTTGTGTAATCGGGTTATTTATTATGTATTAGGGAATATGGTGAGTTACCATTTAAGGTTTTGGTAGGGAGTCGGTTTATAAGATATGTTGCGGTACTAAATGCAAATGGCCAATAAGTGGTCGGAAGGCCTGCGTGGTTTAGGAGGGCTACACCCGTTTCCACAATGTGACGGTGGCGCCTTTCGGCATATCCATTGTGTTCCGGAGTATGAGGTGGTGATGTAGAGTGGGATATTCCATTATCAAGAAGTGTTTTATTTAACTTAATATATTCACCTCCATTATCGGAAAAAAAATGTCGAATCGGTTTTTGGAAATATTTTTCCACTAATGCCTTAAATTGAATAAATATTGTTGTGGTGTCGTATTTGCGTTTTAGCGGATATAACCAAACGTATTTACTAAAGTGGTTTACGAATACGATATAATATTTGTAGTGATCTCGAGATAGGACCGGGTTGGTCCATAAGTCAGAAAACAACAGATCAAGTGGTGCGTTTGACTTTAGTGAAGAAATAGAAAAAGGGAGCTTTTTGCTCTTAGCAACACAACAAGAGTGACAGTGTTCATAATCCAATATTGGTGAAAATAAATTTTTATTAATAATTTTAATTACATCATAAGATGGGTGGCCTAACTTATGATGCCAAGATATTGGAGCAGTTCCTTTGACAGTGGTTTGAGCATTTGGTTGTTGAGGACACCACTCGTAAATTCCTTGCTTAACTCGGCCCTGGAGCAGGATTCTCCCCGATGATATTGCCTTTAAACAAAATGAATCAGGTGAGAAAATTATAAATGCATTATTATCTTTACATAATTGTGAAATTGACAGAATATTACGAGAGATGGTTGGAACGTGCAACACATTTTAAAGTATGTGCAAGTTTTATTTCATTGTTTCTGGGACTTTTGAGTTTGACCAATATTTCATTGAGCTGAGACTTTTTTGGTTGATTATTGTAATGCTTTTAAAGAATGAATTAAACAATACGTTAAGGCTAATCATGGAGAAAGAATAATGGGTTCAAAAGAATGAAATCCTCCTAATGAAAATGTCCTGAATGAAACTAATGACTCCCCTTCATCCCCATCGTTAAGTCTTGATCTTAGACAATTTTTGTGAATTTTCCCCCCCTGCTTTTGTGTTTGTTGTACATTTGTATCCCCAAACTGAAATTCCTGGGTCCGCCACTGATTGGAGAGTAAAAGAACCTATATTTTCAATTGGGAGAGCGGAACCGTCTCCGATGATGAGATCGTCCAGTTCAGTATAAGGAGAGTGAAAAGTTAAGGTGTCCAGATCATGGGTGGTATGATTTGTAGCGCCGCTGTCAAGTAGGAAGTTTGGGTTCGGTGGAGGTGATCCATAGGTGACCGAGTGGGCCTGAGGTGGTGGTTGATGATGGCGAGTAGATGGTGGCGCCGGAAAAACAATGGTGGGAAAAAGTTTCCTGAATAAAGGGCAACCGGCGATGACATGGCCGGTTTGACGGCACCAGTGACATCGCCCTTTGAAGGGCCGGGGATTAGGATGGTTGGTGGGGTGGTTGTGGGTGGTGGTTTGTGGGTAAGTAGAGTTGGGTTGGTGGCGGGAATAACTACGGTGGTGGTGCTGGTTATTCTGGCGATAAGCAGGATTCGCAGATGGGGTAAAATGAGTGGTGGTTTCTTGGTTTTTGACAAGCAGTTCGTGTTGAAGCAGTTTTTCATGTAATGCTTCGAAACTAATGGGTGTGTCACGAGCTCTAATGGCGTTGTTGACGGGTTTATAGAGCTCATAGTCAAGGCCCTTTAAGACCTTGGAAATGATATCCTCGGGATCAAGGATTTTACCCATAAGGGCGAGTTGGTCTACACACGCTTTAATCGAGTGCATATAGTCCGAGATGGTTTGGTCCGTTGATTTAACAATGGAGTCAAATTTGTCTTTAAGTTGCAGAATATGCGCACGCGAGGGGTTTGCGTAAGTATGGGCAAGGATGTCCCAAGCCTCCTTAGTGGTTTTAGCCCTTACAATTAAGGATTGAAGGGCAGAAGAGATAGTACCCATTAAGGCACCAAGAATCAGTCCATCCTGCTTGAGCCAAGTCAAGTAGGCGGGGTTGGGTTTTTCATTTGTCTCTGAGTCAAGGACGGTGGCGGGTGGTGGAGACTCGGATCCATCCAGGAAACTGAGTAAGCTGAACCCGAAAAGTATATTTGTTAACTGAAAATACCACGAGGAATAGTTAAGCGGTGTCAACTTAACGACATGGCTTAGGTTGAGAGCAGTTAAGGGTTTTGCGGTTTCATGCGGGTTGGGAATCAGGATTTCTTGCACAGTGGTAGTCATGGTGGAATGGGGTTGAGGCAAGGGTGGTTTGGTGCGCTTGAAGGTGAAGCGTTTTGGTCGGAGGTTGTTTGTTGCGGATCGTTGATGGCTCTTGGATACCATATAAGACAAGGTTAATGAATGTTTTAAAATGTTATTGATAATATTTATTGTTGAATGAGGTACATATTTATAGGATTACAATGTTAAGGACAGCAGGAATAATTGATATAATTACAATGATACACTAATATAAACTTCCTATATTTGCAATATGAGAATGATTAATTTCCCTTGATTGTAGGAGGTGATTGATAGGATGATTGTTGATTTGCTTGGCTGTCAATATTGGTGAGAGTTTTCTGATTTGTATTGATATGGTTAATAAGAACGGCTCTAACACCATTGATGCAGGAGCTAAGCTCAACTGCCTGATATTAGTTCAAGTTATGAACTATAGAGGGAAAGAGAGAAAACAGAATATAGAAGAGAGTAGAGAAGAACAGAAGAAGAGAATTTCAGAGAGAGAGAGAGGAGAATGAGAGATTATTGTTATTTCCTTTCTTTGATTAATTCCTTGATTACAACTTCTCACATGTATTTATAGAGCTTAGCATATACAAAAACCTAACTGAATTTCCTGAATTTCAGTTAACAACTTCAACTAACTAACTAAACCTCCTGTAACAATTTCCTCCCTAAAAACACTCATAAATATTTTGCTCTTTGTTGCAAAGAATGGTTTTACATATATTGTTTTCGTGAAGGTAAAAGGGAGGGAGGGAAATTGTTTTTTTTTTCTTGTTTTTGACTAAATTGCGAAAGGAAGAAGATAAATTGGGATCTCATTCTTTTAATTCACTCCTGTAGGATGAGTTCCTTGGATCCTTCTTCCGAGATGTGCATATCTTGTGATGAGTGATAGCGCAGCCCATGAGTTTTCACCAAGAATTCTCTCAAAAGGGTTAATGTCGAGATTTAGCACCTTGTGGATGTCAGGGAGGAAGGGGAAAGGCCATGATGGCTTTTTTTTTTTTTTCCTGTTTCATATTAAATATTCACAATTTCTAATACATGCCAAGATTTTTTTCATGTTGATATCCCCAAGTGAGATTTATATACTTCTATATTCACTAGGTGCACGTTCACTTCAGGAGCTCTAATGTGAACAAGACTCTCATTATCGTATACCACGTAAGCTTGCGCCAGGACAGAAGGCCATCTGGGTACAGTTTCAAAATCCTTTTTTGCTGCTGTTGGGGGCTCATGTGTCTTATTGATGAGTGCAAACTGAAGTTCTTAAAGCCTTAAAGGTTATTCTGGATAATCGAGCTTTTTATCAGATGATTTTATGCCTTCGCCGGATGGCTTCTACTGTGTGACTGGCGTAAAAGTAGTCCTGTTCCTGTATTACTAGTGTTTTTCTAACATTGTGATATACTCTAGAAACTACTGCGATCTAGATTGTCTATTAAATAAGGTAGCTTGGTGTAGCTGGTAGGAATTTCACCTTATGGCTTTGATGTCATATGTTACAGATTTTCATTGTTAAGATTTGCTAACTTGGTTAGCAATTCTGTATTCCGAAATACTTTTTAGATTCCGAATTCTGCCAATAAAAGAAATAATTTTTTTATGTGGATCTATGAAACATGTGTTGCTATATAGCCTCAAAGATCCCTAAGCTGTCATTTCTTTAGCAAACTATCATACATTTATGCCAGCTTTCTTCACGTCAGCAGTCATCACCGGTTCCAAAATGCCTGCAAATTGGTAATTCTGGTTGATTTTGGTCTCGGGTGACCGAGGTTGAGTTGATTCAGTTAGGTATAGGCGTGTATAGCCTCTTGTGTCAATTGTGTTCATAGTTCATAACCAGAATTGGTCATTACAATCTGAAACTTAGACTCAGTAGAAACCCAAAGTGGATTAACTTCGCAGCCATCTCTATATATTCTGGTTTCCTGGATGGAAATCAACCAATGTTTTTTTTCTTTAATGTTAATAGTCTTAGGCTGCTGGATTTTGACAGTGATCAAGGAAATTAAGGAGGATGAATGGAGAAGTTTGTTTCATCAGTTTATATGTAATTCTCTTTGGTTTATAAATCGTTTATTATCTTATTCTTTTGCAAGGATGTTTGGGTGTCATGTAGCAGAGTTATTTGTTGGCATATATTAGGTGGTTGCCTTTTGGGTTCTATATCTCAATTATCAAATTTAATGTCTCAGGATTTGGTTGTGTTTTATTTTTTGAAAAGATTTCCGAGTTATTGGGTTTTAATATTACGAGTTAAGTCAATCTGAGTCTATGTTTGGGGTCGCTTGGTTTGGCTTGTAAGTCTTTAACTCGAACACGAGCTTTTCCGAGCTTAATTTTTCTAGTTCAACTTAGTTGAAAACCCAATTTGAATTTGGAAATTATCTAAAAAAAGAAATTTTTTCATGATAAAAGTTTTGCTTCTCTTATTAGATAATATTGTGAACTTTTTAACCAATAATGAAAATCAATTTTTGCTTCTCCACTACCCTCTTATTATTACTATTCAGCCACAATCTTCACATTAATGTTATGCCACCATAAGCCTAGTCCACCCACATTACCAATTCTAAAGTTAACTTCACCTTTACATCCATACTTTCATGTAGATTTTCTATAGCCCTACCTTCTAAGATAGCCTCCATCACAAACACTATGTTAGGCTAATCCCTCCACTACTAATCTTGGAATAATGGCTTGGACGATGGTGTCCCCCTGTGGCGATTTTAGCACGATCTCAAGGCCAGTTCTCGAATCAATGACCCGTCTACAAATAACATCCACTTAATACTAGTGGTGTTGACTTCCAATTGCGGGCTGAAGTCTGCCACAAAATCAACTAACACTAGCGATTTTATAGCGGTCCGTGGTTGGTACTTAATTATGTTATGGCTGCTGAGGGTAATGGCCTACTTGCTCATTCTTCCTGTTAATTCAAAGCCTTTGTTCTTTTGCAAGACGTCATAGAACAATTGACATCGATCCAAAGCTTTGGAAATAAACCGGTTCAATGCAGCGACACATCCTATGAGTTTTTGGACTTCTTTGATGTTAATAGGGGATTCATGTTGATGATAGCTTGTATTTGATCTAAATATGCTTCTATATATGCGACGTTGCGTGACAATGTATCCTAGGAATTTACATGCCGACACTCCAAAATAATACTTAGTAGGATTTACTTTCATTCCACACCTGCGTATGACATCAAAGGCTTGTCGCATGTGGGAGACGTGATCTCATGTTGACTTAGACTACACTAGCATATCGTCAATATAAACCTCCATGGTGTCGCCTAATTGATCTTTGAACATCGTGTTGACCAATTGTTGGTAAGTGGCTCCGCATCTTCAATCCAAAGGGCATGACTTTGTAGCAATAAGTGCCTCTGTCAGTCACGAACGACATCTTTTCTTAGTAGTCTTGGTGCATAAGTGTTCGATTGTATCCCAAGAAGGCGTCCATGAACGTCAATAGCTCATGTTCAGCAGTGGTGTCAACGAGTGCGTCAATGTATGACAGTATGGTAGAGGGAATGAGTTTTTCGGGCATGCTTTGTTAAGGTATGTGAAGTAGATGCAGACTCTCCACATTCTGTTTTTTCTTGCGTAAAACAACGACGTTAGCAAGCCACTCTGAGTATTTAACTTCCCTTACCTTTCATGTGTCAATCAAAATCTGAACTTCTCTTTGGAGTAACCTTACGTTGTTTCTACTTCATCGGTTTGTGTTGTGGGTCGACGTTGAGTTTATGTGTGATAACGTCAAGTCTGATACATGTGACATATTCATGCGACCACGCAAAACAATCAGTGTTAGCTGTAAGGAATTCAATTACTCCCTCCGTTCCAGAAAGATCTGAACAATTATCTGGACACATAGTTTAAGGTGATAAATTGTAATGTGGTATTGTGGTTATTAGATGTTATTTTATTAAAAAGTAGTTGTGATAGGAGTTGGTGGAATACTTTTTATTAAGGAGATAAAAAGTTAGGTAGTTTTTTATTGATAAAGTTAGAGTGTGGGCCAAAAGGTTGAAAGAAAAGTAATACTCCTTTTTCCTTTTATGTCCCAAATTATCGAACACTTTCATTTTTGCATGGTCCCACTATTACTATATTATTTTTTTTGATTTCCACCTAAAAACCATTTTAAATAACCACCTTATAATTTTTTACCTTAATACCTAAATCTCTTTAAATACATACCAATTTTCCAAGAAATCTCTTAAATAAGGGTTTAAACCTTAAATACATTCCATTTTATTATTTTTACATGGTCCCACTATTACTATATTATTTCTTTTATACTCCTTTAACCCACACTTTATCTTTATCAATAAAAAGTTACCCAACTTTCTCTTTTTTCCAATAAAAAGTACCCCACCAACTCTTATCACATCTAATTTTTTAATAAAACAACACTTGATAACCATACTAAAATTTATCACCTTAAACTACGTGTCCCAACAAGTGTTCAAATCTTTTTAGGACGGATAGAGTAGTTTTGTTTTTAGGAGTTTGAGATAAAAACCAAGTAGGATTTCATTTATTACTGGGAGTTAGGGATGGCAATTGGGTGGGGGCGGGTGCGGAGGATGGTCCCTACATACCCGCACAAAATTCCCTTCCCCATCCCCCCACCACCCATTGCGGGGGAAAATTTCAGACCCAGCCCCGCCCCAGCGGGTACTTATTTAAACCCATCCTCGCTCCACCACCCGCATGGATACCCACACTCGCTTCGTACTCCCGTCGTACCCACTTCATCCCCGCCTCACCACCCGCATGGATACACGCACCTGTTTCGTACCCGCGTCGTACCCACAAATTTGCAAGATAAAATTATTAATAATATAAGTATATAAATAGGATTTAATAATAAATATGTAGGGCGGGTGGGGATGGGGCGGGTATAGCATAAAATCCACCGCTCCACCACTCATTGCGGGTACGATTTTAATCCCCATCCATGCCCCAGTTGGGTGGGGATGGGGCATGTCTCCTACTTGACCCGCCCCATTGCCATCCCTAGTGGGAGTTATCCCACCAAATAAGGAATTTTTTCGAATTTAACATTTAATTTGAGATGTTGTGGTTTGAGAAGCGTTTAGTGTGTACTATACGATTAATTTCTATATGTTTTTGACATTTTTTTTTTTCCTTTTAGATACAACAGTTATCTCATGGTATTTTTTTTATTAATTTATTCGTGTCCCCCATGTATTGTCATATATAATAGAGATGAATTGAGAGGTTGTGGTTTAACCAATTGACATCTCAATTTTTTCCCTTTTGAAAGATAAGTGTATATGACCAATTGATGCAAGTATGTTAATGTCGAGGTAAAAGGTACACATGGTAGAGTTTTTCGAAATGAAACAACTCTTAAATATGTACTCACTTCATTTGTTTTAATCTACTGTGCAGTGTGTACTTTGAAATTGTTCACATACTTCACTTTGATCATTATTTATAACTTATATACAATGAAAATCATAGTCATGTATGATCTAATTATTAGATTCATCTATGTATATATAAGGTTGGGTTTCTATGAGAACACTTTGTTATAATATTTTTGAACCAATATGTAATCGATTTTGGCTAAACTATAACTTTTTTTTTGCGTAGTCAATTTTCCAAAAGGACTATATTTTCAGAAAATACATTATGATGTAGTATGTAAAAAAAGGATTTTTTTTTTATAAGGAAAGAAAAACTAGGCTAATCCCTAAAATAGGACCAACCTAACTCATCCTTACGGATGATAGAAAGGAACACCGGGTCATTTAACTCAAACCATCGATGAAGAGTTGGGTACGAGTGTCCTTTGTGCGCCATGAAGTCCGCTGCTTTATTAGCTTCCCTAAAACAGTGGTTGAAACAAACATTCTGGAACTCAGAACAATCAACACCTGCATCACAAATAAAATTGTTAATTTCCCAAGGGACTTTCCAACACTTTCTAAGGGAGTTGATAACCACTAAGTTATCTCCGTCAATACAAAGATTTTTATTACCGAGAGAAAGAGCAGTAACCCCTTCTCTCATCCCCCAAGCTTCAGCAACCAAGATAGAACTAGAAGGAGACAAGGATTTAGCTCCTAGAATCACCACTTTCCCAAGGTGATCTCCAATCACAAACCCAAAGGAAGCATCCTTGGAGTTGATTTTACAGCCATCAAAATTCAATTTAAACCAACCAACCTGAGGAGGGGACCAACAGACCTCTTTACTTGAATTCACTAAAGGTTTTGGACCTTTAAAAGCTGAAACCACATTACCTAGACAGACATCTGAATCTAAAGCATGAATCCAACTTTTATAAAATTTTTTAATCAAAGCTACAGTCTTGAAGGACTAGTAGCCTTCCTGATGAAAACACACCCGGTTCCTAGAATACCACACATGCCACCAAAGAAAGGACGTCTTACAGATATGATCCATGCTGCAAGTAGACCTAAGATTTGCAATAATCGAAACCAAAGGATGAGACAGATCAACATTTGGAATAATCGGCCAACCGTCCGACTGGAATAAAGCAAAGGCAACATCTAACGAGAAAGGACAGGCAAACAAAAGATGCTTTGCATCCTCACAATGATAGTTACACAGTACACATTCCTGCTGGAGGAAGACATGACTCTTCTCTAATCTAGCTTTAGTAGGGAGACCATCCAAACAGATCCTCCAAAGAAAAAACTTAACTTTAGGAGGAATTTGAAGATCCCAAATCCAAAGAAATTCAACTTTGGAGACCGGTTTAATACCATAACCTTGAATAAGCTTAGCTCCTGACTTGACTGATTACTTACCATCTGCATTTAGGCCCCAGACTAATTTATCCGACATATCATGTTTAGAGACAAAAACAGCCTCAATATCCTCGATAACATTAGCCGGGACCAAAACATTAAGTTTAGCAAAATCCCAATCCTTTGAGGGGAGAAGAACATCACTAACTTTAAGATCAAGAGAAAAACCATTTTCTACAACCACATCTTTATTAGGGAAAGGGTACAACCAGTTATCAAACCAAAAGGAGATAAGAGTACCATTTCCTACCTACCATCTAAGCCCTTTCTTGAAAGTGTCCCTAAGACTAAGCAACTTTCTCCACTGCCAGGAGCAATTCGAGGAAGGGGAATACGACCAAATAGACTCATTTTTCATGTACTTTTTTTGAATCAAAGAAACCCACAAATTAGAGGGATCAAAGATAATTCGCCACCAAAGTTTCATCTGGAGCGCCATATTTGAAACCAGGGCTTTTCGAAATCCGAGCCCCCCCAATAACATTTGGGCTTGCAAATTCTATCCCATCCAATCAAATTTGAGCTTCCATTTTCTTGACTCTTATTCCAAAAAAAATTCCTGTTTGTTTTATCCAGCTCAAGAAGAATGGAATTCGGCAGCGAGAAGCTTTGCATCTGAAAGCTAGCCTTAGCTGAGAGATTGGACTGAATAAGATCCGCTCTTCCTGCCCTAGACAAAGAGTTTGCTTTCCATTTAGACAATTGTTTCTGCGATTTATCTATAACATCCCCGAAAGTAGTCGTAGTAACTCTTACATCAATGATAGGACAACCAAGGTACTTACCCAAAGATAAAGCATTATCCATGTGGAGGATTTCCTAGAATTTAAGACAAAGTTCACTCGGAACATTCTTAGTACATTGAAAGGCTGATTTACGGAAATTAACTAGCTGACCCGACATGTCACAATACTTATTTAGAACCTGCTTTATAGTAGAGCAACTTTCTTTAGAAGCTTTGGCAAAAATCATAGTATCATCAGCAAAAGTAAGAAACATAATCTTAATGCCAGAGCGACCCACTTTAACTCCTAAATTATTTTTCTCTGAAAAGCTGTACTTATGAAGCTGCCTAGCTAGTAATTCGGCACATAAAATAAACAAGTAGGGAGACAGAGGGTCACCTTGTCTAATACCTCTAGATGGTGAAAACTGCTCCCCTGGAATTCCATTTACAAGAACTGAGAAAGAAACTGAAGAAATACAACTCCTAATCCATCCTATCCAAGTCTGGTGGAAGCCTAATTTTTCGAGGGTCATTAAGATATAGTCCCATTCTAATATATCATAAGCCTTTTCCATATCTAGCTTAATAGCTATCCAGCCTTCCTTCCCCCCTTTATTTTTAAAAGAGTGGAAGACCTCATGAGCTAATAAGATATTATCTTGAATGATTCTTTCTGGAATGAAAGCCCCTTGGAGAGGATGAATAATTTTCCCCAAACAACTTTTTAGACGATTCGTCAATACTTTACAATCTTATAGATAGTAGAGCAAAGACTAATTGGTCTAAAATGATTCCCACATTCAGGATTTTCAATTTTCGGGATAAGAGTGATAAAAGTATGATTTATTTTTGATAACATATGACTCGAATGAAAAAAAAAAGCTTTAACAGCTCTAACAACTGAATTCCCTACTAGAGACTAATACTTTTGGAAAAAGATAGGAGGGAACCCATCAGGCCCCGGGAACTTATCTGGAGCTAAGTCAAACACAACATCCTTGATTTCATTACTAGAGACCTCCCCAATTGAATAATCAATGTCTTGGCGGGAGATTATCTTATCAAGAAGCTCAAAATCCATATATATCTATATCAAACCAATAGCTCGCATTAGAGCGATTCTGAAAATCCTTAGAGATCTCAACTGAAATACTCTCCGGATTAGTAAAAATTTCCTCATTAGCAGATTTGAATCTCTTAATGAAATTCTTATTGCGCTTAATAGTCGCGGTAGCATGGTAATAAGAAGTATTAGCATCACCTTTAATCCAAAAACTATCACGAGACTTTTGATTCCAGAAAGCTGATTGAAATGAGAAAAGCTTTACTCTTTTAGCTAGTAGTATATCCTGTAAACGCTGTAGTGCATTGCTATTAGGGTCCGAAACTAACTTATCTTGAATAAAATCTAATTGAGAATCTACTTTCTTAATTTGTCGAAAAATATTGCCAAATTTTGACTTATTCCACTCCTAGGCTTTAGATTTCAAAGCTTTATATTTTTGAACCAAACAAAACATAAATGAACCATTAAATTTAGAGCTCCAAGTTTTTTTAACTAATGAATTAAAATCTTTACGAAGACACCACATCTTTTCGAATCTAAAAGGAGGGGCTTTAGAACTCACTATAGGAGTACAATGCAAGGAGACTTGGCAATAGTCCGACGAGGTAAATAGATGGTTGTGAAGTTTAGCTTGAGGAAATAAAGCAATCCAATCTACAGGCCCGCACCTGATCTTTTTGGGGCCCTAGGCAAAATAGTAGATTGGGGCCCCTTAAAAAATGCAATTTATAATAGAACAGAATAAAAATATTTGATAGTAGTTCTATTAAATAAATCCGTCATTCAAGCGAATGCAGTTTTACAAATAAATCTACCAAAAAAAAAAATTGTTCAAGCAACTCATATGCCATCATCTAATACATGATAATAAAAGATCATAAAAAACGGGTTCTACGAGCATTCCGAGATGCAAAATCATTAATGATAATATCAACATCGATGTTTTCCAAAAGTTCCTTCTCGATTGATAAAACTGCAAGACCATTCAACCGTTCTTGTGACATGGATGACCTCAAGTAGGTTTTGATCAACTTTAACTTTGAAAAACTTCTTTCAGCTGATGCCACAGTCACCGGAACTGTTAAAAAAATTCTATAAGCGATTGAAGTATTTGGATAGCAATCTGCAGATTTAACAAACTCAAGAATTTCAGTGGCTGACATTAATTTATTTGGCAAAGTAGATTGTAACACTTTCAATTCTGAGTAAAGATCATCCAAATCCACATCAAATGAATCACCATGAGAAAAAGCAGAGTGAAATATAATACAACATTCTCTTAATTCCTTTTCATCCAATGACCTTAACTTGTTTGAATCAAACAAAAATCCAAAAATACTTTCAAAAGTTTTTAGTTGCTCAAATCTACTTTTCAAAGAAGTAATTGCCATATCAACAACCACCAAAAAATACTCAAGTCTAAATAATTCTTCAGGAGACTGGCTTTGTTCATCCACTGATTATTTTCATCAAAATGTTTTTTTCTAATAACACGACGCTTTGTCGGAAGCGTAGGCTCTACATCCATATCAAGTGCAATACTTCTAGCAATATCCATACAAGAAGTGAAGCCTTCCTCTCTAAACTTTTCGAAATATGATAGCATACCTTCAACTTGGTCTATGGTGATGTCGATACACATGGACTTAGATTGCAATTTCTTGCTTACTTTATTTATAACAAATAGAATCTCATACCAAATAACCATACCAAGCAAAAACTCAAAACTCCCAAGTGCATTATATAATGACTCTGCTTCACTCTTTGACTTCGCATCATTACCACAAGAATCATATAAAATTGACAAAGCCGATCTTAATTGGGGAGCTTGAAACCTAATAGATTTAACACTTTTTATTCGACTCTCCCAACGAGTATTAGATAAACATTTCAAAGTGAGATCGGAAACATTATCAAGCAAAATTTTCCATCTTTTTGTAGAACCAGAAAACAAATTATATATGCGTTGAACAATTCCAAAAAATGAAATAGCTCTAGTGCAAGAATGTGCCATGTCGCTAAGAGCAAGATTCAAACTATGACAAGCACAAGGCATATATAATGCTCTCGGGTTTATTTCAAGTAAACGTTTTTGTACACCTTGGTGCTTCCCTTTCATATTGGAGCCATTATCATAACCTTGACCCCTTATATCATCAACATTAAGATCAAGAGACTTTAAAACATTTTGTAATTCAATAAAAAGTCCCAATCCCGATGTATCATTTACCTCCAAGAACTCTAAAAAGTACTCCTCAATTTTTATCTTTTTTGTTGCCATATTCACACATCGTACTATCAAAGTCATTTGTTCTTGATGATCAATATCAAGAGTACAATCAAGAATTATGGAAAAATATTTTGCCTCTTTGATAGTTTTGATTATAGAACTCTTCACACTGTGGGCCAAAAGGGAGATCAATTCATTTTGAATTTTATGCCCAAGATAATGATAATGAATTTCACGATTTTGAATGCGTCTAACATGATCTTGCATTATCACATCAAATTCAGCAATCATTTCAATCAATCCTAAGAAATTACCATTACTATCTTGATATAGTTTTTCATTAGATCCTCTAAATGCCAAATTATGAGTAGCAAGACATTTCACAGCCGAAAATATTCTAAGTAAAACTTGCCTCCATCGATCTTTCTCTTTCATAATTGCTTCTTGCAAGTTTTTATCAATTGTTTCATTCTTATCTAGCCTTACTCTCATTTCATTCCAAGTAAACATATTATTCATATGCTCGGTACTATTTTCATGTTGTTTGAGCCTGTCACTAATACGTTTCCAATCACATAAACCCTCATTTGCTAACAAACTTTTATTAGTAATAGACTTGAACAACTTGCAACAAAAACAAAATACTTTGTCAACATGTTTAGAATAAACCAACCATTTTCTATCACTACTTTCACCATTGTTCAACTTCCTAGAAAAATAAGCATATGAAAAATGCCTATTATTATCATCAAGAGGAAAGTCAAGATTTAATTCTCTTATAGGCCCCTTTTCAACTATAACGTCTCTTGTATTGTTATCAAGGTTAGTCCAATTCCTAGGATCATAAATATCCACATAAGGAATTTCTTGTTCTTCATCAATGCCATTATTAGTAGGAATTGCTTGTTCTTCATCAATGTCAATATCAACATTTGGCAAATTAGGCTCATTTAGAACATCATTAGGCTCGTTTGGAATGTTTTCATTATTGTCATTAACTTCATCATGTAAATTTTCATTTGGGTGATCTAAATTTTCATGAACTACATTTCTAACCACAAATCTATCAATAGCACCTTGCTGTGATTTTATTAAATCTTCAACAAGTTTTCTCTTTTTCCTTTTTTCACTTCCAGATAAATGTTTTTTGGGAAACATTGAAATTTGCACATAAAATAAATCAAACACAGAACACTCAGAGCATAATTGACAGAAAATAGAGATAGAATGACAACACCTTGAACAACCAAACAAGTATGCTAAGATAAATCCGACAGCGCTTCTGGACCCCAGCCACAATTGCAATCAGCAACAAGGAATTCCGGCAAAAGCACAGTCAAGGATCCCACAGAGATGCGCATACAAGAATCCGGCCACAGCAGTCGGCAGATAGAAAAATTCGGCTGAATGAGTGCCCCAAACAACCAAAATTTCTCAAAAGAAACCCTTAATTTCAGAAACTCAGTAAAAATCAGTTGATTGATACGAGAACTTGTGAGTAATACATTATTCAAATGCAATTGATCCATATTTAAAGTGTAAAAAAAAATACCGTTATCACAATTAAAAGAGGATTAGTTGTTAAAAACGGCTTAATTTTTTGGGGAAAATGGAAAATTTCCATTACTGAACTGGTTAGAGATAATTTAGGAAGAGGAATAAATTTTGGAGAGAGAGAGAGAGGAGTTGTGAAGGGTGAAGAAGACGATGGGTTTTTCCATTAGTCAGTTGCTTGAAATATATCATTCTAAAGTTCTAACTAATTGCCTTGGATTAATCATTACTAATTGAAAGTTGACTTTCCCTTTCAATTCCCATAATCAGCGTGCAAGTAGTAGGCTAGGCGCCAGCTAATAAATACTATGCAATTTGCTAGTATTTCTTTTTTTTAACCTACTACTATTTTTATAATCAGAACATTGGGCCCCTTAAAAAATTGGGCCCTTGTCCCTTGCCCCTCCCAACAACGCTCAGGGCCGGGCCTGCCAATCTAATGAAGCAATGGCCTTATCAATTCTTTCATGCACATTATCAAAACCACTCCTCTTTTTTCTCCACGTAAAAGAATGACCTTGAAAGGCTAACTCCACCGAATTTATAGAAGCTAAAATAGAATTCATTCGGATTAATCTAGAAAAATTAAAAGGAGCTCCTCCCAATTTATCATTAGAAGAGCTTAGATCATTAAAATCTCCTATAATAAAAAAAGGAGATTGAATTGAACTAACAAACATAGCAACTTGCTGCCAAATCTCATTTTTTTCACTTTCCTTAGGAGGAGCATAAATAAAAATGATGATATAAGACAGATTCAAAGATAGCAATTCAATATTACAAGCCATAAAACGAGAACTAGAGACAATCATTGATAATTTAAAGGGATTAGAGACATTTTCTTTCCATAAAATCCATAAGCCACCCGCACGCCCAACTGTAGGAATAAAGTGACAAAAGCTAAAACCAGATCTTCGAATACAAACATCAGAAGGGGGAGAGGGAGATTTCGTCTCGCAAATCATCATAATGCTAATTTTATTTACAAAACAAAAGGATTTAACCTCTTCTAAGGCATTCTTTCTTTTGCAGCCCCTAATATTCCAAAAACCAACATCCATTAAAACATTTTGACCCGCAAAAAGTTATTCGAGCTGAAAGCAATTAAGCTTTAGTTTTCTTCAGATTCGAAGAGGCAGAATCCTCCTCACTGTTGCCTTTCCTGCTCTTAGCAGCACTTGAGAGGGAGGTCGGTTCCACATGGCAGTCTCGCTCAACACCAAGAGCCTCAATGTGCCTCACAATAGAACTCTCAGAATTAATGGAATGGAATGAGTTATCAGGCTGAGAGGCATAAAGAGCCAAAGACTCATCTTCAGCATTAAGCAACATTGTTACATTCTCCACCCCCGAATCATAAGTAGACTGGCCCAGTGGACCAAACTGATTAAAAGCCAGCAACTCAGAGGGATAGACTACCTATAAAGGGACAGGAGAGAGGACATCATCCACAGTAATAGGAGGAGCATGGCTGTCAGCACCACCACCCCCCTCTTCAAAAGGAACAGGAACTCCATCAAATTCCTCAAATGGAGCCAGAGGGAGACAACTAGGAGAGAAAGACCTCTCAATCTCATCATCATCAGAATCAACATCAGAATAATACCCAGGCACTACAGTTTTCAAAACCACCTTACCTTTTCCTTCTCCTTTTCCAGCACCAGGGAAATAAGACTTAGCAATATCAGAAACAAGAGCAATAGGATTCTTAAATACAATACCAGAATTTTCTTACCAGCAACATTCTTATAAGGGCCATGAGATCTTACTGCATGAAATGGAGAACTTCTTACAAATGGCTTAGGCTTTGCTTGCACCAAATTGGCTAGCTTAGCCTTGGTGCTAAGCATTTCTTGCCTAGAGGCCAAAGCAAGCTGATCTGCCAAGCATTGCTGGTTGGGGCTCTTTAGAAGGCAAATCTTAACCTCCTTCATAGGAGAAGCAAGAAGAGAACACTTGTCAATTGCATGATCATCTGCCCCGCAAAAAGAGCAACCTGAAGAGAAATCTTCATACCAAATATTATAACCACAGACTTTACCCTCGGCTCTTTTTACCTCAACAAACTGCAGCAAAGGCCTAGTGATATCCACCCTCACGCAAGCCCGTGCAAAACGTATTTTGTTTCTAAGTAAAGAGCAAGAATCAAGTCTAACTAAGCAACCAACATCATTAGCAACAAGAAGATTAGCAATAGACTCAAAGTTTAAGAGCTCAACGGGGAATCTAGGAATTCTAATCCACAAATCTACCCATTTAATATCCTCCAAAAAAGGATCAAAATTGGGTTTCCAGGACTGTAATACGAACAACTCACTCTGAATGTGCCAAGGACGTTCAGACCAAACCAAAAAGAGATAATTAGGATTAGAAAATCGAATAAGCAACCAACTATTACCGAAATCTAAAAACTCAACTCCCCCTTAATAAATTTCCAATCAGCTTTGGACCTAGCCACTATAACACGAACATCAATAGGGACACCAAGAATCTTACCAAGAAGACAACACTTAGAGAGTTCATCAATGACTTTCTGAACTTGAACCAGTTCATCCAACACCACAGCAGAAGGGAAAGAAGCTACAGGAGGATCATTACTTACATTGCCCAAGGGGTGAGAGGGGTCACCCACAGCATCAGAGCTTGAACCAACATGAGTGGGAGCACTAGTAGAAGAAGATTCCCCAGGATACCCACCCCCATTTTTAGGAACATGCAAAATCGCATCTTTAAAGGAAAGAGGATTAGCCATAAAAAAAGAGACAATAACAATCCAAAAAGAGGAATATAAACTTCTAAAACATAAAGGATGAAATAAACAGAATGCCAGAGAAGTGGATAAAATCAAAAACCCCAAACATACCTTTATATAGACGAGAAAACTTGCAGAAAACAAGCCTACAAATTGAAACCAGCTGGGGAATAGAAAGACACTTACCATCACATTTAATGCTAGGGTTCACTTGAAATAATCATCTTCGCAGAGACTATCCTTAGTGTTTTATCCACTTGTCCAACAAGTAAGCTGTAGGCTTAGATTTCTTGTCGAGCAAGTAAATTAGTATCTTGAGTGTTCTTCAGCTGGAGACTTGTGCAACGATGCCTGAACTAGCTTAGTCCTTAGCCTTGGCTTCGGTCCCGAACCTGCAAAAAGGGACCCACCCTGGAGGTTTGGGTGGTGGTTCCCCCTCCGATGCTTAAGTCAGATATCAGGAGTAGTGAGAGAAAGTAGAGATAGAGAGAGAAAGTGAGAGAGCATTTTATCAGAGTAACTTTACACTGTTTGCATTGAATGAATGTTTCTCCTGATTTTAGGGGTATTTATAGTGATAGCAAGTTGACAGCTATCCTTAAAACCTGCCCTAGAATAGTGACTTCTGATTGGCTGGAGGATCAGATCATGACACGTGGCAGACCAGGACTGGTGAAAGTCTATTAACCACTCTCCTTCAGCCACCTGGTGGTACTGGATTCTGACTGTTGGGCCAGAAATTCAATCCTTTTACCCCAACTGAGTGGGGCCCAGAGATTAAGCCTTCTTTTCAGGTTAAATATGGTGACACGTGTACGGCTCTGATGAGCCCATGTGTCGTTAGGGGAGCCGTAGATGTTAGGCTACAACATTTGCCCCTAAAAGGGCTTTCACTGCATCTGACGGTTAATGCCCTTTTACCCAAGGTAGCTTTTTGTTGGCCCATCTGACGGTTAAGGCCTGGCTTACATAAGGTAGTGCATTCAAAATAAGGGAAATGACGCGCCCTTTCCAGGGGTTTTCCGGTCATAACCGACCGTTACCTTCTTTTCTTCGGTCATTTCTGACCGGCTCCACAAGTTTTTTACCCCCCTATAAATGTTCTTGGTGTGAGAACATTTAATCATTTCACACCTTGAAAGAATTTTTCTAGAGAGAGGAGCTCTGCAACTTTTCTAGAGAGAGAGATCGTCCAGCTTCATCCTTCTTCACCGAGTCGCCCAGACGTTCTTAGCAGGTATCGTTTCTTTGTTCTTTTCATTCTTCTTTAATTTATTCTTTATTTTTTCTTAGAAAATCAATAAAATGGAATCTTCTTCCTCAAATAATCCTAGCCGACCAAGAGCTTGCCTTGACCCTAGAACCGATACTTCTTCTTCGGCACATTTGAGAGTTGGGCCTCTTCTGGCCGAGTATATATTTTTTCATAGTTTCGGCCGAGAAAGTAAGACGACCCAGTCTTTACCTGTGCAGGGTAATCTGGTGCGCGTCAAACAAACGGCCCGTCTAAGACAACAAGCAATAATCCCGTCAAGTAGCTCAGATATGGAAGAATCTACTGGACGGGTACCCGAGGTAGCAAGAGAGGTCCAAAGTGCTCAGCCTTTGGGCGGGCCTCCTTCTGACTATAACGCAGAAAACTCCGATTTAAACCCTGAAGCCAGTACTTCTGGCAGAGACATTGATATGGCGGAGACCGGCGAGGGTAATAACGTCAGCGAGTCCGATAATGCCGAAGAGTCGGACGAGGCTTCGACTACCTCGTCGGAAATTAGAAGGCGTCTAGGTCCCCTCTCTGACCCCGGCTTCATTTTGGTCAACCGAAAATGGTTAGAGAAAATCGGCCCAGACCCTAACTATTTATTGTCCTATATGCCCATGCCGGGCTTCTCTTTTGTCATTCCAAATAAAGACGCGACGATCCTGAGCGCTCTCAGGAACCATTTCGCCGTCTATAAACTGGCCTTATATGCGGGATTGAGATTTCCTCTTCATGAGTTCATAGAACAAGTGCTGCAGTATTACCACATCGGCCATAATCAGCTAGCTCCAAACGCTTGGCACAACGTCTTGACGTTCATTGCCGTCTGTGAGCTACGCGGCCTAGCCCTTTCCCTTCAAGCCTTTACCCACATCCATTATGCGTCTAAGGTACCTGGGGCCGTAGACGGGGCATGGCTCAGCATCTGCAACCGTCCTGGTTTCCTGACGGCTTGGGGGAAACCTTCGAAGATACACGACTGGAAAGCTGATTTCATATTTTTAAAGGCAGCCAATGATTCTGCCACTGAGGGCTATAGATTCTACAATCGCTTCGTCACGAATACGGGACGGAAGCAGTCCTGGCTGGAGTTGGAAGATAATTTCGACGAAGAAGTGGTGGAGTACTTCAGGATAAAGGAGTACTCCAGGCCTGGCCAACGATCCTTTAAGGGGCCATCTAACTAGATACCCTTTAAAGAAATGTTTTACCAAGACGACTTCTTGGTTGCCGCCGGCTTGCGTGTGGCCGAAGATAAAGGTATATATTAATATCCTCTATGTAAAACTCTTCGTCCATAATTCATTTGACAAACCCATTTTTATTTTCTTGCTGCAGACTCGGCCAGAACACGCCTCAAAACTTCCTGGACGGGAGACATAAGTATGTCAAAATTCACAGACAACTTATGGAAGGAGTATGCCAAAAGCAGCGCCGAAAAGAGGGCTGAGACGCTGGTAAGTAAAATTTTTTTTTTTTTTCGGGCTCGTCTGGAATGGGCCTCCAATTTCCGGACGAGAATCACCCGAAGAAGGAGAACGTCCAAACTTGGACGGCCACCTTCTTGGGGCATACTCGTCTGAGAGTTTATAGCCTTTGGACGAGGGCCACTCAAAACTCTCTCTGGACGAGGGTAGCCCGAAGAAGGAAAGCGTCCAAGCTTGAACGACCACCTTCTTGGGGCCATACACGTCTGAGAGTTTATAGCCTTTGGACGAGGGCCACTCAAAACTCAAAACTCTCTTTGGACGAGGGTAGCCCGAAGAAGGAAAGCGTCCAAACTTGGACGGCCACCTTCTTGGGGCCATACTCGTCTGAGAGTTTATAGCCTTTGGACGAGGGCTACTCAAAACTCTCTCTGGACGAGGGGTAGCCCGAAGAAGGAAAGCTTCTAAGCTTGGACGGCCACCTTCTTGGGGCCATACTCGTCTGAGGGTTTATAAATCCCCTTTCTTTTTTCCTTGGACGAGGTTAGCATGAAGAAGGAAAATGTCCATGCTTGGACGGCTACCTTCTTCGGGCCACCCTCGTCTGTGATTTGGATATCATTGGACGAGTACCCTGGGAACTCGTCCAAGATTTTTTTTTTTTTGGGACGAGGTCAGCATGAAGAAGGAAAACGCCCATTTTTGGACGGCTACCTTCTTCGGGCCACCCTCGTCTGGATTTTAGCTCGTCTTCCATTTGGACGGCCTCCTTCTTTGTATTATTTTCGTCTGTATTCAGAAATTTGTTCAGACGAAGTTCCTTTAGGAGAGGTGTTCATTTTAAGATGCCTTCCTTCTTCGGGTGATTTTCGTCTGAAGTCTTGTAATAGGAACTATAACTTTTGTCCCTTGGACGGCCAGTTTGATAATTTGTTCATTTTTTGCAGAAAAATGCTCCTACAAACAAACTTCCACCTGGGAAGTCGTCCTCGTCCAAAAAGAGGCCTACAACGGTCGCAGAGCAACCTCCCGCGAAAAAGCCTAAGGGCTTCACAAGAAAGAGGCCAGAGAAGACGACTTCTGCTGGTGGAGGTGGGGAGAAAAGCATTCCACCACCAAAAGACAAGGCCCTGAAAAGGGAACTTTCGGTTGCTGCCCCTGCCGAGGGGGAAACAATTGCTGATCCTGCTGTTCAGTTGGACGCTCTGCCAGCGGAGTCAGAGGTCAGACCAGAGTCGTCCTTGGCCTTGGTTATTCCCGAGTCGGTGACGGCGGCTGAGAACTATCCAGGCTTCAGCGGCTCAGTGGCCAAGCTGGTGCCTTAGATGCCGTTAGCTATTAGGACGGCATCACTCTCGTCTGGTGAGTCGTATTACCCGAATATAGTTAGGACGATGCGGGTCGGTGGACGGTCCATGAGTCCGTCCAATAGACAAGCCATCGTCTTTCCTATCAAGATAACTGACTCTCCCCCTCTTTCAGATAAGGGGAAAGGCCCCGCTATACCGGCAGCTCCTCCTACCATAGACTCGGACGAGGAGTCTTCTCCTGCTTTCGCCAAATGTCAAGGCTGAAAAGGACCGGCTTAAGCAGGAGCTCTTCAAGTGTTTTCCTGAATCCTATACCAAAGAATTAAGGGGAGCATCGGCCGGGCATGTGGGCTATATGTCACAACTTGCTGCTGAGGTATAACTTACTGCCGATTTGGTTTAATACTTGCATTTATTTCCTTTTTGTAACTCGTCTAATGACTTGTTTGGCTTTCATTGCAACAGCATTTTGCTCGCAGCATGCTTACTGAAGATTGGGCGAGGGAGCTGAGAAAAGAGAATAAGCATCTCGTCCACCTGGCTACAACGACAGGCGAAAAGGCCATCCATGACATTGAGATGGCTAATACCCTCCATCGTCAGTCACTGGACGCCTTGGAGAAGAGATCAGCAGACCTGGAATCCAAGAACAAGAAATATCTTGTTACCATCAACGATCAGATCAAGGAGCGGGACCGTCTGAAGATGATCATAGATACTCTCTCCACTGATCTAAAGGGTGAAAGAGATGCTGCTCTTCTTGCCGCTGCCCAGCTGAGGAAGGAGAATATTCTTCTAAGGGCGAGAACTTCCCGTTTAGAGAGGCAGGCGGCCAAGGCCTTCAACGACGCCAAGGAAGGGTTGGGGCAAGTCGTCGAAACATCTAAGGGCTGGGCCGTCAAGGCCTTCGAGATGCTGGCTGAGGCTGATGAGGACCCTAGCTTTGTCCGTCGTCTGGAATATCAACAGAGTGTCCACCAGGCTATGGTATGCGCCGAGGAACCTCCGGAGTTTTTAGAGTCAGACGACGAGGCTGCAGCCGGGGATGAGAACCCTGAAGACGAAGCCGAGGACGAGAAGCCTGAGGACGACCAAGAAACCCGCGCTGAAGACGAAGCCTAACTTTAGGTTTATTTTTCTAAGTTTCTTGGCTTGTCTGCCGCTGTAGTCTTAGCCCTTCAGTAGCCTGGAATTGTAAATTTTTGCTATTAATATATATGAAGAACCTTTTGCCAATTGCTTGTCTCTTATTTTTGTAAATTCCCATTTGACCAAGTATAACATTAACTTCGTCATGATTGTTGGACGTCCAGCTCAGATTTTTAATCTTTAAAACTTGTCTCCAAGTACCAGAATAGACTCATCCTGGACTATTGGACGGTCTGCCTTATCTGAATAATACAATCTTGTAAAACCTGCTCCTTGCCCTTGGACGATCGAGAATCTGCGCAAAATGCTGCCAAATACCAAAAGGGACTCGTCTGTGACTGTTTGCAAAATGCACATACGAGAAGATTGCCATCGTTGCCCTTGGACGATTACTAGTTATTTTATGAAATATCTAAGTATTTGTTGATAATCGTCCGGGATTTTTGGACAATCTGCTTGATTAGACGAGTCTTGCCCAAAGAGGGAGGACGGCCAATGTCCGCTTGATTTGTGGACGAACCACATTCAAGTCGTTTTGCTCGAGCTACCAACATTCGTCCTGCACTATCAAACCATCACAAATGCATCTATTGGCTAGGTCCTGGTTTTTGGACGACCTTTTCTCTTTAGCTCGTCCTATAGGCTTCTATCATCCCCCCTTTCTTGGGCTTAGCTCAACCGTACATGGTGGGCGAGCCAAAGTCCAAGAAGGAGAGCGGCCATCCTTGGCTGAGCCTGCTGAAGTTGATGGACGAGCTTGAGATACATGTTCAAAGCATGTTTTAGCCGGCTTCCTTGAGGGAGCAACACTCGTCATTAAGTAGCGATCCCTTACTAGGGTCTGGACTACTTAGCTGTCCGTGCTTTTGAAAGTAAGTATCCTTTACTAAGGTCTTATTTCAGGCCAGCTTTCTCTCAGAGACTTTGACGTTACTCTTACTAGAGGTTTTGTCAGTTTGACGGCCATGTATGTGTTATATTTTTGGCCGGTCTCTTTGAGGGAGTGATGTTCGGCGTAGAAGTGAGCAATTTTGATGTTTTATTTATTGTTTGTATTTTTGTCCAAGTTATTGTCACTTTTAGACGAGTAACTGATTTAATGCCCCAAAGTGAATTAACTTGGTGAAAATGAACAAAGAAATAAGAAAGTAGGAATTGTATTATATGGATTTTGCTTGACTAAATGCCAAGATGCATGTATACAATTCTTCTTCCTAACATGTGTCGTGGCACTTTGGAGTAACTACAAACTACCTTGTAGGTATTTGACAGTGAACTGCACTAGACGTGGTAATTCTTCAAATTATCTGAATTCCAAGTACGCTGTATAGGTCGTCCATCTAGATCTTGGAGACGAAAAGTCCCACTGCGTAGCTCTTGGATAATCAGATAAGGTCATTCCCAATTAGGTGTTAGTTTCCCTAACTCTTTAGCTCGTCCAACCGCTTCCATCTTTCTCAGCACAAGATCCCCCACCTTGAGCGGTCGTCTAACAACTCTTTTGTTAAACTTCCGAGCCATTCGCAGTTTGTACAATTGCATTCTTAGCAAGGCATTGCCCCTGACTTTTGGCACTTGGTCCAAAGCCGTGCGTAATGCGGCCCAGTTGGCATCTTCTGTGTACAACATGACTCGCATGGTGGGTTCTTCAATCTCAATGGGCAAGACGGCTTCAGTACTGTATACTAACATGAAGGGCGTCTCCCCTGTAGAGTTTTTGGCGGTTGTTCTGATGGACCATAACACCAACTGCAGCTCTTCAACCCATTGCCCCTTGGCGTTCTCCAGCTTCCTTTTGATTCCATTTGATAGAATCTTGTTGAAGGACTCTACTTGCCCATTGGCTTGTGGGTGGGCGACTACAGTGAAGTGAGCTTTTATTTCTCTTTCCGCCAACCATTCCTTCAGTTTAGGCGTTTCAAACTGTGGCCCATTATCAAAGACGATGGACTGTGGCATGCCAAAACGAGTTATAATGTTTTTCCAAATGAAGCCCTTGACATCGTTTGTTGTTATTCCTCGCATGGCTTCTGCCTCTATCCATTTAGTGAAGTAGTCAACTGCCACTATCACAAACTTCTTTTGCCCAGCGGCCACAGGGAAAGGTCCTAGGATATCCATACCCCATTTGGCAAAAGGCAGAGGGTACAAGATGGGAGCTAAGTAGTTGGATACACATTTCCATGCTTCTGACAACTGTCGCACTTTTTTGCATAGACTAGAGCATCCTCCTTTAAGGTAGGCCAGTAGTACCCCGTCCTTAAAGCCTTCTCTCCTAAAGCTCTTCCCCCAATGTGAGAAGCACAAGCTCCCTCATGGAGTTCTTTCAGAACCTCCAGACCATCTTCTCTGGTGATGCACTTGAGCAGAGGGCGGTTAAATGACTTCTTGTAAAGTGTCTCATCCCATAGTTCAAACCACTTGTCTCTAGCCTTTACATACTTAGCCTCTATAGGGTCAGAAGGCAATCGTCCCGTCTTCTTGTATTCTATGATAGGCTCCATCCAGACTGCTCCTCGGCTAAGAAACATAATTTGCTCTTGGTTAATGCTCTTTTTGGGTTTGACTTCCCAAAAAACTGTTCTTGGCACATCACCTTCAGCCGAGCTGGCCAATTTTGAGAGAGCATCTGCTTGACGGTTTTCTGACCTTGGTACTTGGTCGAGAACGAATCGTTTTAATGGCTCTATCTCATCCTTGATCAGTCGCATGTATTTGCTCATTGAGGCTTCTTTGCATTCAAAATCTCCATTGACCTGACTGACGACTAAGAGAGAATCCGATTTGGCCTCAATCTTCACAGCTCCAGCCGCCTTGCACATTTTGATCCCAGCAAGGAGTGCTTCATATTCAGCTTCGTTATTGGACGCTTTGAATTGGAATCTTAAAGCATATTCGAACTTGTCCCCTTCGGGAGATTGACAAGTGATTCCTACCCCACATCCGTTAACTGTGGACGATCCATCAACCATGAGTGTCCAATGCTTCCTTCCTCTGGCTGGATCAGATATTGGCTCTATAGTTGGCCGAGTAAGCTCGACTATAAAATCTGCCAAGGCTTGCCCCTTAATGGCTTTCCTTGGTTCAAATGATATATCAAACATGTTGAGCTCAACTGCCCATTTTAGCATTCGCCCAGCAGCTTCCATCTTCTGCAGAACTGGCTTCAAAGGTTGATCAGTGTAGACGATTATATTGTGCGCCAAGAAATAAGGCCATAACTTTCTGCTGGCCATGACTAGGGCCAATCCAAACTTCTCGACTGGAGTATACCTATTTTCCGCATCCTTAAGCACATGACACACAAAGTATATGGGAACTTGGACGAACTCTCTTTCAGCCAAAAGGACGGCACTCACAGCCTGAATGGACACAGCCAAATATACAAATAGTTTTTCCCCTCTACTGGATCGACCAACCTAGGCGTGCCGAAGGTGATCTTTGACGTCTTTGAAGGGCTTGCTCTGCCTCTGCTGTCCATTCAAACTTGGCCTTTTTCTTGATCGTGCCAAAGAAGTGATGGCACTTGTCGCCTGACTTAGACAAGAAACGTCCAAGGGCCGCCAGGCAACCCGTCAGTCTCTGCACTTCCTTTATCTTTGAAGGAGACTTCATATCTAGAATAGCTTGAATCTTTTCGGGATTAGCTTCTATTCCCCTCTGGTCCACCAAGAAACCTAAGAACTTCCATGACAAGACCCCAAAGACACATTTGCTGGGGTTCAGCTTTAACTTGTATCTCCTGAGAGTTTCAAAAGTTTCTCTCAAATCACCAACATGACTTTCTTCTTGACGGCTCTTGACTATTATATCGTCAATATATGCCTCCATGTTTCTTCCCAACTGTGGCTGAAAAACGGTATTGATTAGTCTTTGAAAAGTGGCCGGGGCATTGCGTAGGCCGAATGGCATCCTCAACCAGCCATACAGTCCTTTTCCAGTAATGAAGGACGTTTTGTCCTGATCCTCTGGCCACATCGGTATTTGATGAAAACCTGAATAGGCGTCCATGAAGCTCAGCAAAGCATGGCCGGCTGTGGAGTCTACCAGACGATCCAACTTAGGCAAAGGGAAGCTGTCCTTAGGACAAGCCTTGTTGAGGTCAGTGTAGTCCACACACATCCTCCAGGTGCCATTGGGCTTTAGCACCATGACCACATTTGCTATCCAGTCTGGATAATATGTTTCTTTGATGAATTTGGATTCCAACAACTTTTGAACTTCTTGGTCGACCGCCTGGTTTCTGGCCGGTCCTAAGTGCCTTTTCTTCTGACGAACAGGTTTCAAATTGGGATCAACATTCAACCGATGGACGGCTACCTCCGGATCGATTCCAGGCATTTCTTCAACGCAATAGGCAAACACATCTTGAAATTTTTTCAGCAAGTGGATTAGATGACCCTTCAAATCAGGACTGAGTGAAGATCCAATTTTGAGGGTCCTTTCTGGACGAGCTTCATCCAGTCGTACCTCTTCAGGGGCTTCCACCGGCTCTGGACGTTCTACTGCCAGTCCCATGATGGTCATGACTTCTTCAAACGAGGGAGGCTCTTCCTTGATGATTTCATATTTTCTTTTCTTGCTGGGGAGATGCTCAGACGCCTTCCTTGAGGGAGCGAGAGGCGTCTGAGGGCTCTCAATAGCCATCTTTAACGAGGCGACTTGGTCCTTGACAATTCCAGACGTTTTCCTCTCGCTAGCCACCTTCGTCTGATCTTTCTCTATTTCAGACGTTTTCCTTCCGCCAGCAACCTTACTCTGATCTTCATTGCCTATCTTCCATGATGACGGCTTGAGAGTAGTCAAATAACACTCCCTAGCCACTTGTTGGTCTCCATACAAGGAGCCAATCTTGCCGTCATCACACTCATACTTCATCAACATCAGGTGAGTTACTATTACTGCTTTGACATGGTTCAGAGTTGGTCGTCCAAGAATGACATTGTAGGCTGTCAAATCTCGGACCACCAAGAACTTGATGAACAGAGTTCTTGAGGCTTCCTTCTCACCAACTCGGACGGGCAACGTGACCGTTCCCATGGGATGGATGACTCCTCCCCCAAACCCTATGATGGGATGGTGAATGGGAACCAAGTTCCTTTCGTCAAACCTCAACCTGGACAAACAATCGGCACTAATGATGTCCGTCGAGCTTCCGGTGTCAATCAGAATTCTTCTGACTCTTCAAGTTTGCTATCTTCATTTCCACAACCAAAGGATCATCGTGGGGGGTCCTCAATTTGCCCCGATCTTGCTCATTAACTACCACTTTCGGGAAAGGCTCGGCCTTCGTCTGATCAGCTAGCAGGACTTGGCCGAGTTCCCTAAGGTAGTTTTTGTGGCCCCTATATGTGGGTCCTCCTGCTGCAAATCCTCCTGAGATTACCAGGACAACATCTTCGTCGGTGCTTACACTATCTTTCTTTTTTGCCTGCCTATCATCCTTCCTCTCGAAACTTCCTTCCCCTTGGGACAAATAGAAGTTCATCTTTCCTTTTCAAGCTAAATCCTCCAAAGCTGTCTTAAGGTGCTTACATTCATTAGTCTCATGACCACAATCCTTGTGAAAGTGGCAATACTTGCTCTTATCCCTGTTTCTGTAAGGAGTCTTCATTTAAGCCGGAGCCTTCAATTCATGTTGATCCTTTATCTCCATGAGGATGGAGTATTGGTCCTTGCTGAATTCGATAGGATTGGATGAAGAAGGCTCGCTTTCTTTTCTCTTGCTCTTTTCGGTCGAAGTGGTGGTGGCGGTTATAGCCCAAGTCTCGGCCTTCTTGGGGTTGCTTTTCTTTGGGTGGGCAACCTCATCGGGCTTCTTAGACTTGGGATGCTTTGCCTCTCGCACACACTTCGGTAGCGTGAGTAAACGCTTCAGCTTCCCTTCACGCCTCGGCAAGAGTTGTGATTTTCTTTTCAACCAAATCAAACTTAAAACTTCCTAGCCTTAGACCCCTGATGAAGGCATCAAAGGCCACCCCGACAATGAGATCTTGGATCTGAAGGGCTTCTAGGTTAAATCTCTTTACGAAGCTTCTAAGGGCCTCTTTAGGTCCTTGGATGACCTTGCCAAGATGCATGCTTGTTTTTTGTTCTTGCTTGTTGGCAACAAAGTGACTAGTAAATAGGAAACTGAGTTGGGTAAAATTGTTGACTGAATTGGGGGGGAAATTATTGAACCACTTCTGAGCTACTCCCTTCAAGGTAGCCGGGAAATTCTTACACCAAGTAGCGTCGTCCACCCCTTGGACGTACATCTGATGCTTGTACGCAGACAGATGATCATCAGGATCAGTTGTTCCATCAAAAGGCTCAATGGGAGTTTTACCTTTGGGAAGGGGGGCGCCTCCATGATCCTGGCCGAGAATGGGGTAGGCCAATTGATCCGGAGAGCTCCCAGCTGTCCCTCGATGGGTATGAACTCCTTACGATATTCTTTCATTAATGGATTAGACGACGTGTTTGCAGGCACTGGACGCCTATAGACCATGGGCTGAGCCACCGTCTTCTCCTGTCGTGGATGAACAAGAGAGTGACTTAAACTTCGTCCCTCCCCTCTGGACGACAACCTCAAAGGAGGGTCTCTCAGGTATGGTGTAGATCATGTCGTTGATCGTTGTAATGCAGCAGCTTTCTTTACTTCTAGATATTCTCTGGCATCTGTTTCCATTCGGTGCCCGCTTGGACGAACATGGTCATGGGTCCTCACCACCAGGTTCCAGTCCATCTTTCTTCTCTGATCATTATCCTCTGGCTGCTTTCCTCTTGCCATCCTCCTAGAGAGTTCCTGACGAACAGGTCGACTAGGGCCTGGTCGATCTATTTGGGAACGTCCCCTAGGAGGAAGTGGATTGTTAGCAGCTGGCTCCGGGTTGTGATGCAAAAATAGCATATTGCTTTTAATCTGTTCCTGGACGACCGCTGCCATCTTAGTCTGAAAGTCATTCAGAACATTCTCCAGATGGGCGGCAGTCACTGGACGATCTAGATTCACTTGGATGACCGGTTGCTGGCTTGGTCCAGGAACATTGACGATGGATGGAGGTCTATCTCTTCCTCTAGGTGGTCTTTCATGTTCCACCGTATCTTCGACATTAACTTGAAGACTTCGATTTCTGGCAATGTTGGATGATTGACAATCAGTCATCGTTGTGTATCCCCACAGATGGCGCCAAATGTTTTATCCACTTGTCCAACAAGTAAGCTGTAGGCTTAGCTTCCTTGTCGGGTAAGTAAATTAGTATCTTGAGTGTTCTTCAGCTGGAGACTTGTGCAACGATGCCTGAACTAGCTTAGTCCTTAGCCTTGGCTTCGGTCCCGAACCTGCAAAAAGGTACCCACCCTGGAGGTTTAGGTGGTGGTTCCCCCTCCGATGCTTAAGTCAGATATCAGGAGTAGTGAGAGAAAGTAGAGATAGAGAGAGAAAGTGAGAGAGTATTTTATTAGAGTAACTTTACACTGTTCGCATTGAATGAATGTTTCGCCTGATTTCAGGGGTATTTATAGTGATAGCAAGTTGACAGCTATCCTTAAAACCTGCCCTAGAATAGTGACTTCTAATTGGCTGGGGGATCAGATCATGACACGTGGCAGACCAGGACTGGTGAAAGTCTATTAACCACTCTCCTTCAGCCACCTGGTAGTACTGGATTTTGACTATTGGGCCAGAAATTCAATCCTTTTACCCCAACTGAGTAGGGCCCAGAGATTAAGCCTTCTTTTCAGGTTACATAAGGTGACACGTGTACGGCTCTGATGAGCCCATGTGTCGTTAGGGGAGCCGTAGATATTAGGCTACAACACTTAGCACTCCAAAAAATTGAAGAGCAAAGGACGAAAATCTTACAGGAATTGAAAGACACCACGACAAAAGAAATTGTAAACGCACATCTCACTAAATCTCTCTGACTCACATTTAATGAAGAAAGAGAAAAGCTTATGAAAAAAGCCCCAAATTGATTGAAAAATCCTAGCTGAAGAAAATAAATTGTATTTGATAACCACTTTTTTGGACAATTGATGCTAACCTCTGCCATAAATTGAAAAAGACAGAGCTTAAGCCAACAATTAGTTAACTTTAAATGCACTCCAAGCCTATAACCCCAGGCTATAAAGGAATTACCATCATCGCACTTCGTAGCCAAAAAAACCTACAAAGATACGAAACTCATAGAACAACTCACTAGGAAGTAAAGATAGTGAGAGATTCACACCGAAATCATTATTCAGAAACTTTAATGAAAGTAATTGAGAAGGAACTAATCCAATTTGAGGGAAATTAAATTGAGGAAAACTCAACCAGGACTTAGGGTTTTTACGGGGAGACGAAGGGGCTTTTTTCTCTTTTCTCTTTTTCTCTCGCTTTCTCTTTCTAGCTTTCTCTCTCATCTTTTTGGAGTTTTGCAATTAATAATGTAAAAAAAAAGATTATATTTTCACTAAAATGGATTATAATTTCACTGTTCTCATGTTCTCATATAAGAAGTATTCTCATGTGAACTTTAATCTAAAGATAACCCTTTATAATATTGACTTATTATTAACTAAAGATGATTATGATCCATTTTAATTTTTGTGTAGGGAAGCATAAATTTCAAATTGTAGAGATTAAAGAAAATTTAGGTTGTAGTATATGAAAAAATAAAAAAAACTTGTCTATGTGTTTACTAGCCTTATTAGGTATGGACGGAATAACCTAGAAATAGAGTTGAGAATCATTGACAAAACACGAATGAAACTAACACGAAGCATGGTTTATGTGTTTACTAGCCTTATATGCACGCGATGTGTGCGTTATTTTCAAAACTTGTTATTCTAATATATATTCCATCCGTACTATACTTATGATTACACTTAAAATGTGAAAGATTAATAGTTAGATGAATTTATATATATTATTCGCTAATATAAAAAAAACTAAAAAAATGGTGAGTGATTTTTAATATTAATTTTTTGTGAATGAATTTCGAACAAAAAGAATAAACATAATGAGTTGGTTTGACTGAATTAAAGAGTATCAAAGGTAATGAGTGTTTAAGACTTTTCAGGTGGACGTCATGTATACTATCTTCTCTTATAAAAAAGGTCAAGATATTATGTCCATTTAATTTTTTTGATTGAAGCATTTGATGCATATACCATTTTTAACTTGTTTAGAGTAACAAGTTGAAATGAGAATGAAAGAGTTCTTAAATTGATTTTTTTTTGTAATTCTTTTTTCATTTCATTAGATCGTTAACGGTAACTTAGTATTTTCAGAGGGGGTCACCATCTTCCCCCCCCCCCATTCCCTTATATAATAGAGATAAATTATTATATTCTTGATTATATATTGAGTTTCGAACCCCCTGATAACGATTTGTGATATATTTGTCAGAAACAATCCTTTATACGTAGCTTTTTGTGAGAACAACCTTTAAAATTTTTTTTATCTAGAGGGTCCTTAAACATTAAAAACTTTGTCAGAAGAAACCTCGATGACGTCATTCCGTGTTGACCAATATTTTTCGACATTGACTTAATTAAAAATTTGCCAAAGAACAACCTTTTATAATTTTTTTTGCAAGTAAAAACCTTGTACTATTTTTTTTTTTTTGCGAGATGAAACCTTACCTAATTTTTTTAGTGTTGACTAAGGCATTTTCGACGTGGACCCGCACTTGTATTAAGATGGGCAATACTTGAATTGGGTTGAATTGGGATAGGCAATACTTGAATTGCAAAACCAAGAATTTTTTGGAGGATTTGGATAAGAGAAGCTAAAAAAAGGAATATCACATATAGCAAAGAGAGAACACAGTAGGTTAGTTTGTATGGTGACTGGAAAAATGGGTGGAAATTAAAAAAGAAAAGATCAAGTACCACTCTTATCAGTCAAAGTTGGAAATGGCTTGGTCAATGTCGGGAAACTAGGTAAGGTTGATCTCACAAAAAAGATTTAGTTTAAGGTTTTAATTTGCAAACAAATTTGTAAAAGGTTGCATCTGACAAAAAACGAATTGTAAGAGGTTGCTTCTCGCAAACTTTCCGGATCATTAACTGAGTCAATGCCGTAAAATATAGGTCAACGTCAGAATTACGTCATCAGGTTTCTTCTGACAAAGTTTTTTAGGTTTAAGGTTTTTCTCTTGACAAATAAAGTTTTAAAAGGTTGTTTATGACAAAAAGTTGGTAAGGTTATTTATGACAAATTTTCCTTAGTGAAATTATGTTTATAAATTCTTGTTGTATTCAAACAGTCAAATGTGTTAAGGAAGATTGAATTGTTGAAGAATATCGACAAATGCTATCATAAGTCTATTTTTGCCTATGAGATAAGAGTATATGAAGGTATAAGATTATTAATTATTATTCTTCATCCTAGTCAGCAAGTTGGTTAAGATAGTTTGTTAGAGCACCAACTAACTGTTGTATAAATAAGAGATTTATCTCTCAATGTTAGTTAGTTCAGTTTTCTCTATTTTTCTTCTATTCTTCTATTGTAATAATTCTCTCTACATTTCTTCATGATAATGAAATCAATCTGGTGATTTGTTTCTTCATGGTATCAGAGATAATCTATTTCACGAGATTAAGCTTATTTTCTATACAATTCAGAAATTGAATTTTTAGCTTAACATTTCTGTTCAGCTTGAGGATTGAATCTTGATTGTTTTTCAATCATATTGAGTGAGCGATTGGTTTACGATTCATAATCTTGTAAATTGATTCGTTTTCCTTGTCAATATAATGGCGATTGATTATGAGTTTTCGCTGAATGGTGAAAATGGTGGAAATGGAGGAATTGGATGCAATGTCGATAATGGAGGTAATATATATCCTTTATTCATTGCTAATTTAGACAATCCTACTGCTTCTTTAGTTACTGCTGTATTTTCTGGAAGTAATTTCATGCGATGGAGTAGAAATGTGTGTAGAGCATTAATTGCTAAAAATAAAGAAGGTTTTATCAATGGAGGTTTATCTATACGTGATGAGAAGGACAAGAATTTTCAGAAGTGGAAGAGAGCATATTATATGGTGATGAGTTGGATCTTGAGCTCAATGAGTTCGAGATTTAGGCGATGAGTTTGGATTCATGGAGAATTCAATGGAATTGTGGAAGGAATTACAAGAACGCTTTGGTCAGTCCAATGGACAGTTGATCTATCAATTAAGAAAAGAAATTGATAGTTTGAAGTAAGAAAATATGACAATTATAGCATACTATGGGAAAATTAAGAAGCTATGGGATGAATGTAGAGTTTAAATAATTTTCCTATATGAAGTTGTGGAGCTTTAAGTTCATGTACTTGCAATTTCTTGAAGAAATTACAAGAGCTTGAAGATGAAGACAAATTGATACAGTTTTTACTTGGATTGAATAGTGGATTTAACACTGCTATTTCTAACATTCTCTCAATGGATCCTCTACCTACAATTAATCGTGCATTTTCTATTGCACAACAAATTGAGAAACAAAAAGAAGTTAGTGCTGGTAATGTGGAATTTACTGGAGAAAGTAGTGCTATGGCAGCACAAAGAACAAACATAAATGCTTATCAACAGAAGAATTATTTCAATTAGCCTAAGAAAGATTGGAAGAAAGAGAAGAATGACAAGTTTTGTGATCACTGTAAGGCTAGAGGACATATCGTGGGTCAATGTTTTAAATTGATCGAATATCCTGAATGGTACAATGTGATTAAAGCTGGAAAGAAGACAGGAGGTACATACAACAGTCATAAGATTCCTGCTAATGCTCAGACTGATTATGGAGATTCTCCACCTCTGGATTTTGGTGGTGCTTGTAACACCCCAGAATTTCAAAGACCGAAAAGAAAGAAATAATAATATATTTAATAGGACGATGGCGGAAACATCGTCTTCTGGGAATGTCACTACTACAAGAATAGTGTTTAAATAACTAAGTGATAAAAACAAACATAAGTAAATACTATAAGTAAATTAATTACTTAGATAAAAATGAGAAAACTATCTCAAACTAAAGAGAAGTCTAGAACTAAAACCCCTAATAGATTATTTCTCGCATCTCAACCCGAGCCCAAAATCAAAGAAAATCCCCATCAACAAAACCTGCAAAATATACAACAAATATCCACAATCAGTGGGGAGTAACTAGCAGTTCTCCCAGAACAAAAGCAATCAAAGTACGATTCAGACATAGATTAATAAGAAAGGAAATAATTAAGTCAAGTTAACTACAATATGCATCCACTTCCATATAACTCACAAATAACGCAAATGAATAATAAATAGCAAGTGAGTTGGATAAAAATAAATAAATCATCTCAATAGTACTTTTAGAAAAATAAAAGTATAGGTAAAACAAGTGTCCGAGACAAAACCGAACGCTAGTGATTCGCAAATCACTTCCTAAGGTTTGTCGGATCGCAATCTCCGAGTCGTCTATGGGCTTACGTTCCCCACTTGCCTGTGTCTAAGAATGGCCAAACTCCCGATGCGGGGGTAGAACACGCAGAACTCCCCGACTCTCGGACGACAACAATTAACCCGGTGTGTACCCCTAGTTCGCAAACCGGGTGGTTGGCATGTTCTTCACCGGGGACTACATCTATCCCACCGGATGTTCTTATCTCAAAATAAAATCATAAATATCATCAAAGTATTATTCATCTCAAAAATATTCGTCAAAAGGGATGCCACCCGGCCTTATACCCATAATTCATCAAAAGTAATTCTTCAAAAAAAATCCTCAAAATAAATCACTTACAAATTTTCAACAAATATCTCTCACAATAACACTTGAACATTCCAAAACATCAACAATGACAATATACTGGTTTTTACAGCAACCACACTCAATCACAAATACATCACCAATTAACTCTAAATCATATTCATTAAAAGAGTAATAACAATTAAATCATTTTATTTCATAAATCAAACCTAAACATGTGGTTACCCAAATGATGCATACTGTATACTACTGAAAATCAGAAACCCAGAATATATTAAATTATAAATTATATCTGATTTACAAGCCCTCAAACAATTTAATAGTGTGTCCTCAATTTCATCACAAAAACACCATAATAATTATGAAACCTACAAATTCGAGCATCAAAATCACACAAAAATTATCATATAATCCTAATATCTCTACTGACATGGTACAATTTTTATTTATAATTTTCGGACTCAAAAAGTATTTTTAACAGTTAATATACAGATTCCTCAAATAAGCCATTATAATAATTAAAAATATAAAAAGACGCCCAAAAATTACCAAAAATTCACATAACATGTAAAAACTCACGTAAATACATATTATTCAAATAAAATAATTTTTATGCCTCTATAAATAATTTTCATGAATTATATACTGACTGAACAGAAATTACAAAAACAGATATATCAATTAATTAAAACAGTAAACAGTAGATAAAAATTATTCTAAGGCATGGAATACATTATACGCATGTAACATGATCAAATAAAAATGATTTCATCAATTTTAACAGTCGTTCAATAATTATTACGAAATTTAGCCAAAAACGCACAAAATACTAATTAAATCAAATAAATATTAAAAATCATGAGAAAATTATTTTTCTCTACACAGTATTCACATAGCATGTGGCACGTATGTTCATGTCAAATTTCATCAAAAATATCATTCAAAAAGTATTTTAGATAATTCCTAACGTAGTAATCTAATACCGAATAATACCCTAATCACTATGGTTCTAAGATAACAACTAGTTACCTGGATCGTCGGGAGGAGAGCTGAGTCTAAAGAGACAATCACGAGTTAATCATGCAATCCAAATCCTCTTCTAACCCCAAGCATTACGAACGAGAATTGTAGCAACGAGACACTAGGCATTTCTTCTTGAACGTTGAAAACTCTTGTTTCGTACTGCTCTGTTACGACCATGATTACCGATGGTATAAAGCTTAGATTCCAAATCGCTCCGGTCAGAATGTAGAACAAGACGTTATAAACGTTGTGTCCAAATTTGAAGACGATCTAACGGTTAGATTTCCGGCTACGGTTATTTTCGTGAAGGTGCGACAGGAAAAACCGGGTTGAACTTTCTATTCTTTTGCTCTTCCTTTTCTCTCTTTCTTTTCTTGAAACGGTGGGGGGTAAATGAGAATGATGCTGCTGAACTTCTTTGAATAAAAATCAGAATTTTATGGATGTTTAATGATTGAAATAAAGGGTTTTAATGAAGGAGAATGATTAGGGGGTTACAAAGCAACAAAGAGTCATGAGAAAAACAAAAGAGAAAAGAAAAGGAGAAGGCTCCCCTTAATCCTTCACTTGGCCGGCTGCCCCAAGCCCAACACCCACACAAAACTTTCGGCCCAATTCAACAACGATCCATGCTCCGAAAGCCCGATACGCGATAAAACGATTAATTCCTAAATCGCGCCTAAACTTTGAAAATACTTAATAATGAAAATAATTCTAATGAATTATATTATAAATATAAATATAATGCACACATTAACACACCATATAATAAAATATTAATTCGGCTCCCAAATTATAAAGAATAAAAATCATTGATCTAGAGAAAATAATAAATTATTTATTTATTTATTTTTACGAAAAGAATATCATTTTAAAATAAACTAACACCAAAAATAAAGAGTGAAAATTACGGGGTGTTACAGTGCTACTTCTGGTGTTCATAGCTCAAGAGTTAAGAATTCAGGAGTGAATTTTGATATGCTTGCTGCCATCTGTCAACAAGTGATGCAAAACATGAAAGGCAAGCAGATTGCTGATGATTCAAATTGTGATGGACCTAGCTTTGCAGGTATTAATTCTTCACTTGCATGTTCTGTAGTTAAAGAGTATGACTATACAAGTTGGATAGTGGATTCTGGAGCATGTGACCACATGGTTTTTGATGAAAATATGCTGGTAGGAAAAAGAGTTATGACCTCACCAATCAAGGTAGGATTACCTGATGGCAGTCATAGATTGGTGAAATTAGTTGGGAAAGTTATCCTGATGTGGTATCCGATTTTTGACTGTCTTAATGAACGGTCTGAATCCCACAAAAGTCTCTCATTGGACTATGAGTTTTAGAAAACTTGGAAGTCGCCACCCTATTAATATCTGAATAGGGACAAATTTATTTAATAAATCATTTTAAAATCAATTTCAAAAAATATCATTTAAAACGATGATGACTTCATATGGATAAGGCTTTTTTGAAAATTGGTCTTTCATACCATGAGATAGGGTTCGGGGTTTAGATTAAGAGGTGCGAACGTCTGGAACTCGTCTCCTCTTCCGTTCTAAAGAACGGGCTCTTACTAAATGCGTTAGTTTCCATTTTAAAGTAATCATGACTATTAAAAAGAAAGAAAAGCACATAGTTTGCACATATACACATCAACTATTTTTATTTGGACCAATATATCATTTGTACATGGTAGGTTTGAGCACTGAAGTTGCACTACATACCAATCATTGCGGGATTGGAATCCACTCATGGATCAACACCATCGTAGTTCGATTTTATGTCTTACCCTAAATGGCCAATTCCATTGGGGAAATAAAAGGAAATAGATTATGAATAACTCACCTTTTAGAATTAGCCAAATCTATTAGGAAAAAAGTAATCACTCCGATTAGTTATTGAAATGAGATTAAGATAATCACCTTAATTAGTGATTAAATATGAAGGATTAAGATAACCACCTCAATTAGTGATTAGAAATGGAGGTTAAGATAATCACCCTAATTAGTGACTAAACTTAAGAGGAAAATAATCACCTTGATTAGTGAATAACAATGAAGGTAAGGAAGTAATCACCCTAATTGATGATTATTAAGGTTTAAGATAAGTACTCTAATTAGTGATTAAATATGATGAAAGGTTAAGCTAATCACCCTAATTGGTGGTTAACCAAGGTTTAAGATAATCACCCTAATTAGTGATTAAATAATGATTGGAGATAATCACCCTAATTAGTGATTAAAGGAAGTTTGAGTTAACCGCTCTAATTAGCGATTAATCGAGGATTGAAATAACCACCTTAATAGTGATCACGTTTATGATTTTCGAGCGGTCTTAGAAGGTTTACTTCCTAATTGAAGGCTTTTGAGAAATAATCTTAATTGAAGATTATTAAGTTATTTGGAGAGAAATGATCAATTTGAGATCGAATTTGGAGATTTGTGTTTGGCTAATTAGAATTTGGCCATTTAAAGCGAGACACGTGAAACGGCCTAAAATCAATTCGGAGATCATAATTACCAATCTAATTATGTCAAATTATATGATTAATCCATTTGAATATGGAGAACACATTTTTAAAACTTAGTTAGATTTGCAATTTTTCCTCTTAATTCAGATTGGGTCATTTAATTTATATACAATGATATATTGGCCCCACATGCAATATTCGTAACATTGGTTGCTCATTTTATTAAAAAGAGTTGTGGAATTATTTATGAAAATTATGCATAAACATCTGCATGTTTTACATTAATTGAGTGATGTAATAACTATTTACAAAAAAATATTATTACAACAATATGTACAAATTCTATGATCTATACAAAGTCTTCAATCTTGATCTTCACCATGATGCTCCTTGATCTTCATTTCTTGAATAGGCTTCGGAATTCATGCTTATTTATAAACTTATGAAAGCTAAAGATTAATTAACCTCTTTGATTTTGATTTTTTATGATAATTTTTATTGATTTTTATTTACATGATAAAATGAGTTATTGTAAGAGAAACTTAAAATTTCATGATTTTTAATTAACATTTTCGAATGAAAAGAAAACTTTTTTTTATGAAAGTTGAGTTAATCACTTTATTTCATTTTCCAAATTACACTTTTATTCTTGTACTGAATTAAAAAAATAATAACTTTCTTCATAAAGCGTTAAACTGAGTATATGATATATCTATGGATAGATCAGTGAGTTCTTTATGTTGTGTCAAAATTTCATAAACTTTTCTTGACAACTTATATTATGGTGAATTTTATACTCGAACTGGTCAAAACAGGACCTTTATTCAATTTGTTCTTTGAAATCCAACTTATTGAACTTATTTTGAAGTGAATTTTGGTATGAACATTATAGACACTTTGAAAGACTAGACTACAAAATTTCACTTGAATTGGACATTTTTAAGACTATTTGTTTGTTTGTTTTCTTAACTAAAGAGAAAATCAGTTTTTTGGAATTTAGTGATTTACATGAACGTTTTTGTAAAAATGATGTAAAATTGTATGAAATTTATATGAACATGATTTTTATATTTTTGAAAAGCCACTGATGATTTCTTTAAACTTGATGTTCTTAGTTTTGTCTAAATAATTTTTATTTTGAACTTTATTAACAAGACAAGCTTAGGTGGTACTGGAGAAAATCAGTTTTGTACATTAAAGTTGTATGATTTTTATTTATTTGCAAGAAATTCTTTTTTTAGAAATTCTAAATCTCAGTTGTTGGAAACATCTTTTACTTTATAGGAAAAATATAAAATCCTACAAAATATTTAGTTAATGCCGACGTAAAAATTGAAATAAAGTACGAAATTAAAACTGACCATAATTACAGCATCACATTGTTTTTATAGAGATGTTTATACACAACTTTTCTTGAATTTTTTTATGAAAATATTTTTTGGTGATGAACAACAACTTGTTTAAGGAAAATCACATAATCACATTGTTTCCTAAGAGTCTTTCCATTAGAGTTGACTATTATATGTGGGGTGATTTAAGGTTGGGAACCTATCAGGACTTCCACATACCCAAATAGCTCCAAAGATTAAAAAAATGATAAGAAGAAGGAAAAATTCACATGAATAATCCCAACTTTCAACAATATTCTCAAAATAATCCCAACTTTAGGGGGTACATTCTCAAAATAATTTGAACTACTAATTTTCAATATATTATAGACCTGCATTGGATTAGTGTAGGCAAGAAAAAGTATAGTTTGGTTTATTTTGAGAAGGTTCCTTCAAAAGTTGGGATTATTATGGAATAATTCAAAGTTGGGATTATTTTGAGGAGACGGGTGAAAGTTGAGATTATTCATGTGGATTTTTCCTAAGAAGAAAACAAGGAGAAAGTAGTAGATGATTAAGAAGATAATCGATAATAAACAAGAGTTTCAACTTTACCTTGCTAGCTCAATGATGCACTTCCTTTTTGCAAATTTTTCTACCTTGTTTTGTGATTTTCTTAATTTTTAAGCGAGTTTCTAAATCCACTTAATTACTAACTTAAACTCTTTTTTGTGTTTTTTTTTCTTCTTTTGATGAACTTCTTTACTTATTAATTATCTTACTAACTTTTACTTTCTTTTCTTAAGTGTGATTTCTTTAGAGGAAAGGAGTAGAGAAGATGAGAGAAGTAGTGAAATTAAGTTGAATTTTTTTTCAACTTCTTTACTTACTAATTAAGACTTTTGCTTAAATGGAAAGATTAAGGAGGCTAAGAGTAGTAAAGAAGATGAGAGTGAAGTTGATTTGTGTTTTTTTCAACTTGGTTTTGAAGTGGAATAAGGAGGGTATTTATAGAGAAGTGAAGGAGGTGAACTAGGGTTTCAAAGAAGTAGAAAATCAGATTTTTCACCTAAAAAATCTTATTTTCTTCATCCTTAATCACCCTAATGACATCGTCGTGCGCTAGGCGCAAGGCTCTGCGTGTGGCACAGGCCATGCTGTGCGCTAGGCGCACACTCGATTCTTCCGGAAGAAATCCGGATTCCCCCCCCCCTACACATGGGATTTGATTCTTATTCTCACATCTTTTCATGATTCTTATTCTCGAACTAATGGGTAAAGGATGTGATTAATGGATAAAGATTATATTCTTATTCTTTATCCAATGAACAATGACTTGACCATCAAGAAAACTGATTAATGCCAGTTTTGGGATACGACTAAAATTCCGACGCCTAATCGCGACTCTTTTTTGTTTTTCTGAAAGACTAACTTAAGACAAATAACGAAAATTCGTCAAATTAGTGAAGACGAGCATGATTATACTACAAATCATTTTATTAACGCCTAATCGCGAATCATTTTATTATGCTCCCTCCGTCCCAGAAAGATCTGAACACTTGTTGGGACACGTAGTTTAAGGTGATACGTTGTAGTGTGGTTATCAAATGTTATTTTATTTAAAAAGTAGATGTAATAGGAGTTGGTGGAGTATTTTTTTATTATAGGAGAGAGAAACTTGGGTAACTTTTTATTGATAAAAGGTAGAGTGTGGAACAAAGATGTGTAAAAGAAATAGTACATTAATAGTGGGACCATGCCAAAAAAAAGAAGTGTTCAAACTAATTTGGGACAAACATAAGAGGAAAGTGTTCAGACTATTCTGGGACGGATGGAGTATTTCTAAGGCGAAACTGCATGACTAATACGCAAAAAAGGAAAACCGTACGAAGGAATGAAACTCGCTCCGGGGCGAAACATGCATTTTGACGGGGCGCGCGCTCCACGATGCATGATGGTTTTTGTTATTTTTTATTTCTTTTCAAAATCTTTATTTATCCGAAAAAGGGGTTCAAAATTTGGTGTCTACAGAATGCCCCACATTTGGTCGAATTTTGAATGAAATGATGATCAATTTCTTAAAACGACACAAAATTTTGACAGAAAAATTTCTTTTGAGATAACATCTTCTCCAAAGAAAATAGTTATCATAATTGCTATTTTGAAAACATGATTTGCGACTTCTGTTGAAGCTTTTAGTAGAAAATCCCATTTAATTTTTTAAAATTGAAAATGCAACTTTAACGTTGTCTTAAAATAGAAAATCCCAATTAATTTTCTAAAATTTGAAAATGCGACTTTATCGTCGTCTTAAGTAGAAAATCCCAATTAATATCCCAATTAATTTTCTGAAATTTTTAAATGCGACTTTATTGTCGTCTTAGATAAAAAATCCCATTTCATTTTCTAAAATTGAAAATGCAACTTCATCATCGTCTTTTTTATTCTTCTGAATTTGTCTTTTGTTAATGCGAGAGATTCCGACAATTAACAGGTTGACTCCAGCTTTTTTTTCACAGTTTTGATAGCCTTGATGACAAACAAGTTGTCAAGTCACCATCATTCACTTTTTATGACTCCATGTGTTAGCATGTCACCTTAAATAAGGACACTGTCAGGTCATGTCACCTAAAAGGGTTGACCTAAGGTTATTACCCTCTAGATGAACTATGGTGGAGCAATCATCATATGGCAAAAAAATTTATCTTTTTTTTCGAATTTTTCAGAAAATTTTCATGCATAATGCTTATTTGCTTTATCGGAAAATGATGATCACTATATAAAATAGATTGATCAAGGTCATTATTTTGGAGGATCTTTAAGAAAAGGGATTGTATCAACGTTCTTGATTTATCATTGACACAGTTTTTTTATATGTTCGGTTTTAGCAAAAAATTGCCATACCACAAATGTTTGGTCATTAGACATGGTGAAGGATGCTCCTTATTATCCATGGCATGAATCATGGATGATCATCTTTTCCATCTATAAAAGGGGAATGGTTCTTCATTTCCAAATGTACCACTTCCACTACTCCAATCTTTTCTCTAATTTTTTCTTTCTTAAAATGGTTCTTACTTGAAGTAGCTAATGAAATGCGGGGTCGGGAGAAAAAACAACTCTCGGGGGTCACAAAGAATTTGGAGCAACCAAGACAATCTTTTTCTTCTTCCCACTTCACTAAGGCTCTTATGCCTTTGCTTTCTCTTTCCATCTGTTATGACATGATTCATGTTGCTTTTCAATTTTGGGATGAAACTCGTCATGTCTTCTGCTTTGGAGACCGGGAGATTGTGCCTCTTGTTGAAGAGGTCGAGGGTTTGCTAGGCTTACGATCCAATGGTCCAGTTATTACACCTAGATCCTACAAGGATCTCGAGAGATTTATCAACAATTATGTATCTTCTCGAAAATCTTCATGGCAACTACCTACAATATGGTGTGGTATTTCTTCTCAACTTATTGTTGACTTTTGAATTTGGCACTTGGCAATTCTCTAATAATGCCAACTATAGGATTGCTAGAGAAAATGCTTGTATTCTTATGATTTTGGGAAGTACCCTCACTAAATGGTCTTTAAACACATGCCATGTTCGGTGTCATTCACTTATTCCTCAAATTGTTAGTGGGGTCATCTTGGACCACTTTTTTTGGGGGAAATGTTTCTTGACTTAGATGAATTCAAAAGAAAACCCTAAAGTTTTGTGAAGGGATGTCCATTAGCCCTTCACTTATGGTTATTGAAAAAAATTTCTCTCATGAAACCCCACAAGAGTTTTACTTACAAAACTAATCATGTTCGGGAGAGAGGTCTTGTTACTTTCTTCTATCAACTTAGCCAAAATGGTGGGTGGGAAGATTTTTTTCTACATCAAGACATAAAAAGGGTCACAACCCACCTTGGTAATAGTGCAATTGTATATTGCAACTCTGGTCGCAGAGGTGTACAATTACCGTGGCTTTGCCAGGTCACTTTCTACCTTCCATGGAGGTGTCTAAGGCAAATTGGTTGGAAGCAGCAACATATTCCTGCCCTCCAGACTCTTTTGACATGTACCACTTATGAGGCTGATATAAGTGGTATTCAGAGAATGCCTACTATATGGCAGGGAGCAAAAATTATATCAGCGCTTCCGGAACCTCACATGCCACTGTTTGATGAAGATTACCTTCAATGGCTTCTGGCGGATATTGGTCAAGACAATAATTCAGACGATCCTACCATGAAGAGGAGAAGGGTTTGAGAGAAATATCATGTTGTTGTTTTTTTTTTTTTTTTAAGTTTGTAGGAAATGAAGGCTTTATGTCTTTTTATGTATGAAATGAAGTACCGCAGTTGGGATGAATAAAAAGATATGTTTGTGAGAATTATCAGCTTGTGAGAAATTCAATGTGAACACAATCCTAAACACATGCACACTTTAAAATTAAATATGACATGCAAATCATAATTAATCAATCATATGACACATAAAAGCATAACATATAAACCTTTAAAAAAACACAAACATCCTTGCATGTTTCATCATTTTTCTTCTTCTTTTTTTTCTTTTTTTTTTCGTTTTTTCGTCGTTTTTTTTTTGTGCATACATTATATGAATATCTAGAAACACATGCCATATTTATTAAGAATAACTAGATAGGATACAAAATCCCACAAACTGCTTGGTTACTTGACCATGACAATTACGATTACTTTGATGCCTAAGCGTAATATTTCTTCAATTGATCAAGATTAGTGAAATGAGTGAATTCATTCCCATCAAAATCCATTAGCTTTACTGCTCCAGCCGTAGTCACATGCTTGACTAAGAATGGTCCATACCAGTTAGGCTTGAATTTTCCTCAAGGATCATGCAACGGAGCTCTATTCTCCTTTATGAGTAGATCACCTTCTTGAATGTCTCTATCTCGAACCCTTTTGTTAAATGCACGAGCAATTCTCAGTTGATAGATTTGAATGTTATGCAATGCTTGTAGTCGGCGCTCATCTGCAAATGCAAGCTCATCATAACAAGTTTTATACCATTGGTCTTCTGAGATTTCACTTTCTGCTATGACCTTGAGAGATTGTAATTCCACTTCAACCGGTAGGACTGGCTCCATCCCATAAACTAAAGAATACGGGGTTGTTCCTGTTGGAGTCCTAATTGATACTACCTCCGTCCCAGAATAGTCTGAACACTTTCCTTTTATGTTTGTCCCAAATTAGTTTGAACACTTCTTTTTTTGGCATGGTCCCACCATTAATATATTATTTCTTCTACACATCTTTGGCCCACACTTTACCTTTTATCAATAAAAAGCTATCTAAGTTTCTCTCTCCTCTAATAAAAAATACCCCACCAACTCCTATCACATCTACTTTTTAAATAAAATAACATTTGATAACCACACTACAACTTATCACCTTAAACTACGTGTCCCAACAAGTGTTCAGATCTTTCTGGGACGGAGGGAGTATTCTATATCCTCAAAGGGCATATGGGAGTTTGTCATGCCATTCCCTAGTCTTTTCAGTCATCTTGGCAACAATAGTCTTGATTGTCTTATTGGCTGCTTCCACTGCTCCATTGGTTTGGGGACGATAAGGTGAGGACTGATGATGCTTGATCGCATATTTTGCGAGAGTGGTCTTCAGATGACCCTCAAATTGGGATCCATTATCAGTGATGATTTCAAAAGGTATGCCATACCGACAAATAATGTTGTTAATCACAAATTTCGAGACTTGCTTTGCCCCTAGCTTTGAGAATGATGCAGCTTCAACCCACTCTGAAAAGTAATCAATTGCTACAAGAATGTACTGATGCCCATTTGAAGCGTTTGGATGAATTTGTCCGATTATGTCTATGCCCCAACTTGAAAATTGCCAAGGAGAAGTCAATTATGTAATGACACAGGTGGCATATGATTGAGGTTAGCAAATATCTGACATTGCTTGCAGGCGCGGACAAAGCTGATGCAATCGCCTTTTAGAGTGCTCCAATAAAAACCTGCTCGCAAAATTTTACGAGGCAACATTCTTTCATTCATATGGGGTCCACATTCTCCTCCATGAACTTCTTCCATGATGGCTTGCTTTTCGCTGTCATTCACGCAGAGTTTCAGGGCACCATCAAACCCTTTGTTATATAGCATGCCTTTTAGAATTAGAAAATGAGCAGCTAGCCTTCTGATGGCTATGTGGTCCTTCTTGCCTCTTCCTTTTGGATATTGCATTTTTTCAGAAAATTCTTGATATCCTTGTACCAGACATCATCATCATCATCTTGTTGAGCCAGTGTGGAGACAATTTGTGCTACTGTCACTGTAGGTCCCTTCCTTTCTTCAATTAAAACTGACTGGATCTTTGTACCATTTTCCCATGTTAAATTAACAGCGAGATTGGCTAAAGCATCAGTGAAGCTGTTTTGTTCCCGAGGAAGATGTTTGAAGCTGAGGTCATCGAAATAAGGGATTAACTCCTGAAGATACTATGTGTAGAGCTGAAGTCTTTCATCTCTAACCCTCTAAATTCCTATTGTTTGAGATATGATGAGATTAGAATCTCCATACATAGTGAGATGTCTTACCCCTGCTACCAAGGTGGCCTTTACTCCATATATACATGCTTCATACTCAACTGTATTGTTTGTTGTTGGGAAATCCAACTTGACAGCAAATGGAATATGGACTCCATCAGGATCTACTAACAAAACCCCTGCTCCATTACCTCTTCTATTAGAAGCTCCATAAAAAAACATGCACCATTGTGGATTGTCAATGAATAATAAGTACCCATCGGGAAATGCATCATCATACTCATCTCCTAACATTGGTCCTTCTGCTAGGACTTCAGATATGGCTTTTCCTTTAACAGATTTCTAGCTGACACATTGAATATCAAACTCAGAAAGCATAGCATGCCATCTCGCCAATCTTTCACTAAGAATGGGTTTTTCGAACAGATCCTTGATTGGATCAAGTCTTGAGATTAGATAGGTGGTATGAGCTTGAAGGTGATGCCTCAACTTCTTTGTGGCACAGACCAAGGAAACACATGCTTTTTCCAGTGGGGTATATCTTGTCTCATACTCCAGGAATTTCTTGCTGAGATAGTATATGGCAACTTCCTTCTTTGTTCCCTCTTGATATTGGGCTAAGAGAGCTCCCATAGCCGTTTCCGTGATAGTGAGGTACAAAATCAGGGGTTCTCCTGGTCCAGGTGGCATTAGAACAGGCGGATTTGAAAGATATTCTTTCATGGAATCAAAAGCTTCCTGACATTCCTCATTCCACTCATGGGATGCCCCTTTTTTGAGCAGCTTAAATATGGGTTCACATCTCACATTGAGTTGTGAGATGAACCTGCTGATATATTGAATTCTGCCGAGAAATCCTCTTACTTCTTTTTTTGTTTTTGGAGGAGGTAGCCCTTGACTAGCTTTTACCTTTTCAGAGTCCACTTTGATGCCGTCTTGACTGACAACGAATCCCAACAACTTCCCCGAAGTGGCACCAAACACACATTTTTGAGGGTTTAGCCTTAGATTGTATTTCCTGATTCTTTCAAAGAAGGACCTTAGTGTAGGAATATGCCCCTCACGATCTTCACTTTTCACAATCATGTCATATACATAGACCTCCACAATGTCGTGGATGAGGTCATGAAGGATAGTGGTTGCAGCCCTTTGATATGTGGCTCTAGCATTCTTGAGACCAAAAGGCATAACCCGGTAGCAGAAAGTGCCCCACGGATAATGAAAGACGTTTTTGTCATATCTTCTTGAGCCATAAGTATTTGATTATACCTCGAAAATCCATCCATGAAGGAAAACATTGCATGACCAGCCGTACTATCCACGAGAACATCGATGTGGGGTAGAGGAAAGCAATCTTTTGGTGATGCAGCATTCAAATCACGAAAATCAATGCACACCCGAACTCTTCCATCCTTTTTAGGTACGACCACTATATTGGCGAGCCAACTCGGATGCTTTACAGCTTGGATGAATTTGGCATCAAGCTGTTTATGGATTTCTTCTTTCACTAATCTCTGGTTTCATTTGGCGGAGCTTTTGCTGCTTAGGCTTGCTTTCAGGATGTAACGGAATGCGATATTCCGCAATTTCTCTATTAACACCAGGCATATCAGCATAAGACCATGAAAACACATCTACATACTCTTTTAACAATGCCATAAACACATATTGTACAGTTGGGGAGAGGGATGAACCTATTTTGACTTCTTTTACAACATTTTCTGTACTAATATCAACTACAATGGACTCTTCCATGGGTTATATATATGTTTCAGTTGTATCAAGTGATTCATCATCATTAAATTCACTGTCAGAAATAACATCTTGCATGCAAATGTACTTAGATAAAGTTTCACATTCAATTTCCTCACTATCAGAGTCTTCTGACTGGGTATGCAAGGTAGATTGGCTGGAAGATGAGCTATCCGTATGATATCCTTCTGAAAGGGGTGAAAATGTATTTTCATAAAATGGACGTGGAGGATGGTTTCCTAAAAACATTTAAAATTCTATAGGCCCATCTTTTGCCTGACACTCAATACTCCACTTATGATCAATGCTTTCGCCAAAAGGTATCATCAAGGACACCGGGTCAAAATCCCCTACCTCAGAGGACTCAGAAGTGAAAAGTTTTTAAGGACTCTTTGTTATAGATTATCCACCCAGTCATTTTCCTTTTTCATTTTTTGTTCTCCGACAAACCAACTTTTGATTAAGTCCAAATTCCTAGCTTCATTGAAGAATATCTCCAATCCCGGTAAAATCTTATGTTCTTTCCTATTAAGCCAAGGTTCTGGAAACTCGTAGTATAGCTCAATATCTCATTGCAAGATGAAATGGTCGTTGAGGTAAAAGAAGGTTTTTTGATGTTGTGAGAAGTGCTTCCCGGATCATATCCTAATCCTTGTCGGTTTTGCTTGTCTACTATGGGGATTGGTTGCTTTATTCCCCTACCATCACGCCCTAATCCGGTTCCTTGAGTATAACCCATCTTCATCATGATTTGAAATCCTTTGGACAGAGGTTGCATGTCAAACCCTACAGGCTCTTTGATCGCATTAGTGGATATGGCGGAGGTGTTTGTTTTCTGATGGTAATTGGTCATCCTTAGAGAAGAGACAAATTTCTTCTTTTCGGACCTAAAGGTAGAAAAAAAGAAATAAAAGAAAAGAGAAGAGAGCTACATATTGCAGAATGTATTGTAGAATAAAGAAAATTTTCGAAAATGATTTCGCCATATTTTAACTGGAATGGTCCACCTTTACAATTTTTATTTTTTATTTTTTTATTCTTTATTTTGACTCTCTTGAATGATTTTACTGTCATTGGGGTTGAAAAAAATGTTTTTTTTTTCATTCTTTCATTCCCTACTTTAATATTGAACAAAGACATAAAATATCAAAATTAGGGCATGTATCCCCATTGACGTGTCAATTCAGCATTCTGAAATTGCTCCTGTGATGACAAGCATCTCGAGTTCTGATCACATTGCTTGATATACAATGGTTAATCCATTTGAGTCGAACCCGAAGGCTACCTACATATCCCCATTGCTCCAGGTGCATATTATGGGGAATCAGACTATGCATAGTTCATTTTTTTTAGGAACTAAAGTTTTTTATTTAATAAAGCAGCTGCACTCATATTGAACTACCTACGTACCCCAGGTGTTACATAGGTGGAGTGATCTCACAGTGCGAGTGTACGTGATAATGGGGATTCAAGCTGCACGTAGTTCTCTGATACTAATGAGCTGAAAGATTTTTTTTTTTTGATGGGCTAACCCCTTATAGAACTTTACTGAAGATTTTTTTCCTTCTGTGAGACGATCAAGAAGCTTTGCGGTGGACAAGAGTTATGTTGGTGTTGCGAGTGCTGAGAGCATGACATTGGTTTGTGTCGTGACCATGCAACTAATGATATTGGCAGTACTTGCGGAGATCTGACCCTACAGGGCTAGCCCCTGGGCGTTTAGGAAGTGGATGTATCCGACCTTATTTGCGAAAAATATCGACTTGGGATTGTGGTTGTTGATGTGACAGCACCTTCCTTGTAGGTACTTCTTTGTGGGTTGAACTAATGATGCCCCGATTAATCAGGCTTTGCGCTTTGTAGTAAAGGTCATGGCATCGATCAGTTTCATGCCCAAATTGACGACAATAAGCGCAGAGTTTGCTCATGTCTGTTCTGGGAATAGGTAAACAGTGCAGATGCGCTGGAATTTGAAGTATTCCTTGCCTCTGAAGACGATCATACACCATGCTCAATCTTAGCATACACCCTTGGAGTTGTGTTGGGAGTTTCAAGATCTCCCGAGGGTGTTTTTCTTGCAATTTCAGAGCATCGATGTCAAATCCATGTTGTTCCATGTGGTTGAGGGAGGTGTATTTGATAGTAACCATGTGACGATAATAGAAATCGTTCAGGTTCCGCAGCAATGTGAGCATGAACTCTCGATCAGTAATAGAGAAACGAAGCTGGGCGCGAATGTAAGCGCATCTTGAACAAAAATGCGAGAAAGTTTACAAGCCGCCTTGACGCAAAATGACTAGCTTGAACTTATTCACATCTGTTTGTTTATGCTCGAGAGCCCCATTAACAAAGTCATGGCTAGCATTTTCCCAACTGGCTCTATCTACATAATCTGAAGAATAGTACCAGTCAAGAGCTGGTCCTTCTAAACTCCTGTCAAAGAGCATGGGGTAATCTTCCTCTGGTATGCCCCATGGGTGTAATGCATTCACAAAACCCACTAACTGGACAAAAGGAACACCATTCCCATTAAATTTCTAGAACTGTGGTAATTCACAATATTGATCTTCATGTTAATATCCTGGGAAGAAAATCAGTGACTCGGTGTGAACTTCTCGGATAGGACCTACTACATTAAAGTCCAGGTCAAAATCATCTGTCCTAGATCTCTTCTTTGAGTCATTATCATCATCTTGAGGATTACCGACACATGATTCATCCGGTGCTTCAATTGACGTATCATGAGTGTCAATGCTTGGAGCTCCCACTTCTTCTTCGTCATCCTAACTATACTCAAGTTATGTTTCTTTAGCACTTACATCTGGTGTGGTTGCTGGAACCTCATTCATCCATGAATTTTCAGGTGCTGCTAGAATGCAGTGGATAGTGTAACCATCCAACCTGGTGCCATCTACTTCGTTCAGATACAATACTGATTTTTCGGTGTTGGAGGTGGTCATGATTTCTGGATCACCAGACATAGTCACAGCACCCTGATCGGTGAGAAGCTTTACCTTCTGATGTAGAGTATAGGCTAATGCTCTATTTTCGTGCAGCCATGGTCTTCCTAATAAGATGTTAAATCAGGCTTGAATGTCAATGACCATGAATTCCACCTTCCTTGCCACGGGACCATATTCAATGAGGAGGCTGATTAAACCCAATACTTCTCTCTTAGTATTATCATATGCTCTGACCACCTGGTTGGATGGTACCAGATCTTCTTTTGAATACCCAAGTCTCGTTAACAATCGTAGAGGGCAAACATTGATTGCGGAGCCGTTGTCGACCAATACCCTAGGTATCTCCCATCCATTGCAACGTATAGTGATGTGCAATGAATTGTTGTGGCTGATACTGTCAGGGAGATCATTGTCTGTGAACATGAGAGTTCGATCTCCCCCATGAATGTGCCCCACTATTTGGTCAGGTGTTATGGAAGAGCTTACAGAGGCTTCATTAAGATGCTTTAGATTAGCTGCCCTATGAGGCTGGGAATGCATTCACAATTTCCAGATGGAAACAGTAGCATTTACTTCTTTCATGCGCTTGATAGCATCATCTTCCTTGTTACTATCCTCTATCATTGGCTCTTTACCCTTTTTTTTCCTTCTCAATACCTTCAAAGGATTTTCATCCTCCAAATGGGATGGTTTAAAATGGCAGCCTGCTCTAGTCAAATAAGAGATATCCAAATACTCCTCATCACTAAGATCATCGAGGCAGATAGGGTGCCGGTATGTATTTGTCAGATGGAATGTCCTCTAGTGTTTTTCTCCATAATTGTCAAGACCGAATAGGCATCTTCATCAGCATCAGAGTCCAAAATGAAGAAGGCACCATCATAATCCAAAGTTCCACACATGTCAGAGAAAGGATCCTTGTTGAGAGTGAAGCTGGGGTCTTTACAGGGAATCATCTTGACTTTTTCTTGAGTGGAATAGTCATAGACCAGACACGTGTAACCTGCGGCTATTGACATTTCATACATTTGAGGAACTATCTTGCGGATTAACTGGATTGGATCGCATCCGTCTGGAGCAGCAGAGATGGCATTAATGGCAAATGAGGGCATATGATTAGGAAAGGGGTTTTTTGTGATGTTGGGCTGAGAGTCGTTTGGTTTATTGGAAGTGGATCCTAAACAGAGTATTCCATCATCCACAAGGTTTTGAATTTGATGCTTTAGAGTCGTGCAGCTTTCAGTATTATGCTCCAGACTTTGCTGATACTCACAGTTTTGGTTTGGGTCATAACCAGGGTAAGGATTTTTAGGAGGTGAACGTGGATTCAAAAGGTTGAATGAGATTGGCCTTTTTTAGCTTTGAGAGAGCTTGGGAATAAGTCATGTTCAAAGGAGTAAAGTGCCTTTGTGGTCGCAACTGGAATGCAGACGATGCGCCAATGGCATGGATCGCATTAGTTGTCTTAGGAGCTACTTAATCATTGTTTGGAGCTCTTTTGTTATTTCTAAACTTTGCATTATAAGTAGTGTCGCTAGTAGGTTCATCTTTCTTGATGTCCCCCCTTTTCACAGCATCCTCAACTAGAGTTCCCGTAGCAATCAAAAATTTGAAAGTCGAGAAATATTGGTAGGCCATATGCTTCTGATATACAGGAAGAAGGTTCTTCACAACCATTTGCAGTTGCTCCTCCTCATTAGCCCTACTCATCATTTTGGAGGCCTTGTTTCTCCACTGAGTGATGAATGAAGAAAATGTCTCATTAAGGTTTTGAGAAGTGGTCTCCAGATCCCTTCTAGTAACATCAATTTCTTCATTATATTTGTAATGGTTCTCTCTGACTATGTCAACCCAAGTGGATTTCTTTGTATTTCAAGGTTGAGGAACCAATGTTCTGCCGCACCATCTAAATATTGTTGAAAGAGTTGAGCTATTAGTGACTCTTCCATTCCCCAAGGACTCATTGCCCCTACATACATTTTCAGGAAATTGGTGGGGATGCCGGTCCCATCAAACTTTGTCAGGTTAGGCATTTTGAAACCATGAGGTAATCGTGCCTTAGGGAAAAGTGTTAACCCATGAATGTCCATCCATGGTTCAAACTTAGTCATGCCTTTTAAAATTTCCTTGAGCTTAACTACTTCTTCCTTGAGCTTAGTGGAGATTTCTTTCTCATTGTTCATAAGCTCAAGGTGAAAAGGTGAAGCTACTTCCGACTCCGGAGGAGGAGGAGGAGGCATCTTGGCGCTTTGGGGCATTATGCCCAACACAATTTGTTCAATATTATCCAGTCGTTCAAGAATAGCTTGGACAAGTCCTCGGAGCTCAGTCGTTGGATCAGGTGTAGGGGTAGAGTTCTGTTAGTACTCGTTGTTCGGAATTTCAGACATGTTGCTGAGACGTGTAGCAAAGAATACAGCTGGTGTAGACAAGGATGACAGTATTACTGACAGAGAACGTTCACTATGGTCAGAACTTCGGCGAATCAACCTAGATCCTGAGCGGGCCCAGGTAGAGTTCCTGTGAAATGAGATGAAAAAGTTAGCACAAAACTTTGTCCAGACTTTGTTTCTTCTTTTCTTTTTTCTCTATTTTTTTTGCAGGGAATGAAAGAAATGATATCTTTGAAAAAAAAAAAAAATTCCCCAATTTCAGTTATCATTTATTAAAAGGTGCGAAACCTTGACTCTATCATTTGTTTTAAATTTTTCGTTAGATTTCTTTGACTTGTTATTCTCTTTTTTTTTTTCGACTTGGACCTTTTCATTTACATTTTAAACTTCCACTCTTGGACTCATTGTTTTTTTTTTGGGATAATACACAAACCCTTTTCAAAATTATTTTGATGATATCCTTCCATTTCCTGCTACTACAGAAATAAGAGAAAAGAGGTATAACGAGGCATGTGTCCTCATTTTGGCAAATTATAATGCCTCAGATATCATTCTTCTTTGTGGTGATCTACATGTATTGATTGCTTCTAAGTGTTGAAACCAGGAAAAAAAATCAAATGCAAAGGGGCCGAACCCTGAAGGTTGCCTACGTATCTCCGTAAGTGGATTTGGATTTGGGGAAGAACTTTTTCTTGTGATGAATTTTTTTTTTTTTGAATGGAGAATCAGGCCTACGTACCCCTTTTAGTACATTATATAGTAGAAAAGCTAAGATAGATGCATACAACATTTGAGATTTTTTTTTATCATTTGTTTAGGGGATCAAGCCGCACGTAGCTCTACCTACAAAACACAATATATAAAAGTAATAACTGATTCAGGCACTTCTCAAACTTTTTCAGAATTCAGTCTGCTGGGCGCTAAGCCATATATTCTCTTGTTTGAATACGTCTGTTCCACCTCTTAGGATTAGACTAATGTGAAGTACTCGGGTTCTTCTCAACCTTTTTTCGACTTTAGTTTGCTAGGCGCCAGGCCATGTATTCTCCTGTTTGAATATGTTTGTTCCACCTCTTAGGATTAGACTAATTTCAAGCACCTGAAATGTACACACTAATAATGTTAGTCAATGAGTGATGAATTTTTCTTTATATGTGTTTTTAGCAGGAAATGGAAGAATTTTTTCTCTGTCTTTTTTTTTGAAATGTGATTATCCCTTTTGATTAGACACATTTTTTTTAGTCAATTTTTTTTAGACTAGACTTCTCGTGTTTTAAACTATATGGTTTTAATTACATGACACGTTTTGAACTCGTGATTATGACTCTTTTTCATTTTTCCTTTGTTTTTGGGATTATATTTTCAAAACATGATTTTTTCTTTTAAAAAATCAATTTATTTTTCGTAAAACCAATTTGAATGAAAAGAATTATGAAGTAAATGTGAGTTTTTTTTTTTTTTTTTTTTTTTTGAAAATAGGTGAGCACACTTTTTTTATGACACTTGTGATAAATAAAAAAGAATACTCTTAATATTTCATTAATCATTTCGGCAGCAATTCAGCTACAATTAATGATTACTGAAATATTGACCGACTAAAAACGGACTGAATTTTTTTGAAATTTTTTCACATTATTCAATAACTGAAATAAATAAAGGACAATTGTGCATTGATCCCTGTGTCCTAAAAGTCAACTAAAAGGTGATTCATTTAAGGAGAGATTATGTTATAGTGGCCTCGAGTCACTTCCATTGTGTCCATCGATGGTGGACGCTCCTGACAGAGCCGGTCGCAATAGCTCACGGATGCAGGTTTTATGCCCTTAATTCATTAATTTGTCATTCTAAAATTCCGACCCTTGCCAATAGACAAAGGTATCAGACCTAATAAGAAAATGTTTAAAAAGAGTGCACGTGTATGGATCGATAAACTACCAAGCACACGTAATTTTCACATAAGCATGCTATATACAAAAATTAAATTGTGAATAGCCATGATTAACTTTTTTTTGAATTATACTACCTCCGTCCCAGAATAGTCTGAAAACTTTCCTTTTATGTTTGTCCCAAATTAGTTTGAACACTTCCATTCTTGGCATGGTCCCACCATTAATATATTATTTCTTTTACACATCTTTGGCCCCATACTCTACCTTTTATCAATAAAAAGTTACCCAACTTTCTCTCTCCTCTAATAAAAAATACCCCACCAACTCCTATCACATCTACTTTTAAAATAAAATAACATTTGATAACCACACCACAACTTATCACCTTAAACTACGTGTCCCAACATGTATTCAGATCTTTCTGGGATGGAGGGAGTATATATATATATGGAAAATAACGCATTGTTCAGGTTTAAACCTCATATATTTCAAGTGGAAGTATAATCCCCAGTGAAGTCGCCAGCCTGTGGTATCCGATCTTTTACAGTCTTAATTAACAGTCTGAATCCCACGTAAGTCTCTCATTGGACTATGAGTTTTAAAAAACTTGAAAGTCGCCACCCTATTAATATCTAAATAGGGATAAATTTATCTAATAAATCATTTTAAAATTAATTTCGAGAAATATCATTTAAAACAATGATGACTTCATATGGATAAGGCTTTTTTGAAAATTGGTCTTTCATACCATGAGATAGGGATCGGGGTTTAGCTTAAGAGGTGCGAACATCTGGAACTCGTCTCCTCTTCCGTTCTAAAGAACGGGCTCTTACTAAATGCGTTATTTTCCATTTTAAAGTAATCATGGTTATTAAAAAGAAAGAAAATCACATAGTTTGCACATATACACATCAACCATTTTTATTTAGGACCAATATATCATTTGTACATGGTAGGTTTGAGCACTGAAGTTGCACTACATACCAATCGTTGCGGGATGGGAATCCACTCATGGATCAAAACTATCGTAGTTCGATCTTATGTCTCACCCTAAATGGCCAATTCCATTGGGGAAAGAAAAAGATTATGAATAACTCACCTCTTAGAATTAGACAAATCTATTAGTAAAAAGGTAATCACTCCGATTAGTGATTGAAATGAAATTAAGATAATCACCTTAATTAGTGATTAAATATGAAGGATTAAGACAACCACCTTAATGATTAGAAATGGAGGTTAAGATAATCACCCTAATTAGTGACTAAACTTAAGAGGAAAGATAATCACCTTGATTAGTGATTAACAATGAAGGTTAGGAAGTAATCACCCTAATTGATGATTATTAAGGTTTAAGATAATCACTGTAATTAGTGTTTAAATATGATGAAAGGTTAAGCTAATCACCCTAATTGGTGGTTAACCAAGGTTTAAGATAATCAACCTAATTAGTGATTAAATAATGATTGGAGATAATCACCCTAATTAGTGATTAAAGGAAGTTTGAGTTAACCGCTCTAATTAGTGATTAATCGAGGATTGAAATAACCACCTTAATAGTGATCACGTTTATGATTTTCAAGAGGTCTTAGAAGGTTTGCTTCCTAATTGAAGGCTTTTGAGAAATAATTTTAATTGAAGATTATTAAGTCATTTGGAGAGAAATGATCAATTTGAGATCGAATTTAGAGATTTGTGTTTGGCTAATTGGAATTTGGCCATTTAAAGCGAGACACGTGAAATGGCCTAAAATTAATTCGGAGATTATAATTATCAATCTAATTATGTCAAATTATATGATTAATCCATTTGAATATGGAGAACACATTTTTATAATGTAACATGGATCATCATACAATTTAACTTAGTTAGATTTGCAATTTTTCATCTTAATTGAGATTGGGTCGTTTAATTAATATACTATGTTATATTAGCCCAACATGCAATATTTGTAACATTGGTTGCTCATTTTATTAAAAAGAGTTTTGGAATTATTTATGAAAATTATGCATAAACATTTCCATGTTTTTCATTAAATGAGTGATGTAATAACTATTTACAAAAAAATATTATTACCACAATATGTACAAATTCTATGATCTATACAAAGTCTTCAATCTTGATATTCACCATGATTCTCCTTGATCTTCATTTCCTTGAATGGGATTTGGAATTCATGTTTATTTGTAAACTTATCAAAGTTAAAGATTAATTAACCTCTTTGATATTGATTTTTTATGACAATTTTTATTGATTTTTATTTACATGATAAAATGAGTAATTTTAAGAGAAACTTAAAATTTCATGATTTTTAATTAACATTTTCGTATGAAAAGAAAGCATTTTTTTATGAAAGTTGAGTTAATCACTTTACTTCATTTTCCAGATTGCATTTTTGTTCTTGTACTGAATAACAAAAATAATAACTTTCTTTAGAAAGCGTTAAACTGAGAATATGATACAGATATGGATAGTTCAGTGAGTTCTTTATGTTGTATCAAAATTTCATAAACGTTTCGTGACAACTTGAATTATGGTGAATTTTGTACTCGAACTGGTCAAAACAGGACCTTTATTCAATTTGTTCTTTGAAATCCAGCTTATTGAACTTATTTTGGAGTGAAATTTGATATGAACAATCTAGACACTTTGAAAGACTAGACTACAAAATTTCACTTGAATTGTACATTTTTAGGAATATTTTTTTGTTTGTTTTCTTAACGGAAGAGAAATCAGTTTTCTGGAATTTAGTGATTTACATGAACGTTTTTGTAAAAATGATGTAAAATTGTATGAAATTCATATGAACATGATTTTTATATTTTTGAAAATCCACTGATGTTTTCTTTAAACTTGATGTTTTTAGTTTTGTCTAAATGATTTTTATTTTGAACTTTATTAACAAGACAAGCTTAGGTGGTACTGGAAAAAATCAGTTTTGTACAATAAAGTTGTATGATTTTTAATTATTTACAAAAAATTCTTTTTTTAGAAATTCTAAAGCTCAGTTGCTGGAAACATCTTTTACTTTATAGGAAAAATATAAAATCCTACAAAATATTTAGTTAATGCCGACGTAAAAATTGAAATAAAGTACGAAATTAAAACTGACCATAATTACAGCATCACCTTTTTTTTTATGGAAATGTTTATACACAACTTTTCTTTAATTTTTTTATGATAACAATTTTTGGTGATGAACAACAACTTGATTAAGGAAAATCACATAATCACATTGTTTCCTAAGAGTCTCCCCATTAGAGTTGACTATTATATGTGGGGTGATTTAAGGTTGGGAACCTATTAGGAATTCCACATACCCAAATAGCTCCAAAGATTAAAAAAAAAATGATAAGAAGAAAACAAGGAGAAAGTTAGTAGATGATTAAGAAGATAATCGAAAATAAACAAAAGTTTCAACTTTACCTTGCTAGCTCAATGATGCACTTCCTTTTTGCAAATTTCTCAACCTTTTTTTTGTTATTTTCATAATTTCTAAGCGAATTTCTAAATCCACTTAATTACTAACTTAAACTCTCTTTTGTGTTTTTTTTTTCTTCTTTTGATGAACTTCTTTACTTATTAATTATCTTACTAACTTTTACTTTATTTTCTTAAGTGTGATTTCTGTAGAGGAAAGGAGTAGAGAAGATGAGAGAAGTTGTGAAATTAATTTGATTTTTTTTTTCAACTTCTTTAATTTCTAATTAAGACTTTTGCTTAAATGGAAAGATTAAGGAGGAGAAGAGTAGTAAAGAAGATGAGAGTGAAGTTGATTTGTGTTTTTTTCAACTTGGTTTTGAAGTGGAATAAGGAGGGTATTTATAGAGAAGTGAAGGAGGTGAACTAGGGTTTCAAAGAAGTAGAAAATCATATTTTTCACCTAAAAAATCTTATTTTCTTCATCCTTAATCACCCTAATGACATCACCGTAATGACATCATCAAATCTCTTTGGAAACACAAATATTCTTATTCTTTTTGGATTTTCTAATAATTGAGGCAAAATCAGATTTTCAGAAAATATTATTCCCTAAACATCCTAATACGTAAAAAAAATGCATCGAAAAACGTGCAAAACAAAACTGATTAAGACGCCGCGCCAAATGCAGGAACCTGCGCTAGGCACAGCGTCGTGCGCTAGGCGCAAGGCTCTGCATCTGGCACAGGCCATGTTGTGCGCTAGGCGCACGATCATGCGTCTAGCGCATGATCGTGTGCTTGGCGCACACTCGATTCTTCCGGAAAAAATCCGGATTCCCCTCCTCTTACACATGGGATTTGATTCTTATTCTCACATCTTTTCATGATTCTTATTCTCTAACTAATGGACAAAGATTATATTCTTATTCTTTATCCAATAAACAATGACTTGACCATCAAGAAAACTGATTGATGCCGGTTTTGAGATACGACTAAAATTCCGACGCCTAATCGCGACTCGTTTTTCGTTTTTCCGAAAGACTAACTTAAGACAAATAACGAAAATTCGTCAAATTAGTGAAGACGAGCATGATTATACTACGAATTATTTTATTAACGCGGTGGTTGTAGATATTGGCTACGACTCACGAAAAATTATACTCCCTCCGTCCAAGAAAGATCTGAACACTTGTTGGGACACGTAGTTTAAGGTGATAAGTTGTAGCGTGGTTATGAAATGTTATTTTATATTAAAAAGTAGATGTAATAGGAGTTGTTAGAGTATTTTTTTTTATTATAGGAGAGAGAAACTTGGGTAACTTTTTATTGATAAAAGGTAGAGTGTGGAACAAAGATGTGTAAGAGAAATAATATATTAATAATGGGACCATGCCAAAAAAAGAAGTGTTCAAACTAATTTGGGACAAACATAAAAGGAAAATGTTCAGACTATTATGGGACGGAGGAAGTATTTCTAAGGCGAAATTGCATGACTAATACGCAAAAAAGGAAAATCGTACGACGGAATGAAACTCGCGCTCAGGGGCGAAATATGCATTTTGACGGGGCGCGCGCTCCACGATGAATGATGGATTTTGTTATTTTTAATTTTTTTTAAAATCTTTATTTATCCGAAAAAAGGGGTTCAAAATTTGGTGTCTACAGAATGCCCCACATTTGGTCGAATTTTGGATGAAATGATGATCAATATCTGAAAACGACACAAAATTTTGACAGAAAAATTTCTTTCGAGATACCATATTCTCCATAGAAAATAGTTATCATAAGTGCTATTTTGAAAACATGATTTGCGACTTCTGTTGACGCTTTTAGTAGAAAATCCCATTTAATTTTTTAAAATTGAAAATGCGACTTTAACGTTGTCCTAAAATAGAAAATCCCAATTAATTTTCCAAAATTTGAGAATGCGACTTTATCGTCGTCTTAAGTAGAAAATCCCAATTAATTTTCTGAAATTTTCAAATGCGACTTTATTGTCGTCTTAGATAAAAAATCCCATTTAATTTTCTAAAATTGAAAATGCAACTTCATCATCGTCTTTTTTATTCTTCTGAATTTGACTTTTATTAATGCGAGAGATTCCGACAATTAACAGGTTGACTCCAACTTTTTTTTCACAGTTTTGATAGCCTTGATGACAAACAAGTTGTCAAGTCACCATCATTCACTTTTTATGACTCCATGTGTTAGCATGTCACCTTAAATAAGGACACTGTCAGGTCATGTCACCTAAAAGGGTTGACCTAAGGTTATTACCCTCTAGATGAACAATGGTGGAGCAATCATCATATGGCAAAAAATTTTATCTATTTTTTCGAATCTTTCAGAAAATTTTCATGCGTAATGCTTATTTGCTTTATCGGAAAATGATGATCACTATATAAAATAGATTGATCAAGGTCATTATTTTGGAGGATCATTAAGAAAAGGGATTGTATCAACGTTCTTGATTTATCATTGACACAGTTTTTTTATATGTTCGGTTTTAGCAAAAAACTGTCATACCACAAATGTTTGGTCATTAGACATGGTGAAGGATGCTCCTTATTATCCATGGCATGAATCATGGATGACCATCTTTTCCATCTATAAAAGGGGAATGGTTCTTCATTTCCAAATGCACCACTTCCACTACTCCAATCTTTTCTCTAATTTTTTCTTTCTCAAAATGGTTCTTACTTGAAGTAGCTAATGAAATGCGGAGTCGGGAGAAAAAACAAATCTCGGGGGTCACAAAGAATTTGGAGCAACCAAGACAATCTTTTTCTTCTTCCCACTTCACTAAGGCTCTTATGCCTTTGCTTTCTCTTTCCATCTGTTATGACATGATTCATGCTGCTTTTCAATTTTGGGATGAAACTCGTCATGTCTTCCGCTTTGGAGACCGGGAGATTGTGCCTCTTGTTGAAGAGGTCGAGGGTTTGCTAGGCTTACCATCCAATGGTCCAGTTATTACACCTAGATCTCCTACAAGGATCTCGGGAGATTTATCAACAATTATATATCTTCTCGAAAATCTTCATGGCAACTACCTACAATATGGTGAGGTATTTCTTCTCAACTTATTGTTGACTTTTGAATTTGGCACTTGGCAATTCTCTAATAATGCCAACTATAGGATTGCTAGAGAAAATGCTTGTATTTTTATGATTTTGGGAAGTACCCTCGCTAAATTGTCTTTAAACACATGCCATGTTCGGTATCTTTCACTTATTCCTCAAATTAGTGGGGGTCATGTTGGACCACTTATTTTGAGGGAAATGTTTCTTGGCTTAGATGAACTCAAAAGAAAACCCCAAAGTTATGTGAAGGGATGTCCATTAGCCCTTCACTTATGGTTATTGGAAAAAATTTCTCTCATGAAACCCCACAAGAGTTTTACTTACAAAACTAATCATGTTCGAGAGAGAGGTCTTGTTACTTTCTTCTATCAACTTAGCAAAAATGGTGGGTGGGAAGATTTTTTTCTACATCAAGACATAAAAAGGGTCACAACCCACCTTGGTATTAATGCAATTGTATATTGCAACTCTTGTCGCAGAGGTGTACAATTACCGTGGCTTGTCACTTTCTACCTTCCATGGAGGTGTCTAAGGCAAATTGGTCGGAAGCAGCAACATATTCCTGCCCTCCAGACTCTTTTGACATGTACCACTTATGAGGCTGATATGAGTGGTATTCATAGAATGCCTACTATATGGCCGAGAGCAAAAATTATATCAGCGCTTCCGGAACCTCACATGCCACTGTTTGATGAAGATTACCTTCAATGGCTTCTGGCGGATATTGGTCAAGACAATAATTCAGACGATCCTACCATGAAGAGGAGAAGGGTTTGAGAGAAATATCATGTTGTTGTTTTTTTTTTTTTAAGTTTGTAGGAAATGAAGGCTTTATGTCTTTTTATGTATGAAATGAAGTACCCCAGTTGGGATGAATAAAAAGATATGTTTGTGAGAATTATCTGCTTGTGAGAAATTCAATGTGAACACAATCCTAAACACATGCACACTTTAACATTAAATATGACATGCAAATCTTAATTAATCAATCATATGACACATAAAAGCATAACATATAAACCTTTAAAAAACACACAAACATCCTTGCATGTTTCATCATTTTTCTTCTTCTTTTTTTTTTTTTGTTTGTTTTTTTTTTTTTTTGTTTTTTCGTCGTTTTTTTTTTTGCATACATTATATGAATATCTAGAAACACATGCCATATTTATTAAGAATAACTAGATAGGATACAAAATCCCACAAACTGCTTGGTTACTTGACCATGACAATTACAATTACTTTGATGCCTAAGTGTAATATTTTTTCAATTGATCAAGATTAGTGAAATAAGTGAATTCATTCCCATCAAAATCCATTAGCTTTACTGCTCCAGCCGTAGTGACATGCTTGACTAAGAATGGTCCATACCAGTATGCCTTGAATTTTCCTAGAGGATCATGCAACGGAGCTCTATTCTCCTTTATGAGTAGATCACCTTCTTGAATGTCACTATCTCGAACCCTTTTGTTAAATGCACGAGCAATTCTCAGTTGATAGAGTTGAATGTTATGCAATGCTTGTAGTCGGCGCTCATCTGCAAATGCAAGCTCATCATAACAAGTTTTATACCATTGGTATTCTGAGATTTCACTTTCTGCTATGACCCTGAGAGATTGTATCTTCACTTCAACCGGTAGGACTGGCTCCATCCCATAAACTAAAGAATACGGGGTTGTTCCTGTTGGAGTCCTAATTGATATTCTATATCCTCAAAGGGCATATGGGAGTTTGTCATGCCATTCCCTAGTCCTTTCAGTCATCTTGGCAACAATAGTCTTGATTGTCTTATTGGCTGCTTCCACTGCTCCATTGGTTTGGGGACGATAAGGTGAGGACTGATGATGCTTGATCGCATATTTTGCGAGAGTGATCTTCAGATGACCCTCAAATTGTGATCCATTATCAGAGATGATTTCAAAAGACAAATAATGTTGGTAATCACAAATTTCGAGACTTGCTTTGCCCCTAGCTTCGAGAATGATGCAGCTTTACCCCACTTTGAAAAGTAATCAATTGCTACAAGAATATACTGATGCCTATTTGAAGCGTTTGGATGAATTTGTCTGATTATGTCTATGCCCCAACTTGAAAATTGCCAAGGAAAAGTCAATTATGTAATGACACAGGTGGCATATGATTAAGGTTAGCAAATATCTGACATTGCTTGCAGGCGCGGACAAAGCTGATGCAATCACCTTCTAGAGTGCTCCAATAAAAACCTGATTGCAAAATTTTATGAGCCAGCATTCTTCCATTCATATGGGGTCCACATTCTCCTCCATGAACTTCTTCCATGATGGCTTGCTTTTTGCTGTCATTCACGCAGAGTTGCAAGGTACCATCAAACCCTTTGTGATATAGTCTGCCTTTTAGAATGAGAAAATGAGCAGCTAGCCTTCTGATGGCTATGTGGTCCTTCATGCCACTTCCCTTTGGATATTGCATTTTTTCCAGAAAATTCTTAATATCCTTGTACCAGACATCATCATCATCACCTTGTTGAGCCAGTGTGGAGACAATTTGTGCTACCGTCACTGTAGGTCCCTTCCTTTCTTCAATTAAAACTGACTGGATCATTGTACCATTTTCCCATGTTAATTAACAGCGAGATTGGCTAAAGCATCAGTGAAGCTATTTTGTTCCCGAGGAAGATGTTTGAAGTTGAGGTCATCGAAATAAGGGATTAACTCCTGAAGATACTATGTGTAGAGCTGAAGTCTTTCATCTCTAACCCTCTAAATTCTTATTGTTTGATATATGATAAGATTAGAATCTCCATACACAGTGAGATGTCTTGCCCCTGCTACCAAGGCGGCCTTTACTGCATATATACATGCTTCATACTCAGCTTTATTGTTTGTTGTTGGGAAATCCAGCTTGACAGCAAATGGAATATGGACTCCATCAGGATCTACTAACAAAACCGCTCCATTACCTTTTTTATTAGAAGCTCCATCAAAATACATGCACCATTGTGGATTGTCAATGAATAATAAGTACTCATCGGGAAATGCATCATCATACTCATATCCTAACATTGGTCCTTCTGCTAGGACTTCAGATATGGCTCTTCCTTTTAACAGATTTCTAGCTGACACATTGAATATCAAACTCAGAAAGCATAGCATGCCATCTCGCCAATCTTTCACTAAGAATGGGTTTTTCGAACAGATACATGATTGGATCAAGTCTTGAGATTAGATAGGTGGTATGAGCTTGAAGGTGATGCCTCAACTTCTTTGTGGCATAGACCAAGGAAACACATGCTTTTCCCAGTGGGGTATATCTTGTCTCATACTCCAGGAATTTCTTGCTGAGATAGTATATGGCAACTTCCTTCTTTGTTCCCTCTTGATATTGGGCTAAGAGAGCTCCCATAGCCGTTTCCATGATAGTGAGGCACAAAATCAGGGGTTCTCCTGGTCTAGGTGGCATTAGAACAAGCGAATTTGAAAGATATTCTTTCATGGGATCAAAAGCTTCTTGACATTCCTCATTCCACTCATGGGATGCCCCTTTTCTGAGCAGCTTAAATATGGGTTCACATCTCATAGTGAGTTGTGAGATGAACCTGCTGATATATTGAATTCTGCCGAGAAATCCTCTTACTTCTTTTTCTGTTTTTGGAGGAGGTAGCCCTTGACTAGCTTTTACCTTTTCAGAGTCCACTTTGATGCCGTCTTGACTGACATCGAATGCCAACAACTTCCCCGAAGTGACACCAAACACACACTTTTGAGCTTAGATTGTATTTCCTGAGTCTTTCAAAGAAGGACCTTAGTGTGAGAATATGCCCCTCACGATCTTCACTTTTCACAATCATGTCATCTACATAGACCTCCACAATGTCGTGGATGAGGTCATGAATGATAGTTGTTGCAGCCCTTTGATATGTGGCTCTAGCATTACTGAGACGAAAAGGCATAACCCGATAGCAGAAAGTTCCCCACAGAGTAATGATAGACGTTTTTGTCATATCTTCTTGAGCCATAAGTATTTGATTATACCTCGAAAATCCATCCATGAAGGAAAACATTGCATGACCAGCCGTACTATCCACGAGAACATCGATGTGGGGTAGAGGAAAGCAATCTTTTGGTGATGCAGCATTCAAATCACGAAAATCAATGCACACCCGAACTCTTCCATCCTTTTTAGGTACGACCACTATATTGGCGAGCCAACTCGGATGCTTTACAGCTTGGATGAATTTGGCATCAAGCTGTTTATGGATTTCTTCTTTCACTAATCTCTGGTTTCATTTGGCGGAGCTTTTGCTGCTTAGGCTTGCTTTCAGGATGTAACGGAAGGCGATGTTCCGCAATTTCCCTATTAACACCAGGCATATCAGCATAAGACCATGCAAACACATCTACATACTCTTTTAACAATGTCATAAACACATACTGTTCAGTTGGGGAGAGGGATGAACCTATTTTGACTTCTTTTACAGCATTTTCTGTACTAATATTAATTACAATGGACTCTTCCATGGGTTTTACATATGTCTCAGTTGTATCAAGTGATTCATCATTATTAAATTCACTGTCAGAATTAACATCTTGCATGCAAATGTACTTAGATAAAGTTTCACATTCAATTTCCTCACTATCAGAGTCTTCTGACTGGGTATGCAAGGTAGATTGGCTGGAAGATGAGCTATCAGTATGATATCCATCTGAAAGGGGTGAAAAGGTATTTTCATAAAATGGACGTGGAGGATGGTTTCCTAAAAACATTTTAAATTCTATAGGCCCATCTTTTGCCTGACACTCAATACTCCACTTATGTTCAATGCTTTCACCAAAAGGTATCATCAAGGACACCGGGTCAAAATCCCCTACCTCAGAGGACTCAGAAGTGAAAAGTTTTTTAAGGACTCTATGTTTCAAATTATCCACCCAGTCATTTTCCTTTTTCATTTTTTGTTCTCGGACAAACCAACTTTTGATTAAGTCCAAATTCCTAGCTTCATTGAAGAATATCTCCAATCCCGGTAAAATCTTTTGTTCTTTCCTACTAGCCAAGGTTCTGGAAACTCGTAGTATGGCTCAATATCTCGTTGCAAGATGAACTGGTCATTGAGGTAAAAGAAGGTTTTTTGATGTTGTGAGAAGTGATGCCCGGATCATATCCTAATCCTTGTCGGTTTTGCTTGTCAACTATGGGGATTGGTTGCTTTATTCCCCTACCATCACGGCCTAATCCAGTTCTTTGAGTATAACCCATCTTCATCATGATTTGAAATCCTTTGGACAGAGGTTGCATGTCAAACCCTACAGGCTCTTTGATCGCATTATTGGATATGGCGGAGGTGTTTGTTTTCTGATGGTAATTGGTCATCCTTAGAGAAGAGACAAATTTCTTCTTTTCGGACTTGAAGGTAGAAAAAAAGAAAAGAGAAGAGAGCTACATATTGCAGAATGTATTGCAGAATAAAGAAAATTTTCGAAAATGATTTCGCCATATTTTAAGTGGAATGGTCCACTTTTACAATTTTTTTTATTTTTTTATTCTTTATTATGACGCTCTTGAATGATTTTACTGTCATTGGGGTTGAAAATAAATGTTTTTCTTTTCATTCTTCCATTCCCTACTTTAATATTGAACAAAGACATAAAATATAGAAATTAGGGCCTGTATCCCCATTGACGTGTCAATTCAGCATTCTGAAATTACTCCTATGATGACTGGCATCTCGAGTTCTGATCACATTGCTTGAAATACAATGGTTACTCCATTTGAGTCGAACCCGAAGGCTTCCTACATATCCCCATTGCTCCAGGTGCATTTTATGGGGAATCAGACTCAGCATAGTTCATTTTTTAGGAACTAAAGTTTTTCATTTAATGAAGCAGCTGCACTCATATTGAACTACCTACGTACCCCAGGTGTTACATAGGTGGAGTGATCTCACAGTGCGAGTGTATGTGATAATGGGGATTCAAGCTGCGCGTAGTTCTCTAATACTAACGAGCTGAAAGATTTTTTTTTTGATGGGCTAACCCCTTACAGAACTTTACCGAAGATTTTTTTCCTTCTGTTAGACGATCAAGTAGCTTTGCGGTAGACATGAGTTATGTTGGTGATTTACTTGATGCGATTGCTGAGAGCATGACATTGGTTTGTGTCGTGACCATGCAACTAATGATATTGGCAGTACTTGCGGAGATCTGACCCTACGGGACTAGCCCCTGGGCGTCTAGGAAGTGGATGTATCCGACCTTACTCGACTAATTTGCGAAAAATATCGACTTGGGATTGTGGTCGTGGATGTGACAGCACCTTCCTTGTAGGTACTTCTTTGTGGGTTGGACTAATGATGCCCCGATTAATCAGGCTTTGCACTTTGTAGTAAAGGTCATGGCATCGATCAGTTTCATGCCCAAATTGACGACAATAAGCGCAGTGTTTGCTCATGTATGTTCCGGGAAGAGGTAAACAGTGCAGATGCGCTGGGATTTGAAGTATTCCTTGCCTCCGAAGACGATCATACACCATGCTCAATCTTAGCATACACCCTTGGATTAGTGTTGGGAGTTTCAAGATCTTCCCGAGGGTGTTTTTCTTGCCATTTCAGAGCATCGATGTCAAAGCCATGTTGTTCCATGTGGTTGAGGGAGGTGTATTTGATAGTAACCATGTGACGATAATAGAAATCGTTCAGGTTCCGGAGCAATATGAGCATGAACTCTCGATCAGTAATAGGGAAATGAAGCTGGACGCGAATGTAAGCGCATCTTGAACAAAAATGCGAGAATGTTTCCAAGCCGCCTTGACGCAAAATGACTAGCTTGAACTTCTTGACATCAGTTTGTTTATGCTCGAGAGCCTAATTAACAAAGTCATGGTTAGCATTTTCCCAACTGGCTCTATCTACATAATCTGAAGAATAGTACCTGTCAAGAGCTGGTCCTTCTAAACTCTTGTCAAAGAGCATGGGGTAATTTTCCTCTGGTATGCCCCATGGGTGTAATGCATTCACAAAACCCACTAAGTGGACAAAAGGAACACCATTCCCATTAAATTTCTAGAACTGTGGTAATTCACGATATTGATCTTCATGTTGATATCTTGGGAAGAAAATCAGTGACTCGGTGTGAACTTCTCGGATAGGACCTACTACATTAAAGTCCAGGTCAAAATCATTTGTCCTAGATCTCTTCTTTGAGTCATTATCATCATCTTGAGGATTACCGACACAGGATTCCTCCGGTGCTTCAATTGAAGTATCTTGAGTATCAATGCTTGGAGCTCCCACTTCTTCTTCGTCATCCTCACTATACTCAAGTTCTGTTTCTTTAGCACTTACATCTGGTGTGGTTGCTGGAACCTCATTCATCCATGAATTTCCAGGTGCTACTAGAATGCAGTGGATAGTGTAACCATCCAACCTAGTGCCATCTACTTCGTTCAGATACAATACTGATTTTTCGGTGTTGGAGATGGTCATGATTGCTGGATCACCAGACATAGTCACAGCACCCTGATCGGTGAGAAGCTTTACCTTCTGATATAGAGTAGAGGCTAATGCTCTATTTTCGCGCAGCCATGGTCTTCCTAATAAGAGGTTAAATCAGGCTTGAATGTCAATGACCATGAATTCCACCTTCCTTGCCACGGGACCACATTCAATGAGGAGGCTGATTAAACCCAATACTTCTCTCTTAGCATTATCATATGCTCTGACCACCTGGTTGGATGGTACCAGATCTTCTTTTGAATACCCAAGTCTCGTTAACAATCGTAGAGGGCAAACATTGATTGCGGAGCCGTTGTCGACCAATACCCTAGGTATCTCCCATCCATTGCAACGTATAGTGATGTGCAATGAATTATTGTGGTTGATATTGTCAGGGAGATCATTGTCTGTGAACATGAGAGTTCGATCTCCCCCATGAATGTGCCCCACTATCTGGTCAGGTGTTATGGAAGAGCTTACAGAGGCTTCATTAAGATGCTTTAGATTAGCTACCCTATGAGGCTGGGAATGCATTAACAATTTCCAGATGGAAACATTAGCATTTACTTCTTTCATGCGCTTGATAGCATCATCTTCCTTGTTACCATCCTCTATCATTGGCTCTTTAACCTTTTTTTTCCTTCTCAATACCTCCAAAGGATTTTCATCCTCCAAATGGGATGGTTTAAATAAAATGGCAGCCTGCTCTAGTCAAATAAGAGATATCCAAATACTCCTTATCACTAAGATCATCGAGGCAGATGGGGCGCCGGTATGTATTTGGAGTGGTGGGATGTCCTCCAGTGTTTTTCTCCATAATTGTCAAGACCGAAGAGACATCTTCATCAGCATCAAAGTCCAAAATGAAGAAGGCACCATCATAATCCAAAGTTCCACACATGTTAGAGAATGGATCCTTGTTGAGAGTGAAGTTGGGGTCTTTATAGGGCATCATCTTGACTTTTTCTTGAGTGGAATAGTCATAGACCAGACACTTGTAACCTACGGCTATTGGCATTTCATACATTTGAGGAACTATCTTGCGGATTAACTGGATTGGATCGCATCCGTCTGGAGCAGCATAGATGGCATTAATGGCAAATGAGGGCTTATGATTAGGAAGGGTTTTTTTGTGATGTTGGGCTGAGAGTCATTTGGTTTATTGGAAGTGGATCCTAAAGAGAGTTTTCCATCATCCTCAAGGTTTTGAATTTGATGCTTTAGAGTCGTGCAGCTTTCAGTATTATGCTCCGGACTTTGAATTTGATTGGCCTTTTTTAGCTTGGAGAGAGCTTGGGAATAAGTCACGTTCAAAGGAGTAAAGTGCCTTTGTGGTCGCAACTGGAATGCAGATGATGCGCCAATGGCATGGATCGCATTAGTTGTCTTAGGAGCTGCTGAATCATTGTTTGGAGCTCTTTTGTTATTTCCAAACTTTGCATTATAAGTAGTGCCACTAATAGGTTCATCTTTCTTGATGTCCCCCCTTTTCATAGCATCCTCAACCAGAGTTCTCGTAGCAATCAAAAATTTGAAAGTCGAGAAATATTGGTAGGCCATATGCTTCTGATATACAGGAAGAAGGTTCTTCACAACCATTTGCAGCTGTTCTTCCTCATTAGGCCTACTCATCATTTTGGAGGCCTTATTTCTCCACCGAGTAATAAATGAAAAAATTGTCTCATTAAGGTTTTGAGAAGTGGTCTCCAGATCCCTTCTAGTAACATCAATTTCTTCATTATATTTGTAATGGTTTGAGAACACTCTGACTATGTCAGCCCAAGTGGATTTCTTTGTATTTTCAAGGTTGAGGAACCAATGTTCTGCCGCACCATCTAAATATTGTTGAAAGAGTTGAGCCATTAGAGACTCTTCCATTCCCCAGGGACTCATTGCCCCTACATACATTTTCAGGAAAGTGGTGGGGCTGCCGGTCCCATCAAACTTTGTCAGGTTAGGCATCTTGAAACCATGAGGTAATCGTGCCTTAGGGAAAAGTGTTAACCCATGAATGTCCATCCATGGTTCAACCTTAGTCATGCCTTAAAACTTCCTTGAGCTTAACTACTTCTTCCTTGAGCGTAGTGGGGATTTCTTTCTCATTGTTCATAAGCTCAAGGTGAAAAGGTGAAGCTACTTCCGACTCCGGAGGAGGAGGAGGAGGCATCTGGGCGCTTTGGGGCATTATGCCCAACACAATTTGTTCAATATTATCCAGTCGGTCAAGCATAGCTTGGACAAGTCCTCGGAGCTCAGTCGTTGGATCAGGTGTAGGGGTAGAGTTCTGTTGGTGCTCGTTGTTCGGAATTTCAGACATGTTGCTAAGATGTGTAGCAGAGAATGCAGCTGGTGTAAACAAGGATGACAGTATTACTGACAGAGAATGTTCACTATGGTCAGAACTTCGGCGAAACAACCTAGATCCTGAGCGGGTCCAGGCAGAGTTCCTGTGAAATAAGATGAAAAAGTTAGCACAAAAGTTTGTCCAGACTTTGTTTCTTCTTTTCTTTTTTCTCTATTTTTTTTTTGCAGGGAATGAAAGAAATGATATCTTTGAAAAAAAAAAAAAAAATTTTCCCCAATTTCAGTTATCATTTATTAAAAGGTGCGAAACCTTGACTCTATCATTTGTTTTAAATTTTTCGTTAGATTTCTTTGACTTGTTATTCTCTTTTTTTTTTTTTTTGACTTGGACCTTTTCATTTACATTTTAAACTTCCACTCTTGGACTCATTGTTTTTTTTTTTTGGGATAATACACAAGCCCTTTTCAAAATTAATTTGATGATATCTTTCCATTTCTTGCTACTACAGAAATAAGACAAAAGAGGTATAACGAGGCCTGTGTCCTCATTTTGGCAAATTATAATGCCTCAGATATCATTCTTCTTTGTGGTGATCTGCATGTATTGATTGCTTCAAAGTGCTGAAACCAGGAAAAAAAATCAAATGCAAAAGGGGCCGAACCCGAAGGTTGCCTACGTATCTCCATAAGTGGTTTTGGATTTGGATTTGGGGAAGAACTTTTTCTTGTGATGATTTTTTTTTTTGAATGGAGAATCAGGCCCAACATAGTTCTGATATATGATTTTTTTTTTTTTTTTTTTTTTTTTGCAGCTGCACTCAGAAAATGAGTTGCCTACGTACCCCTTTTAGTACATTATATAGTAGAGAAGCTAAGATAGATGCATACAACATTTGAGATTTTTTTTTTATCATTTTTTTAGGGGATCAAGCCACACGTAGCTCTACCTACAAAACACAATATATAAATGTAATAACTGATTCGGGTACTTCTCAAACTTTTTCAGAATTCAGTCTACTGGGCGCTAAGCCATATATTCTCTTGTTTAAATACGTATGTTCCACCTCTTAGGATTAGACTAATGTGAAGTAATCGGGTTCTTCTCAACCTTTTTCCGACTTCAGTTTGTTGGGCGCCAGGCCATGTATTCTCCTGTTTGAATACGTCTGTTCCACCTCTTTGGATTAGACTAATTTGAAGCACCTGAAATGTACACACTAACAATGTTAGTCAATGACTGATGAATTTTTCTTTATATGTGTTTTTAGCAGGAAATGGAAGAATTTTTTCTGTGTCTTTTTTTTTGAAATGTGATTATCCCTTTTGATTAGACACATTTTTTTTTAGTCAATTTTTTTTAGACTAGACTTCTCGTGTTTTAGACTATACAGTTTTAATTATATGACACGTTTTGAACTCGTGATTATGACTCTTTTTCATTTTTCCTTTGTTTTTGGGATTATATTTTCAAAACATGATTTTTTCTTTTAAAAAATCAATTTATTTTTGGTAAAACCAATTTGAATGAAAAGAATTATGAAGTAAATGTGAGTTTTTTTTTTTTTTTTTTTTTTGAAAATAGGTGAGCACACTTTTTTTATGACAGTTGTGATAAATAAACAAGAATACTCTTAATATTTCAGTAATCATTTCGGCAGCAATTCAGCTACAATTAATGATTACTGAAATATTGACCGACTAAAAACGGACTGAATTTTTTTGAAATTTTTTCACATTATTCAATAACTGAAATAAATAAAGGACATTTGTGCATTGATCCTTGTGTCCTATAAGTCAACTAAAAGGTTATTCATTTAAGGAGAGATTATTTTAAAGTGGCCTCGAGTCACTTCCATTGTGTCCATCGAGGGTGGACGCTCCTGACAGAGCCGGTCGCAATAGCTCGCGGATGCAGGTTTTACGCCCTTAATTCATTAATTTGTAATTCTAAAATTCCGACCCTTGCCAATAGACAAAGGTATCAGACCTAATAAGAAAATGGTTAAAAAGAGTGCACGTGTATGGATCGATAAACTACCAAGCACACGTAATTTTCACATAAGCATGCTATATACAAAAATTAAATTGTGAATAGCCATGATTAACTTTCTTTTAAATTATACTACCTCCGTCCTAGAATAGTCTGAACACTTTCCTTTTATGTTTGTCCCAAATTAGTTTGAACACTTCCATTCTTGGCATGGTCCCACCATTAATATATTATTTCTTTTACACATCTTTGGACCCACACTCTACCTTTTATCAATAAAAAGTTACCCAACTTTCTCTCTCCTCTAATAAAAAATACCCCACCAACTCCTATCACATCTACTTTTTAAATAAAATAACATTTGATAACCACACCACAACTTATCACCTTAAACTACGTGTCCCAACATGTGTTCAGATCTTTATGGGACGGAGGGAGTATATATATATATGGAAAATAACGCATTGTTCAGGTTTAAACCTCATATATTTCAAGTGGAAGTATAATCCCCAGTGAAGTCGCCAGCCTGTGGTATCCGATCTTTTACAGTCTTAATTAACGGTCTGAATCCCACGAAAGTCTCTCATTGGACTATGAGTTTTAAAAAACTTGGAAGTCGGCACCCTATTAATATCTTAATAGGGACAAATTTATCTAATAAATCATTTTAAAATCAATTTTGAGAAATATCATTTAAAACGATGATGACTTCATATGGATAAGGCTTTTTTGAAAATTGGTATTTCATACCATGAGATAGGGTTCGGGGTTTAGGTTAAGAGGTGCGAACGTCTGGAACTCGTCGCCTCTTCCGTTCTAAAGAATGGGCTCTTACTAAATGCGTTATTTTCCATTTTAAAGTAATCATGGCTATTAAAAACAAAGAAAATCACATAGTTTGCACATATACACATCAACCATTTTTATTTAGGACCAATATATCATTTGTACATGGTAGGTTTGAGCACTAAAGTTGCACTACATACCAATTGTTGCGGGATTGGAATCCACTCATGGATCAAAACCATCGTAGTTCGATCTTATGTCTCACCCTAAATGGCCAATTCCATTGGGGAAAGAAATAGATTATGAATAACTCACCTTTTAGAATTAGACAAATCTATTAGGAAAAAGGTAATCACTCCGATTTGTGATTGAAATGAGATTAAGATAATCACCATAATTAGTGATTAAATATGAAGGATTAAGATAACCACCTTCATGATTAGAAATGGAGGTTAAGATAATCACCCTAATTAGTGACTAAACTTAAGAGGAAAGATAATCACCTTGATTAGTGATTAACAATGAAGGTTAGGAAGTAATCACCCTAATTGATGATTATTAAGGTTTAAGATAATCACTCTAATTAGTGTTTAAATATGATGAAAGGTTAAGCTAATCACCCTAATTGGTGGTTAATCAAGGTTTAAGATAATCAACCTAATTAGTGATTAAACAATGATTGGAGATAATCACCCTAATTAGTAATTAAAGGAAGTTTGAGTTAACCGCTCTAATTAGTGATTAATCGAGGATTGAAATAACCACCTTAATAGTGATCACGTTTACGATTTTCGAGAGGTCTTAGAAGGTTTGCTTCCTAATTGAAGGCTTTTGAAAAATAATTTTAATTGAAGATTATTAAGTCATTTGGAGAGAAATGACCAATTTGAGATCGAATTTGGAGATTTGTGTTTCACTAATTGGAATTTGGCCATTTAAAGCAAGACACATGAAATGGCCTAAAATCAATTCAGAGATTATAATTATCAATCTAATTATGTCAAATTATATGATTAATCCATTTGAATATGGAGAACACATTTTTAAAATGTAACACGGATCATCATACAATTTAACTTAGTTAGATTTGCAATTTTTCATCTTAATTGAGATTGGGTCATTTAATTCATATACTATGTTATATTAGCCCAACATGCAATATTTGTAACATTGGTTGCTCATTTTATTAAAAAGAGTTGTGGAATTATTTATGAAAATTATGCATAACATTTCCATGTTTTCATTAATTGAGTGATGTAATAACTATTTACAAAAAAATAATATTACAACAATATGTACAAATTCTATGATCTATACAAGTCTTCAATCTTGATATTCACCATGATGCTCCTTGATCTTCATTTCCTTGAATGGGATTTGGAATTGAGGTTTATTTGTAAACTTATAAAAGTTAAAGATTAATTAACCTCTTTGATTTTAATATTTTATGATAATTTTTATTGATTTTTATTTACATGATAAAATGAGTAATTTTAAGAGAAACTTAAAATTTCATGATTTTTAATTCACATTTTCATATGAAAAGAAAGCATTTTTTTATGAAAGTTGAGTTAATCACTTTATTTCATTTTCTAGATTGCACTTTTGTTCTTGTACTGACTAACAAAAATAATAACTTTCTTTAGAAAGCGTTAAACTAAGAATATGATATATATATATGGATAGATCAGTGAGTTCTTTATGTTGTATCAAAATTTCATAAACGTTTCGTTACAACTTGAATTATGGTGAATTTTGTACTCGAACTAGTCAAAACAGGACCTTTATTCAATTTGTTCTTTGAAATCCAGCTTATTGAACTTATTTTGAAGTGAATTTTGATATGAACATTCTAGACACTTTGAAAGATTAGACTACAAAATTTCACTTGAGTTGGACATTTCTAAGACTATTTTTTGTTTTTTTTCTTTACTGAAGAGAAAATCAGTTTTCGGGAATTTAGTGATTTACATGAACGTTTTTGTGAAAATGATGTAAAATTGTATGAAATTCATATGAACATGATTTTTATATTTTTGAAAATCCACTGATGTTTTCTTTTAACTTGATGTTTTTAATTTTTGTCTAAATGATTTTTATTTTGAACTTTATTAATAAGACAAGCTTAGGTTGTACTGGACAAAATCAGTTTGGCACAACAAAGTTGTATGATTTTTAATTATTTAAAAAAAAATCGTTTTTTAGAAATTCCAAAGCCCAATTGCTGGAAACATCTTGCAATTTATAGGCAAAATATAAAATCCTACAAACTATTTAGTTAATGTAGACGAAAATATTAAAATAAAGCACGAAATTAAAACTGACCATAATTACAGCATCACATTTTTTTTATTGGAGATGTTTAGACACAACGTTTCTTGAATTTTTTATGAAAACATTTTTTGGTGATAAACAACAACTTGATTAAGGAAAATCACATAATCACATTGTTTCCTAAGAGTCTCCCCATTAGAGTTGACTATTCTAGGTGGGGTGATTTAAGTTTCGGTACCTATGAGGACTTCCACATACCCAAATCACTCCAAAGATAAAAAAAATGATATGAAGAAAACAAGGAGAAAGTTAGTAGATGATTAAGAAGATAATCAAAAATAAACAAGAGTTTCAACTTCACCATGCTAGATCAATGATGCACTTCCTTTTTGCAAATTTTTCTACCTTTTTGTGATTTTCTTAATTTCTAAGTGAGTTTCTAAATCCACTTAATTACTAACTTAGACTCTTTTTTGTGTTTTTTTTTTCTTCTTTTGATGAACTTCTTTACTTATTAATTATCTTACTAACTTTTACTGTCTTTTTCTTAAGTGTGATTTCTTTAGAGGAAAGGAGTAGAGAAGATGAGAGAAGTAGTGAAATTAGGTTCAATTTTTTTCAACTTCATTATTTACTAATTACGACTTTTGCTTAAATGGAAAGATTAAGGAGGATAAGAGTAGTAAAGAAGATGAAAATGAAGTTGATTTGTGTTTTTTTCAACTTGGTTTTAAAGTGGAAAAAGGAGGGTATTTATAGAGAAGTGAAGGAGGTGAACTAGGGTTTCAAAAAAGTAGAAAATCAGATTTTTCACCTAAAAATCAGATTTTTCACCTAAAAATCAGATTTTCTTCATCCTTAATCACCCTAATGACATCACTCTAATGACCTCACCCTAATGACATCATCAAATCTCTTTGGAAACACAAATATTCTTATTCGTTTTGGATTTTCTCATGAATGAGGCGAAATCATATTTTCAGAAAATATTCTTCCCTGAACATCCTAATACATAAAAAAATGCATCGAAAAACGTGCAAAACAAAACTGATTAAGACGCTGTGCCAAACGCAGGAACCTGTGCTAGGCGCAAGGCTCTACGTATGGCACATGCCATGCTGCGCGATAGGGTGCACGATCATGCGTCTAGCGCATGATCGTGTGCTTGGCGCACACTCGATTCATCCGGATTCCCGCCCTCTTACACATGGGATTTGATTCTTATTCTCACATCTTTTCATGATTCTTATTCTCTAACTAATCGATAAAGGATGTGATTAATAGATAAAGAATATATTCTTATTCTTTACCCAATGAACAAGGACTTGACCATCGAGAAAACTGATTAATGCCGGTTTTGGGATACGACTAAAATCTCGACGCCTAATCGCGACTCGCTTTTCTGAAAGACTAACTTAAGACAAATAGCGAAAATTCGTCAAATTAGTGAAGATGAGCATGATTATACTACAAATCATTTTATTAACACGGTGGTTGTAGCTATTGACTACGACTCACGAAAAATTATATTTCTAAGCCGAAATTGCATGACTAATACGCAAAAAAGGAAAACCGTACGACGGAATGAAACTAGCGCTCTGGGACGAAACATACATTTTGACGGGGGGCGCGCTCCACGATGCATGATGTTTTTTGTTATTTTTATTTCTTTTCAAAATATCTATTTATCCGAAAAAAGGGGTTCAAAATTTGGTGTCTACACCTGGATGAAGTTTTAATACTTCACAATGTGTTGTTAATATATGGATTTAAACACAATTTGATGTCAATTGGACAATTGGTTGATAAATCTGGCATACAAGTCACATTTACAAGCAATGGTTGTTGTTTTCAGGCCCTTTCTAGTGGAAGTATTATAGATGTTGCCAAGAAATATAATGGACTATATTTCTTCAATTGATGCATCATGTGTCAGGAATTCAAGAGAAGTTGAGGTATATAGAAATAAAATCTCTTGTAATGCTGCTGTGACTGAATTTCCTGTTGATAGTAAGATGTTGCGCGCTAAAACATCAATTAGCAATAAGAATAAGTGTAATTTTGAGACTCCTCTTCATATGATACATGCTCGTTTGGGTCATGTTTCATTGTCCAAAATGCAACACTTATTAATTTCTGATTGTATTGGTTTAAAAGAATATAATTGCAACATTTGCTTATATTTTAAACAACACAAGCTTCATTTTTTTGTCAGTACTACTAGAGCTAGTGCATGCTATGAATTGAATCATCTTCATGTTTGGGGGCCATATAAGGCCAAGGCTTTGAATGGTGCTTCATATTTTCTTACAGTCCTATATGTTCATAGTAGATTTGTTTGGACATTTTTACTGCATAACAAGTCTCAAGTTTCTAAAACTATAGCTGACTTTCTATCTTTAGTTGAAACTCAGTTTAAGAAACAAGTGCAAGGAATAAGGTCTGATAATGGGACAAAAGTCATTAAAGAACAATGTATAAGGTTATTTGCAGAGAAAGACATAGTACATCAAAGAAGTGTACCTCATGTTCCTCAACAAAATGGCAGAGTTGAGAGGAAACACAAACATTTACTTGAGATGTCTAGGGCTTTAAGATTCAATGCTAAGTTGCCTAAGAAAATTTTGGGGAGAATGCTTATTGACAGCTACACATATCATTAATAAGCTACTATAAAACTCCTCAAATGGAAATCTCCTTTTGAAATCATGTTTCAAGAAGCTCCTTCATATACACATTTGAGAGTGTTTGGTTGTCTATGTTATGCTTATAACATGTCTGTCAATAGAGACAAATTTGACACAAGATCAAGAGAATGCATATTCATAGGTTATCCTTATGGACAAAAGGCCTATAAATTGTATGATCTACATAAACATACTTGTTTCATCTCTAGAGATGTGATCTTTTATGAAACTGTCTTTCCTTACCCTACAAATTCTTCTGTAATTAACAAGAATTTTGTTCCTCTTGTTAACTTTGGTACTAAGTCTGATACATTTTCTTTTCCTTCTTTACATCAATCTACTACTCAGACATCCACAGACAATGTCATTCTTTCTCCTCAGTCTTCACATCAGTCTACTCATCCTACTTTTTATCATTCTTTACATTCTCCACCTATACCTTCACATATATCTGACACCGATAATTATTCTTCTTCTCCCACATTATATACTGATTCACCTTTTGTTGTTCATAATAATACATCTCTGCCTTCTATACCTGTTATTACCAGAATTTCTGCTAGAAATGTGATCCCTTCTGTCAAATTACCTGATTTTATCAATACCTATGTGAATAGATCTTCTTCTACTGAGACTGCTTCTTTTGCGGTCAATTCATCCCTCATCACTGAACATAAACATTATAATCAAGCTAAGAATAATCCTAATTGGGTTATTGCTATGGAAAAAGAACTTAAGGCTCATGAAGACAACGAAACATGGGATTTAATCCCTCTTCCTGCTGGTAAAACTGCTATTGGCTCAAAGTAGTTTTATAAAACCAAGTTGAATCCAGATGGTACCATTGAAAGGTATAAGGCACGTTTAGTTGCTACAGGATATCAACCAATAAAGCGACAACATTTCACTTAAATTTTTGCTCCAGTGCCAAAACTTACTACTGTTAGAGTGTTAATTGCAGTTGCTAATGCTCATGGTTGGCCCTTGTGCCAACTAGATGTTAATAATGCTTTTTAGCATGGTTTCCTATAAAAAGAAGTCTATATGCTACCACCTGTAAGGTATGACAAAGCTACAAATGGTGAAGTTTGTAAGCTGAAAAAGTCCATTTATGGACTTAAACAGGCTTCAAAACAGTGGAATAAGGAGCTAAGCAAGTTTTTGAAGGGTTTGGGTTTTATTCAATCCCAACAAGATTACTCATTGTTTACTAGACTATTAGATGGCCATTTCTTAGCTATTTTAGTTTATGTAGATGATATGGTACTTACAGGGACAAGCATGTCTCAAATTGATTCAGTCAAGCATTCTCTTGATTAAGCCTTTACAATCAAGGATCTTAGTGCTCTTAGTTATTTCTTGGGAGTTGAAATCTCCAGAAGTGCTACGGGTATTTTCTTGTCTCAAAAGAATTACATTAAAGATATCATTACATAATGTAAAATGATGCAATGTGAGTCCTCTCCTGCTCAATTACCTACTGGTCTGAAACTTTCTACTGATATGGGTGATGTTCTCTCTGAACCTGATGTATACGGAATATTAGTTGGCAGATTATTATATCTAGGTCTCACTATACCTGATTGGTCTTACTCAATACAAGACTTGAGTCAATTCATGCATCAACCAAGTGTGCCACACCTCATAGCAGCCTTACATGTTGTGAAATGCCTCAAAGGGACTATGGATTTTGGATTGTTTTATTCTGCTAACAGCAAGTTGGATGTTTTAGCTTATATTGATACAGATTGGAGTGCTTGTCAGTTTACTAGCAGATCTCTGAGTGCCTATGTTGTTTTCCTTTGTGATATTTTGATAGCATGGAAAACAAAGAAACAATCTACTATCAGCAAATCCTCTGCTGAAGCTGATGAATACAGAAGCATGTCTTCTATTCCAAGTGAGTTAGTTTGGTTACATGGCTTGCTTGAAGATCTAAGAGTTTCTATTTCTTTACCTATCACAATGTACTGTGAGAATACTTCAGCTGAACACCTTGCTCAGAATCCTAAATTTCATGAAAATACCAAACATCTCAAACAAGATATGCACTATGTAAGAGAACAAGTTGAAGTTGGCTTTATCACCACTAATCATGTCAAGAGTGTAGATCAGCTTGCAGACTTACTCACTAAATCTCTTTCTTTTGCTCAGCATCATTCTTTTTGTTCCAAGCTTGGTCTTATCTCACAAGTCCAGCTTGAAAGGGGAGTATAAGATTATTAATTATTATTCTTCATCCTAGTTAGCAAGTTGGTTAAGATAGTCTGTTAGAGCACTAACTAATTGTTATATAAATAAGAGATTTATCTCTCATTGTTAGTTAGTTTAGTTTTCTCTATTTTTCTTCTCTTCTTCTATTGTAAGAACTAGTTTTTGGACCCATGCAAAAATGCACGGGAATTTTTTGTTTAATAAGAATGTTTATATACCAACCAAAGTAAAAACATATAAAAGATTCTCACATGTTCTGTCTCACAAATTAGTATTATTATACACTTTCTACCCGTGACTTTAGAAATTACCACATGATATTGGCTATGGCTGAAAACCAAACTTGGGAGATACAAACCCATATGTGATAGGGATATCTTTGACTTTTATTTATAGTCATTGCAAAACACAATCAAGGGAAATTTTGTTTCATTTGATAGAATGAGTGTCATACAGGGGTATAAACACCATATTACTCCCCTTTGCTTGACATACTCAGGCCCCCTTTAAATGATTCTCTAGGAAATGCCGAATATGTTTTCTACTATAGTTGATATAAGATCATTTCCCTTTCCCCAGCTAAAAAATTAAGGTAATTGATTTTCTTGTTGTTGGCTCCTTGAGCCACCCCGTGTCCTTGCCACCGCCTAATTGGTGGTTTTTCCATCTTCTTTTTTTCTCATTTTAGTAGTGTAGTCTCCTTTTATTGGGAGCCCCTTAGCTTGAACATGTCTATGACCTCGAAGATGAATTTTCGATTATCCATGTACCACAACTAACCAAAAGTAGTGGAAGAAATACACTACCCATTGGTACAAAATATGATTTGTTTTTGTAGAAAATTAAATAATTTATAATTTACGTTAAAAAAACATTAAAAGTAAAAGTAATATATAGTTATCATTTTTCTTCATTGTGTTGCAAAATACTAAAACAATGATTTTCCTAAGTTATATTGTAAAGTGACTTTGCATTTCACTCTAATAGATAGTTAATGTAGTTGATTTTGTTAAGGCAAAATTTAAAATATAAAAATACCCTCACTTTATGATATGATTAAAAGTTACAATGAATTTCATAATATTGTTTTAGTCCATTATTATTTTGTCGTATCTCTTCTCTCTCTTATTCTTGTACCCTAACTTAATAGCCTGAAAGCGGCAATAAGATTTTCCCCAAATCCAAGCCCTCAAAAAATTTATCTCTCAAACATTTCTTAATTTCTTTTGCATATCTCAGACATGCATGCTTTATATTTTGAAATGCAATTAAATTAGTAGATAACCGACCTTGTTTTAAAGTCATTATTCTCAGGAATATCAGTATTTTTGAACAAACGCTTGGGATATCCTCAATTGAATACACAAAATTTTCTTCATAAAATCTCCCTTTCTTACATTAGCTAATTATAGTGAAAGTTACACTATAAGTCCTTGGATGCAACGGTCACACCATAACTTATGGTGTAAGTGTAACAACCCAAATACCACAACATTTTTGTAAAAAGAAAAAACTCGAATGGCATGAGATAAACTTCACATCACTTGGCAATCACGTTGATACCCAAAGACCACTACTTTTTTGTAAAAAAAACCAATGTTATACTATGATTTCGTAACCCCAAAAATATGACCGTATTTAGGAATTCGGTAGTGTACATCTTATTCATTCAAAGGGTTTTGTGTTCATTGGCTATTGTATCACGTCTTGATGGGAATACTTTGTTACACAATTTATAAAAACTTTTAGGTATATTAATGTTGTGTTTTAAATTTGTTCTCGATATTGCAATTTGCATATTACATACCCTCATATAACAATTCTTTTTCAGATTAATATACCCCCGATTTATATACAGATAATTGAAGTGTATGAGGACCACTCAATAATCAATATGGTTATCAAAACTAATAAACAATTTCTATATTTTCTAAGATATACTTATTTTATTGGAAAGGAATTTTAGTGTTGTTTCTGTATCAACACCAAATTCACATTCTCTTATCCATAAGAATAAAAAAAGAATATTTTCCACTCTTGGATTTTTCTGGAATAGTCAAAGTACAGGTTATCTCAATATAAAGGTGTGTACCTTGTGATCTTGGTCGAATTCTGTTGAGCTTTTCGAGCACAAAAGACTTTATCTTTTTCACACGCTGATATATAGTCTACTCCCTTTGTTGTATAATTGTCTTTTTCTTATCATCCCTCGAAATTAGTTATATAGTTGTTGTCGTTGACAAATTTTGCTTATGAAATTTAAATAGAGGTATCGAGCTAATCACAAAGTTTGGCAATATTTGTTGCACATAAGTTAATTAAAATTAGGATTAATAGTTTACATTGACATAGTACCGAGTATTATATTCAGTTATTTTACATAACTCTTAATTTGTCGCACATTTTTCTCAAGCATCTAAAAAAGGTTAAAGTAACCATTGATATTCTTATCCTTTTGTATTGCCCTTGTTTTATCAAACTTCTTTTAATTCATCATTCAATGGCATCTAATATATTATAAGTAAAATGCTAAAATTTAAAAGCCTTTTAAATGGGATGGTATGGATAAAAAATACATAAAAAAATATTTTAGGTTTTTAGACCCGTGCAAATTGCAAGAAAACTTTTGTTTAAAAATTTAAGATTTTAGAATGTTTATCCTAAAATCATGTTGTAAATATTAGCTTGCGATTTAAAGTCTTACAACCGTGTATTGCAAATATTTTAAAACTATCTTATGATTCATGTGTTCCGTGGCTGATGTAGTTAATGTCATGGTGCATCATGTAATCTACAATTTTATTTTATTTTTTAAAAAAAAAAAGTTGATTGAAAAAGACTTTGCTCCACCTACTGCTTTCCTCAGAGGCTTAGATAATTTCACAATTCGAACTACCAGTAGTACTCAGCCATACACCCGCTTCCATTGCAACTTTACACGGTTCTAGTCACCCCGCTTCTCTTTCTCTCTCTTTTGCCATCATGCACCATCGCTTCTCTCCGCCTCAGGCCACCCATTGGCCACCGATTATATATAATTTTATAATATTCTCATTTTTATTTGCCAAAGTTAACATGTATTTTAGTTTTTTTGGTTCTATAAGTTTAGCTCATCTTTAAAAATAATCTTTTAGTTTTTTGTCACTTATCATTCTTATTAAAAGAAAAGATATGATAGATTCTAAAGGTTTTTTTTTTCATAATTTTATACTTGATTATGGAATGGGAATGTGAAGATAAAAAAAAAAAGCAACAAAACATGAAATGCCGACACAAAATTTTTCTAGAATGGATAGATAATGAAGCAACAAAATATGAATGATTCACCAAATGCATGCTGCAGAGATTTATACAATTGTAATGGCTTAATCAATGCCTCACATAATATGATAGCCCGAATTTCATACAGTTCTGATTTAGGCTAATTATATTTTATTAGCTTAATTAAGTGATAGTATTTGTCTTTCTATAATATTATGAGAAATACGAATTTTATCTCTTAAATATAAATATTAGTTTTGCAATCATGTCCTAATTATCTATAAAATGAGTTTTCTAAATTTTGCTTAATTTTGTTTTGGGTTTTAATGAACCACTTTTTAAGTATTTGAGCTTCATGAGACCGTATTATGTTATTACATCACTTGATTAAAGCCCAAAACCAATCCTTATTTTCCCTCACCAAATTCAACCATTTTTTTTCTTTCCCGCTCTCATTCGTGTCTTGAGTTGTCAAGAGTGCTAAGCTTGAACCCTCCATATTTCATGAATAGAAGTTAGCAATGCAAGTCTAATATTTAGATTAATTACCTAAATCACCTACCAACAGTGGTGGATCCAGGAATAGCAATGATCAAAGTCTAACATTACAAGATTGAAATTCAAGATTAATTTTAGAAAAGGAAATTCTTGTACTAAGTTCTATAATCTAATAATCTATCTATATATGACATAGACCGACCAAAAATAAATGATCATGATTATTTTTCAATAGAAATATATTTTGGAAAACTGCTATCAATTATAAGGATTCAAGATTATAAACGTATGTGTGCATATAGTCGAGCTAACATTGTTGAATATAATGTCAGACATATTTTTTTCTAAAAAATGGTGCAATTAAATATTTTTGTTAATAATATATTATGATATGAATTATGTTAAGAAAATTATTATGTGAAAATCTATGCAATTGTTTGATATGTGAAAATCGTGGAAATTAACTTTAAATGTTGGGTGACAAAGACTACTCCCTCTTTATTCTTTTATTTTGCGCACTTAAAATCTTGACACTATTCACGATTAAAAAATCATCTAAATTCAATATATAAGAAAAAAATATAGTCGGGTGGGGTCTTATTAGTTATTGTTTGATTTATCTTAATTAGTACTACCTCCGTCCACGAAAGATCTGAACACTTGTTGGAACACGTAGTTTAAGGTGATAAGTTGTAGTGTGGTTATCAAATGTTATTTTATTTAAAAAGTAGATGTGATAGGAGTTGGTGAGGTATTTTTTATTAGAGGAGAGAGAAAGTTGGGTAACTTTTTATTGATAAAAGGTAGAGTGTGGGCCAAAGATGTGTAAAAGAAATAATATATTAATAGTGGGACCATGCCAAAAATGGAAGTGTCCAAACTAATTTGGGACAAACATAAAAGGAAAGTGTTCAGACTATTCTGGGACGGAGGGAGTACTTTATTAGTATTCAATCGTCATAATTTTTTCTAATATGTAATAAAAGATATTTAAGGTCAATGAAGTGAATTAATAAACACGCATAGGAAAGAAGGCTTAATAAAAGAATAGAGAAGGGGTAAATATTTTATTAATTTTTTTCTAAACAAATCGTGTCATATATGTTAGAATATGTTATGATACGATTTATGTTTAAAAAATTACAAAGGTCTACAAAATTTACCTTTTTGAAATTAGAGGTTAACTTCTATATATACAACAAAATATGCATAAATTGAGGTAAATCACTTTCAATTTTGAGTAATAAGAAAATGTATCTGTGTTTACGGGACTAATTCGGAAAAAATTGAGTACTACTATAGTTACGCATATCTCACGATATCATTTATTACAAATTTTGTAAATAATCAATCATTATTGGGTTTTTGAGATTTATGCATCCTAAATTTTAGATTTATGCATCCAAAGTATATAATGACCAATAGATAAAACAAAAAATTCATATATAAAATTATGAGAAATACCAAAAAAAAAACATAATTAGCACAACAATTTGTACTACTTTTAACATCTCTCATAAATCTTTATACATTAATCCCACTATCAAAGAAGAAAATTAAAATTGGATAATGTTGATCAGAATATGATATCAGTGAATTGATAAAACTCACTACTACATTTAAAGCCTAATGCAACGCTTAAAATCCATTGCATTAGGGCCAAATTCCGTTGCAGTAGGCCTAATGCAACGACTTCCAACCGTTGCATTTGAAGGCGTTGCTATAGGTCTAATGCAACGCCCTTTTGGACCTATTGCAACGGCTACCACAAAGCCGTTGCAATAGGTGTAAAAAGCCGTTGTGTCATCTATAAGACCTAATGCAACACCTCTATATTTATTGCAATGCTGTTTGATAACTATTGCAACGCCCCTATTAATCATATTGTGTCCCATGTTGGCATCTATTGCGACGCCTCCCTATATATTGCAACACTATCGTATAGCTATTGCAACACCTTTATTATGAATACTACGCCTCATTTTAGCACCTATTGCTACGCCTCCATAGTCAATGCAACTCCAATACTATAATAGCCTAGTTTTAGTAGATTAATATATAGAAAACTTCATATTTATAAATTTAATATCCAGAAGAAAATCTATGCACACATTATTCATGCCAATGGGCAAACTTACAATATATATTATTATTACACATCCATTAACTAATAGACTAAACAAAATTAAGGTTTCTCAATTCTCTGCAAGAGAATTTCTACATATATAAAAAGCTCTAATAAATCACTCTACCGCCAAAGTGCTTCTATGCCTTCCAATTAACAGGCAACTAGTTTATTGAGCATGATGTTCCATTTGTTCTTTTGTGACCACCTACAATTGAAACATATATAATTACATTAATCAAAAATCAAACATTTCTAATTGATTACCAACATAGAGTTTAAATAACAATAGATATGTTTAGGGCTTATTACAAGCTGAGCACCATCAAATAGTTAAACAAAAATGAACTTCCCTAACTACTTGGGTTCCTTCTTCATAGCAAATTTAAAGATAAAAAAGACCCACTACCTATAGTTACACACTGACTAAATCTGAAACAAACTATCATCTTAATCTGACACATTACCTTAATCAGAATAGATCAAAGCTTAGTTTTTATTTCATTCGGCATTCATAAGAGTTACTTGTAGAGAACTGAATTATATAGAAATAACTTATTTTAAGATACATGTACTAAGCAAGGAGTTCATCACCTTTACAGAAAAAAAAAATCATCTTTTCACATTTTCAGACCACTCTAATCCCATATCTGAGTGACAAGGAGGAAGGGAAATCATATACTAGCTTTAACAATTAAAACATTGTTCTCAAAGTTGGAATAAAAAAAAGATATAATAGTTGAGTAGCAAGGAGGAACATAAATCACATACGAGGATAGGCACAAATGAGAGAGACTTATATTAACCAATGCATTCATATCTAACTCTTAGTTCTTTTCTTTTTTTACACTTCGTCGTCTCTATGATGTGTTAGAGTGCTTGTTTGTGTAAGATGATCACAGGGCAGATCTGAATTCGAACAAATTGCTAATTTAATTGTTCTTTTTTTGCACTAACTGGGGCCTGGGCAGTACGTGTTGGTGGTTCGAAGCGCCACGTTCAGGACATCCCAACATATTGTTAGATTGAATTATAGATTCACAGGTTACACATCTAATATGCAATTACTTTACGTTGACCGTACCATTAGACCATGTCTTATCTGTAGTGCACTAGGAAGCCAATCTAAGATGCTTCTAAAAAGATAACACCATTATTCTAACTCTTATGATTAATTCCATATGGTGATCAGGTTTTGACAGCAACAATTTGCAACAAGTGCTTCCCTAAACCAAGCAATGTAGTTTGCACACTATGGGTCCTAAGTGAACTGTTATCAAAAGAAAATTCTCACATATATAAGAGCATCGACTATATTATCAATTGATTTGTTGAAGCAAAATCAATTCATGGTCTGCCAAATCTAAAAAGACCATTTGCCAGTTGTCAAAGGATCAATCTCATAACTGATTCCACATTATAAATGGGAGAACATATATATGATACATCATAAATGTCAAGTAAAATAACCCCAACGATTTACAGAGCATGATTATCATCATGACAATGGCTACCATAACATATAACGGACATAGTATTTAATTATTCTTTTTGTATGCTTAGCTTGTGTGTTGGACATATTACCAAAGCTGTGAGAAGTTTGTAATAAAATGTTAGTCATGCATCTCATATGAATTCTTAGCAACAATCTCTTGTCTCTAAGATGAAATAGATTATCATTAGTAATATAAAATGGTATAATTACCTGTAGCTTGTCTGGCATTATTATTATCAGTTTCCTTCTCAAATGATTGTTCTCCTCAGAGTCTAATTTGAAGGAATCATCTTTATCTGAAAATAAAGATGAAGAGCTTTGATTTATTAAACAAAACTTACTGAAAAATAAAAAATGTACATTGCAATTAGAGTATTTAACAGAAATCATAGAATAACTGAAAGTACGTAATATTTTCAACAAATAAAATAGATAATGAGCCTTGATTTCACAAAAATGAGACATTTTAAGACTCCTTATTAGGCAACCTTTTTAGTCGAACTCCAACATATTTCCCTATTCTTGCATAAAACAAGCAAGATTATACTAATTTCTATTTTTGCAATAACTGCTCTAAATCTCTCACTTTAATTATACAAAATAACCACTGAATTTGATATTATCGGATAGCCTTTCTCATTTGCAAAGCAACATATGTACTCATTAAGTCATTTGGATTAATAATCACATGTAAGGAACGACCTAAAAGTTAAACATCATTTGCCAAATTTCCATTTTTCCCTCCTATTTTATCCACAATTTGTTATCCTGCAACACAAAATTACGACTTTTCTATAAAGCACGCAACTAAAATCTACTAACACAATTTACAACAACAACAAAAAGATATCTAAGTACACCTGGCGGTAAGCAAAGATATTGTATATAGCTATATGTAACTTTTAATTCAGGTATCTAAAGCTTTTTTATGAGGAAATAATAATAAGATTTAATTATCATATCACAAAAATCTTGTAAGAATGGAAATTAAGAAACCCTAAAAGTCCTATAAAAGTTGAAATTGTGAAATTAACACCACCAAAAATCACATAGCAATGGAAATTGAAGAACATAACTTGCAAGTTGTGCGCAATGCTTCCTTCGCAGCTAGTAACAACAAGATGCAGAACCAGAAATTCGTTTTTTACTCGGTTGATTTTCCATATATACCAGATAATCCCAAACCTTATATTTTAGGGCTTTCGAAGTTTATTACCTAAAATTGAACGGAATTTCGGCAGAATTTGGTGTGGAGCTCGAACTTTTTCCTCTTTGTGCACAGCCAAATCAAATTTCTAGGTTGTAGAGGTAATATTGCAATAGAAAATTCTCTCTTTGAAACACAAACACGGAAGCACGAAATTGGGGTTTAGTAGAGAGAAGGTAGAGGTTTTGAGGGAATGGTGGGAGAATTATTAAAGTGGGTGTATAGTGTAATTGATGAGGGAAAAAAAAGCTTGCGAGGAACTGCGCTCGTTGTGTCTTGTGAGTGTGCTGTGGAATTGAATGGTGTGATGAAGGAAAAAAAAGGTTTTGGCAAATCTTTTGAAATTTCGTCAAAACAAGTTGAGAGATCTAATTTTATTTTTGCGCGCACTTTTCTTTTATAATTAACCGTTGCCATAGCTTAATCTATGGCTATCTCATTGCTACAGATTCATCTATTGCAACGGCAATAGTTTAACCATTGCCATAGATCCATCTATTGCAACAACATTAATTTAACCGTTGCAATAGCCTAATCCATTAACCTATATTGACATGAGTCGTTGCATTTGACAATTATATTGCAATGGCATTGAGTAGTCTGTTGCAATAGCTAATTTTAACTCGTTGCCTTTGATAAGAAATGTAGTAGTGACTAAAGTCAACCTTATCAATGGTTGAGACTTGAGATGTACTCCATTTTCTCTACTGGTACTTGTTTCCATTTTCTCTCTCCTCTATCAACTCTCTTCTCTCTTCTCTTATCTCATATATCCATTACAATAGCTTGACCATTGTTCCACAGAAGTTCAAAACCAAAAATGTAAAAGTTGGTCTACAAATCTCGAGAATTAAACCTAGAAACTTGAAATCAAACCAAAAAGAACAGACCCAATATAGCTCATTTTTTCCAGCTACACCCATCAAAGTTGTTTTCTTTGTCTACATAAATGAGATCTCAAAAACCCAAATTCCATAATGAATAAAAAAAATGAAAAATCCACCATGAAATTTTGTGGAATCAAACGAATTAGCACTTTAGCAGCAAAGAAAGATGATGGAGATGGTATTAGCCATTAGGATTTGAGACTGGTAGAAAATCAGAGGAGAGAAAAGATGGATGATTGATGAAATTTAGAGAGAAAAAATATACATATATGGCAATAATCGGATGGCTCGAACTGGGCAATACTGGTGGCAAAACTTAGTTTTCTAGGCAATTTTATTCATATATGGCAAAATTTAGTTTCCTTTAACAATAATGATTTCCGTAATTTAGCTTTCCTAAAATATTACAATTAAAATCTCAATCATAATGCATGATTGAAGGAGTAAAATACTTTAATGGTAGAAAGTTTTTCTTGACGAATTTAATTGCCACGTGGACTATCTAGTTGAGCATTTCAACTATAGAGCATGCCACATGGACACAACTTTTCTAATTTCATGCCACGTGGCCTGAAGGATGCTCTTTTAGATATTTATATAGATTCTCTCTACATTTCTTCATGATAATGAAATCAATCTGGTGATTTGTTTCTTCAAAAGGTTATCTTATAATTTGTGATTTCAAGTTTATATGAAGACCATGAAGGTTTGGTTATGGACATGTTATCGAGGATCTTAGACATATTTATTGGTGTATATATAAGTTAGATTTATAATATGTTTTCCAGGGTGTGGATGTTGTGAGTTCCCATTGCAATAAATATATAAATTTTAAATATTTTCTAAATCGCAATTTTTTTCTTTAATTTAAATTGAAATAAATGGAATTATTCCGGTATTTGGATCATACTAATTCATTGAGATTCGAGTATATTGGATTTGTCAAATGATTTCATACTCAATTTTTGTCTTCAAATTACCAAAAAAAATTATGAGACTTAAAGAACTGAAATTTGAGATTGTGTTGTGAGTTTTTGAATATATATAATTATTATGCTTAGCACCCTTATCTGTAGGCTATAATCGTGTAGTGATTAAAATGCCTCTAATATTATTTGTACGACTCGTCTGAAAAAGGTGAGTTAATTTGTGCGAGTGGACTACTACCGATTATCGGACTGTTTCTAAAGATGTAGTCTAGCTAATGTAGTAATCTTCTACGTACAATGAGTCATTAATTTCCAGATAGAAAACTTATAATAGTTCCACATGTTGGTGTAGTAAACTCCTCATTCCTCAACTCTCATCAACCAATTGCTCTGTCCAAAGCATCATCTAGCTAGCATCTACCCACATTTCTATTTCGATTCTAAGATTTACCTACTTACCTCTGTTGCGGTCTTGAGGTTAAAATGAAACTCTGGCTCAAAATTAGCAGATTAAGATAAGCATTTGTTATTTTCCATTTTCAACATCATATACATATATTAAAGACCTATATAAACCTCCATTTTGTTTTTTTCTTTTTGTTTTTTTTACGGTTTACACGAAGTCAACAACTATTAATTTTCTTTTTTAGTTATTCTTTGGATAATCTTACACTACATCTCGAAATCTTAAGTGCGTTCATTATACACTCGGGTGTATCTTATAATGATATACTTAAAAAAATTAGCGCATTTGAGCTCTCCCTATTATGTTAATTTTGCTCATTTGAAAGATTAAAAAAAGCATTGAGCAAGTAATTAGACTTGGGTGTTCTGTGGTTTATGCTAAAAGTTGTACAAAGTCTCAATTTGAGATAATGCATTAATTCTCCTTCCCACGTAAGGTAATCTAGATACATGTTTTAAAATGAACACAAAAATAAAATGACACAAACTTCAACTTAAGTGAAGTTTTATCATAAAAATAACGGTTTTTTCACCATATACCCTTGACAAAAAAAAAATTGCAACATATACTCTTTCAAGCTTCCAAATTCACCATATACCCTTCACTTTTCAAAAAATACATTCACTTGCCCTTAATGACTAACAGCGTTAATGTCCGTTAGTCATTAACCCCCTAATTCCCCCTAACCCTAATTAACTAACATAAACCTAAGCCAAACCCTTACCCTAACCCCCTAATCTAATACCTGACCCTAACCCTAACCCTAACCCTAACCACCCATCCACCACTCGACCCCTTCCCCCCACCACTGCAACCCCCCTCCCCGGCAGCCCTACCACCGCAGCCCCATCCCTTCGCCCTCCCCCCTTCCCCCCGCATCCCTTCCCCCTTCCCCCACGTTGGAATCCCTGCTCCCCGGCATCCCCACCCCTCGCACCCCTCCCTCGCAGCCCCACCCCCGCATCCCCCCTCCCCCTTCACTATGAACTAGAAAATGGAGACAAAGCCGCGTTGTCTAATTACGCAAAGAACCATTCTTCGCCGTAGTTGAATCGAAGCGATATCGAATCGTTTAAGCTCATAATCGACCAATTAGCTCATAGTGTGCGGCGGATTTGCGACAATGGGGACTGCGACGAGAGGGAAGGGGCTGCGGGGAAGGGGGAGGGGCTGCGGAGGGGATTTCGGTGCCGGGGAAAGGGGAGGTGTAACGCCGCTCCAGACTTAATAAGACCTAATCTAATTACAAAGTTAACATTAGTAGGAGAACTTCCACACCTTCCCTCCCTAGGAAAAGTAGGAAGTCTCACAATCCAAGCATAATACGTAAATAAGTTATAATTAAATAATTATTACAATAGGTTTGGATTACTTAGTTTACAAATCAAATATATTCTTAACTTCAAAATCATTATATAATTATTCATTTCAAGCAATTTAACACATTGACCACAACTTCACATTTGCACACAAAAGCTAACTTGAACATTTCTCTAACCAAAAATAATCCCCACAACAAGTTCAAAAACAAAACAAATTACGGTACACAAGTCCCACCAATTTCAAATATTAAGGTGGAAACTATTAAGTTCTTTATACTCAAACATAAACTTATTACAATTATAGCTTCATTTTCTTTTTACTCGAAATTCATTAATGCCCGAGATGGTTTTGTTCTTATTCGAAATACGTTTATACTTGCCAAAATACGTTGATTCTTTCTTTTAACTTCCATAAAAATTGCATTGTATACGCGGAGAAATTCTTCAAGAATTATCTCAAAATATCACATGTCATTCTCAATACTTAGAACAACAATACTCTTAAACTTACACAAAACTTAACATAACTCAGGAAGGAACACGAGTGGAGGCAAACCCTCTCCAAACTTTTGAGGACGCTCCTACCTTTCTTATTTTCCCTTGCAAGACATCCTAGGTCATGACACTTCATAATGGAGCAATACTCGCTCCAAACTCATATTGAGCAAACTCGCTCCGTGAGTGTTGTTCATCACGCTACGCACTACTTCCCTTATAAAACAAAATTTATACTTATACAAATACTTATGCCAATACTTATACCGAAATTCTCATACTCAAATACTTTACTTAAATCTTATTCGTAATCAATTACAACAACTTCAAAGCGAACTTAACTCAGAAAACATGTTTCGAAAACAAGCTCTATGTCAAGTTCCACCGGTTTCGGAAAGGTGACTTAACAACCCAGTAAGAATAATTGATTTGGTAGATAGATAAAGGTGGTATTATCAAACAGACAATATAAAAGTTTATAGAAGAGCTCTTAATATAGGAAATATTATCTCACACAAACACCACATATATCAATTCCCATGGTTTTCGGTTTGGTGTTAAGGAATAATGGTTTTTATGCAAAGATCACTTATACTTCGGGTTTAGCCAAAGTTTAGGTTTCACACTTAATATATATAAGGACAGAGGTATTCATCATAGAAAAATATTGAAAGGATCAATTAAAGGTACAAGGGTTTACAAGTTCAGAGAGTAATTAACGAACAAGAGTTTATACACATTCAAACATAATCCAAGTATTCACAATTCCAAAACAAATTCCATGATCAAAGCTAGAAACAGAGTTTAGGTGTGGAGCTGTGTACCTAACTGGTGTCTAGGAAATCAAATCTACTTGGTAACTTTTACCACTTCTCCAGCAACCTTTAGGATCTTAAGCAAAACATTCATCACCTTAAGGTTAGTAATTAACCCAAAGAAATCAAGTTTCAAACTAATATACCTCAGCATCAAATTTAGCCATACCTCACCTTCCTGTTTTTCTTAGGGTTACAGAATGGAACTTCAAAACTAATGCTGCCCAGTAGGAGGACACCTTGATGAACCTAGGGAAGTATTTGCATGCACGTTTAGCAAGGAGCCATAAAAACAAGCCGGCAAGCCCAACTGCCAAATGAAGAGGAGAGAGAATTTCTACTTTGTTGTGTTTGTTTGTGAATTGAATCTGGTGATAATGAATGAGGACCTTCCTCTCATATATATAGAGAATGGGTAAGGGCAAAATCGTAATTTTCGGTTTAGTAATGAGGGCAAAATCGTCTTTTCACAACTTAAGAACATTCCAGAATTTTCTGGTTTTACCTAATCCTTAACCCTCTGCAATTAAGCTCTAATCCTTCATTATACTTAAACTAAATCCTTAAAATATGTCTTATAACTTAATAAACATATTTTGGCTCATTCAGCCCTTAAATCATAAACACAGAGTATCTCAAACACAATATACTCAAAGTCTCAAATTTCATAATAATGCTCAACATTATTAACGTAATTCGTTAATAACTTATCTTAACTCCTAATTTGCATTCATAATCACATAATAAGACATAATATTCACATTTCCAAAAAATTCACATAAAAAGCTATTCGGAAATTTTGAATCCAAAAAGTCTCAACGAAAGTCATAACAGATTACGTACTGATTAGTACGTTAATAATGTTAATAATCTTAGCTTAAAAAGTGGGGCTATTACAGGAGGGGGGAGGGGTTGCGGTGGAAGGGGGAGGGGGATGGGGAAGGGCTGCGGTGGTGGGTTTAGGGTAGGTTTAGGGTTAGTTAGGGTTAGTTAGGGGATTAGGATAGGGTTTAAGGTTAATTAGGATGGAGGGGGTTAGGGTTTAGGTTAATTAATTAGGGTTAGGGGGAATTAGGGCAACTGAATGTATTTTTTGAAAAGTGAAGGGTATATGATTAAGTTGGAAACTTGAAAGGGCATATGGTGCAAAAAAATTTTGTTAGAGATATATGGTAAAAAAACCGTAAAATTAATAAGTTAGCAAACCACAAACTTATGCATAATTAATGCAATTTATTATTTCTAATTAAAATAAAGTCCCAACTCTATTTCAACATCTAATAAAACAACTAACAAGGATTTGTGTCACGAACTCACGAGTCATATCATGCATACTCAACCTAATTGACCAATGTTTGCCAATTTTCTCACCATAAATTAAACAAATTTGGCACCCCTATGAATTTATTGAAGAAAAAAAAAATCACCCAAAACAAAAGGAACAGAGTGCATTCAACAACTGGTAGTCAAAAACATTTGTATGCCACACTTTTTATTTTCATCCATAGTAAGCCCCTTTTCCGCTTTTATTTTCAGTTTTTAGTTCATTTTCTTGTTATATTGAATAAATTAGTCTCTCTTTATGAGATTTTTTCAAACCCTGTTATGGGGTTTTTAGTCTCTTTTGTGGAGATCTCCTTCTCCCCTATGTTGTGAGTATGGTTTTATAATTTGTGTCTATAGATATGAGAAATTGTTCTCATTGGTTGAAGTTCGAAAATCAACATGAAGGCATTGGAATATCGGATGCGGTCAACATGGCTCGATCAAGAATGCTCTTCCCAAACTATGTCAGAATGATAGACTTCCTCATCAATAGTTGCTTGATTCAGCAAATACAAGGGGGCTTTGTTGTATTGCTCGATCTACTTCATTGTAGTTTCTTCGAAGATGAATTTGATTTAACCTTGTTTAATTGTATATTTTTTTTAATACCTATTGTAGATGTCGTTTGGCCTTCAATTAATGAAATTTCTCTTTCATAAAAAAAATGTCACACTTGATTTCATGTTCTTGGTTTTTGCTTACAAAAATCTAGTATCATAAAAAGGGGAAGAAATCACTAGCAAGCCTAGAACTATCTCAAAATCTATTGTTCTCTACATCTCTTATTTTCTCTTTAGTCTCTACCTTCACATTCATCTTCTGCAATTTTACCAATAAATTCCAACTTCCTTTCCTTTTTCCCCTTTTCTTTTATTGTGGAGACAGATGATTGTACATCAGAATACAACAGTAGTACAATACCTGCATTGAATCAACCCATTGACATTACACACAAAGCAGCTCTGAAACCCAAACCAGGCCCGTCCCTGAGCCAAGGCAGCCGCTGTTTATGCCAAAAATCGCTTAAGTGACAATCTTTAGTTGGGAAATCGATAACTAGACTAAAACGAGATAATAAAAGGAGAAAAGACACAAAAGATGGTGACGTGGAATACCCATGGAAAAGGGGTAAAAACCGTGGGTGGCTATGAGTCCACCATTCCCTTATAATATGGGCATAAAGCCAGTAAATACAAGTACATGGTATTTCATAATTAACAAGACAATAATATAACAACGTAGCTAAATGTATACGCTAACAAGGGAAGATAGTGAGAGATAATTGCCCAATTAGACAAGTGATGACATTGCGGTAGAACCCGAATGATATTAGTAATATATACGGCAGTAGGATTTGATGGTGTTTATAGGTAAATAGAACATAATAGTTTGGTGTCCTAATAGTGGAGAGTTTAGGTGAATTTACTAGATGGTAAAGGAGTAAAGGGTATTTGATTTGGTTGTGCTTAACAACCAGTAGCTAGAAGGAACAAGGTGAGAATTAACAATAGTAGTTTTCTTTAGGCTTTTAGTGGAACTAGTTGTTGCACCGCGCGCCTACGCGCGCGGACCCCAAAATAGCGTACTTGCGATATTCGAATTACGTTGGATTTAGTTAGCAAGATGATTGTGAAGTAATTGTTCCAAAACAGTTGGTGCTTGCACTTAATGTTTGGGGTGTATGGAGCAAAGACAAAAGCAAGATACACAATTGATTCATACTCCCATATTATGAGGCAAATAATACACATTCTGGTGGCTGTTTGAAGTGCCAATTAAAGGTTAAATCTAACAATTTTCTAACTTGTAGTTATTTCACATGTCTCTGATTTTGAACGGAGCATTGGTCTACTCCCACAAGATGGCTATAAGCTTAGGCCATGATCATGCGAGCCATTCTAAAATGAATCAATAAATTAATCGGCAAACCTTATTTTCTTATAAGGTTACACATATCTAAAAAAAAAAAACAAATACAATTTGAACAATGAGAACTTACAGAAATAATACCTCCAAAATAACCAAACCCGAGACAATAATATTCGCGCGAATATATGTCATCTCCCAAGTTAGTGAAAGCTCGTACAATATTAGTACTAATTATCTGAGATAATAGGGAGCTATTGATCTGCGTTACATAGGAGCTTTCCTACAACCGTGGTTTGTTTGCATTAGACATGAGAGCTAGTGATTTCAATCAATTTCTATGAGTAAGATATTTTTGAAATAAAATGCAAAGATCGCGCTATACTCCAAAATTTGTAACTGCGATATTCGAGTGAAGCTAGATTTAAGATATCGAATATAAAGCTATTGTAGTTAGTTGCATGGTGCCTGAAAAAGATTACAAGGAGCCATTCAACAATAATAACTCTACTAAATAGATCGAATATTAGGACTGGTTTGAAGTAATATATACACAACTTGGGGGAAAATATGATATCCTAGTTACAGGTTTCCTTTTTTTCCCCCTAAAACTGATGGAAAGTATGCCATGGTTTTCCATAAAGCGAACGAGTAGGTTCTTGGCGAAGGCATGATCATAGCCACTGGCCAACCAGATGGTGATATCACTTTGAGGATGACCTTGGCTAAGTGATGTTCCTATGCTAAACTTGCAGCTCCTTCAGATGGATCTATTACACATTTACACTCAAGACCATTTCAAACACGTCTAAGGAAATGTGGAAAAATTGATTGGCAAGGCAAAACACTAATATGTCGTGCATCATTGGACGTATATGTGACCTATTTGTTAGCCAATGTTTTGCGCCATGTACTATCTACAATCTACATGTAAGTGAAATACTAATTTGATAACAAAATATAGAGTATCATAGCATTATCACAAAACATAAGTTCCTTTACAAGTGCTAGAGTTGATAATGCGTACAAGGACATAGTTAGAGCATGATACATATCATTGGTGGTTCGGCATAGCAATAAGGTTGTGCCTCTAGAAAACATGGGAACTTGCTAGCAATGCTAGCTGAAGAGGTGTTCACATAGCAATACACAAGTCGGTTTTCTACACATACTACAAAAGGCTGGTGTACGTTATCACAAGCCCACTGATTTTTATAATAAGGTTGGTTCACAAATCAACAATGAACAATGACATTTCATTAGAGGATGATAGTATCTAGAAGCAGAAGTTTGGAGTTAGAAGAGAGAAGTTCATGGGGTATCAAAGAATGACAAAGTTGGTGGGTCATTATATTTTCGCATTAACGTCCATAATGAACAATAACTAATAATAGAGAAAAACTTAAAAAGTTGAACGGTATTATGTGGAATAAAAAAAAACAATAAAGATTACAATGTAAATTTTTAAAACCACTAGGATAGTCTATAGAAAAATCCACTTTTCTTTTTCCCAGCTAATTTTAGATTGGATTCAATGCTTGTTCAATTTGCTAGTTAATTAGGTTGACATTTTATCCATATATTGGGATTCATGCCCAAAGTTATGGTCTTTCAACTTTGGTAATTCAATTAAATTGCCTAGAGTGTGAGTTTATGATTTTTGTTTACTAAACTAACATAAAAGTTCTTAACTCATGATTTGAAATTCCCGTATTTCTAAACACACTATCTGGAATTGGATATCAATACTAATTGAAATTTTGAATTAGAAATCAACAATTTGAAATAAAATTCGTGTTCTAAAACACGACCTAAAAGAAATGCGGAGGAATTGTTTGCAAGGCAACATATTAATCTGTATCATTCCTCATTTATATGACTGATTATGTAAGTGGTTAATGATGTAGGATATAAAATGCCATGCACTCCGGACATGTGCATGAAATATTGATTTGACACTTGAATAATGAATACAGATAACCATAGAAATATTACAAGACCACAAGTATTTGTTCTACGTCGTTTAATAGTGGATGGCCCAATGGGTACAAGCACAGGGATCAAACCACCGAACCACACGATCTCTAAAGCTATGCAACAGAACATAAGTAACATTATAAATGTTCTAAAAGAGCTTTTGAAGAAAAAGGAATGGTAGGGAAAGTGATGGAACCAGATTTCCTTATTTAAAAATGAATTGGTGAAAGAGAAGGGAAGAGAAATGGGGAAAACCACTTTTATTTTCCTCAATAAAGTTGGAAATATATGAAGAGAAAAGACATAACTCACTTCTCACTCTCCACCCCTACTCTTCATTCCCCTTCCCTCTTTCCTTGCATCACTGCTATTATGCTATGCAAACACGTTGTAATTCTTTGAAAGGCGCTAGATAATCAGAAAACTTGGAACATACAACCTCATATGGATTGCTTCCTATTCCCAACACTAACACGCTTTAATGTCTGACCACCAATATGCACTTGATCATTTTCTTTTCTTTCCTAATGATTGCACCAAGGGAAGCTGCAAAGTAATTTAAATATTAATATCATATTTTACAATCAAGATAATCAGTTAGGAACACCAAGTTGGTCTCAACAATAATTCTTAGTCATATATTATATGTCAAGAACAATAAGTTGTTTATTCTCCAAGTTTAATATGCTTCTCACTCTCCTTGGTCCCAGATTAGTTCACATTCCTTCTCTCTCCTTGGTCCCAAATCAATTCACATTCCTTCTCTCACCCACCTTGTAAGACATTATTTGTTAAGTGATCCAAATGTCAAAATGGTTCAAAGGTCTCATGGATATGGGCTAGTCGAGGCAGGTATCACACAAACTTACCCCACCAACCTGCTCTCCCCCCTTAAATCTTACATCTAAAATTAATTTAGAGCACACTTGAAGGCAATACAAGAAAATTATGTACATAGCATCAGGAGCAATAAACCTTGATTTTCTTCGTAGAAAGTTGTTGGGCAGATAGACTGCTAATGATGTTATATCGATTTGCTGAAGCTTCAATGTACCGTCGATGCACTAGAAGCCTAACTCCGTCATTTACCAAAACTACCATCTAGTGCTAGAGCCCAATAATCAACTCCATTGTCACTTCCCACGTGTAATGTGCATGACAACAGAACTAAGCATAACCCTCTACTCCTCAAGTCCTTTGGCTCTTGATCATATGAATCCTAAAAATAGCAAAAGGAGTAATAAATTATACTACAGTAATAGTTAAGGTAAAAAGAGTTAAGAGTAGAAAAAATTGGGGTGTATTATCCGTTCATATACTATTGGAATGTGATAAAAAAAATATAATATATGTTAGAATTTAGAAACAGTGGTAGCACAAGATTCCAATATAGGAAAACACAATTTGGGCACCAACGGTGCTATATAATATACGAAAAAATATACTATTGTACTAAATACTAATATGTCAAAGTCTTAGTTATATTTAAAGTATATATAGCGACATACTATTCTTCGCAAATTGCTAGCTTCTCTGCAAGATATTCAGAGGCTTTGGCTGACCTTTTGTTATACCATATTCACCATATTTTTTGTGAACAAAACTAAGTTGCAGATTGGACAATTTACCGTGTTCATCTAATTTATTCAGTTACGTATACTGATGATATCTGTAACTTTATACTTTCCCTGTTTTTAAGTTGCACCACTTGTTTTTTGCACAAATTTTTGAAGAAAAGAAGAGAAAAAAAATCAAGACTGTAAATCAACAAAAAGTATAATATAATGACTACCCTTTGGGCTGAGGGACCTCAATACCTCATCCTCATTACGAGGGGATTGATTACCAGGAGGGGGAGGTGAAACTATGCCGCACTCATGGGCGGGATGAGGGGCTTGCTTTCCAATGATGACCTGTGGTAGTGTTACATTATCACCTCTCACTGTATCGTCTGGATTCATCTCTTATATGTAGGAGAACAATCTAATAAGGTTGATACCTGGTGAATTTTTTTGAAATAAAAAAAGTAAATCAGTGACAAATATTGGAAGTGTTTGATGGAATGATAAGTAGGAATATATATGATAAGCTATTCTTACGCGTAGCCATGTAATATTATATTATAGCTTGGTTTGTGATATTTTGATTTTGAGATAATATGCCGATCTCTTATTTTCTCTAAAAAGATAAACGATTGTTGTCCGAATGGTGAAGTAATTTAAAAGAAGCAAAAGCAGTTAACAAAAGCAGATATAAAAAACGATCAAGAAATACTTTTTTTTTTATCTCAAACTTGCTTCACAAAGTGACATTGCGTAATTCTTAAATTGAAGAAATCTTGTATTTGTAGAGCATAAATTTTGAAGAGAAAAATCAGAAGAACAAAAGAGATGAAGAAGAAGGATGATGAACCCATTGATTTTATTTGCAGCAGGAGACAATGAACCCAATAAAGAGAAAAGGAGAACAAAATTTACATGTACTAGGATTAGAGTAGTGGATATACGCTAAGAACCGGAGCAAAAGAGAAAGGGAGAGCAGCTCACCAATAATATCTCAAATATGCGTGACGGAGAAAAAACCTCAGCTTCAAGCTGGGGTGTGCAATGAAAACAACAAAATATTTGCATCGAAAATATACAAATTGGCTAGGGCATTTCAAATTTCAAAGATATCAATTATGAACCTCAGAAAAGTAGTAAGTATATAGAAACATACTTTGCAATACCAAAAGAGAAGTGGAATCATAAATAGTGCGTTAGAACAGGATGTCTGAATTTAAACAGGAAATGCAGGCGTACAAGAAAAGATAGTTCAGTAAGCAAAAGGAATAATAATGATAAAATAATGCAGAAACCTTACCTTTTTCCTCTAAAATACAACATCTTGAATTGTTCATAATTATGAGCCTAGTGGGATTTGAGCCCACATCGTTTGTGTATTTCACAATGCTCTACCAATTGAGCTAGTAGGCTATAAAATTACCAATATGATAATTATATTATACTTTACTAAACGTGGCAATTCATAGTTTAGATGGACAATATACAAAATTACAGATCAGCAATGTACTCTCTCCCATACACTATGTTCTAACATTACAAAATAATTTACCTATTAGCATATAAATTCCCTATTTGAACTCGACTTAGCTTCCCCCTAGGGGATGCCGAGTAGCATATGGGATTAGAATCATTAACATATTGGTAACATGCATTTAGGGAAGTAAGCCTCTGTTGTCCAATTAACATGTATATGATAGCCATTGTCAAGGCAAAAAACCACACTAAACCTTGAGTCAAGCAACTAATACAAGGAAAGTGGTTTCTCTTCTTTCATATATACCAATAAGAAACCTTAAACCAAGCAATTTGACTCGATAAAGTTCTTGAGTTGAGGAATTATACAAAATTTACATCTACTACTACACTCAGTATGATCCCAAGAAAACAAGATCAACTTACTCTAACAAAAGTCAAACCAACTTCACTTATTTCCGTATCTTTACTCTTTGTCTCTTTGGTGTTCTTCCCCACCTTTGATGGCAATTACTTATAACTTATTTCTTACTACTAATATAGCTTGTGCTAAAAAGATTCGGCAAACATATTTTCCATCATTGTCCATATAGTTTCCACTTCCTAACATAATAAAAAACAACCTCAAACACTCAGCATAAGTTTTTCTTTTTTTTGCCTTCCATGATATGTATTATGTAGTGATAACCTCACGATCTTATTTTTTTTGAGAATCCTTTCCACCTCAATATATTTGATTACCTAAGATGTCATGTAATAATCTAATTATTAGGCTCCCTCATATGTCAAAATCGGCATCCAAGAACTAATATTAAGAAGTTTTGCAACCCACGAATTGAGTCCAGGACAAAATAACAGTTCTATTTTAATTTTTGACATTAGCTGCAGTCTCTTGCATTCAGCCCTGTTAATAGATCAAGTTTCATGTAAGCAACTTTCAATACAGTCCTTAACTGGAAAGTATATTTGTCATAATACTTTTAGGGAAGACCTCGCTACATAACTTCCCTTTCTTTTCTAATCTGCAATTATTTCAGCTTCTTAAGCATAAAAGTAATAAACTTACAAGGAGCTGCAAATACAACACATGCAATAACAAACATTATAGAGAAAGAAAGCCAAAAATGTTAGAATAAATAAGAAATTAACAAGGGTCACAAGATAACAATCTTCTAGGCGTGGATCACTTTCCCAAAAGTAATATTCCGACCCTAATCGTAAAGCACGGGTTCACGGAATTCACCTTCGAGATACAAAGAAGAAACAATAGTGGTCACGCTTACTATGAACACTATTCAATGAAAAATGAGTTTGTGAGATTTTGTAGAGATGAAGAATTTCTGATTTTTGATCTTTAGAATTTGTATGCAAGATAGAGAAGTAGTTTTTTCCAACCCCTTCATCATATGAGAGACCCTCATATATATAACAATACTATACTGTTTCAGGAAATCCGAAACGATACATTGACAAACCGTCAAACTACGCGAAATAACACAAAGAACAAACAAGTCAGAAGCCTCGTCGCGAGCTGGGTAGAACCCAGCAGGTCGCGAGGTGCGACACTGGTCGCGAGTCGCGACCAGTTCTCTGCCTCCCACCAAGCCAGCGTGCTGCTGGTTGGCTACCACATAGCTGCTCGCGAGGGGTGCGATGCCATTGATGTCCTATTGCTACTTCGCATGATGAATACTAAGCAAGGTTCACATATATAGCATGTTATTACATATGTTATTTAAGTTACGACACCGTATCCGAGCAACTTAAATAAACACATCATGAATTAAACTAACCTTATACTCTAAATCTCCAACAATCCTCCCCCATTTAGAGTATACAAAATAGTTATTGCACAAAACATCATCATAACAAAACAACCTCATGCATAAATGAAAGTGTACAAAGACTTGAACTTCCACTTAGTATAATACACATTCCAAGCACTCGTATCCAAATGGTGTCGATAAACGATTGAACCATTAGCAACACATAATGAAAACTTGAAGATATTACACACACAAGATTAACTACTCATTTTTCAATATATACTTGACACTAATTAGCCATGTGTCCATATCAATTCATAAGTGCAACAAAGCTATGCCTCACTAGCTCCTTGAAGCGGCCAAACTTCGCACTTACATAGGTAGATCTCTTAGAAAAGCATGCTCCTGTGACAAAGCACAATGTCAAGAGACCTATTAAGATTAAACAACCTCTTAAATCATCACAGATTTAAAGAACTTTACCTTGGATGATTATACAAGTTCTTTCAACCAACAAATAAGGAAATTAATCTTATTGAACTCAAGACCCAACGTCTTATTGGGCGTTAAGTTAAGATTCCCTTACTCGTGATTTCCAAAAGGCACCAATCCTAAACCGATTGCCATCCTCTTTACCGTATCTCTAGCTAGCGCCTTAGTGAAACAATCCGCTAGATTATACGTAGTCCTCACATAGTCAACAGTGATAGCACTATCTTTGATAAGTCCTTGGACATAACTATGTCTCACACCAATGTGTCTTGACTTACCATTATACACTTGACTATAAGCTCTTGCCAATGCTGCATCACTATCACAATGTATAGCAATAGGTGATATTGGTTTTGGCAACAAAGGTATCTCAAACATGAGATTCCTTAACCACTCGGCTTCTTTGCTTGCCGATGACAGAGCTATAAACTCCGATGTCATTGAAGAATCTGCAATGCAAGTTTGTTTCTTGGAAGCCCAAGATATCACACCTCCCCCAAGGAGGAATGTCCATCCACTCGTGGAGGAATGATCTTCTCTATTAGAGATCCAACTTGCATCCGAATACCCTTCTAAAACTGAAGGATATCCACTATAGGACAAACTATAGTCCATGGTTTTCCTCAAGTACTTTAACACTCGACGAATAGCTTGACAATGTTCCATACTAGGATTACTAGTATACCTACTTAATTTCCCTACCGCAAATGCGATATCCGGCCTAGTACTCGTCATAGCATACATCAAACAACCTATAACCCTCGCATACTCAAGTTGAGACACGGCATTGCCATCATTTGACAATAATTTTTCACTTGGGTCCATAGGAGTTGAAACAAGAGAGCAATCACTAACATTAAACTTCTTGAGCACTTTTTCGATATAATGAGATTGTGACAAGATCAATTTTCCATTGTCTCTCTTAATTCTTATACCTAAGATGACATCCGCCTCCCCCAAATCTTTCATGGAGAATTGTGAAGATAGAAAAGATTTTGTCCACTCGACTTGTGACAAATCCGTTCCAAATATCAACATGTCATCTACATATAGACAAATCATGACACCATTACCGTTGTCATCAAATTTGCTATAAACACACTTGTCTGAATTATTCAATTTGAAACCATTAGACAACACAACCTCATCAAACTTTTGATGCCATTGCTTAGGTGCTTGTTTTAGCCCATACAAAGATCTAATCAACTTGCATACTTTATGCTCTTGACTTTTCACGACAAACCCTTCCGGTTGTCGCATGTAAACCTCTTCCTCTAGTTCTCCATTCAAGAACGCCGTCTTGACATCCATTTGATGGATCACAAGCTTATGAATAGCTGCAAGAGCTATTAATAACCTTATAGTGGAGATTCTAGCAACGGGTGCATATGTATCGAAATAATCAATACCCGGTTTTTGTGAGAAACCTTGAGCCACTAAACGGGCTTTGAACTTATCAATAGTTCCATCTACTTTCATTTTCTTTTTGAAAATCCATTTACACCCAATTGATTTACACTTAGGAGGTAAATCAGCTAAAACCCAAGTGTTATTTCCCATGATGGAATCCATCTCATCATCAATTGCCTATTTCCAAAAGGCGGCATCTTGAGACCTCATAGCCTCATTAAACGTTAAAGGATCCTCTTCCACATTAAATATATATGGAAACTTAGTCACTATGGAACTCCTTGATCCTTCAACCAAATATACATGAAAATCCGGGCCGAAAGATTTCTCTTTTCTCGCCCTTTTACTTCTCCTAGGTTGTGATGATGTTGATGCAACATTCTCATCAAGAGTTTGTTTATCAACTTCTTGATCAATGTTAGTGTGATCAAGACCAATTCCTTAATCAATATTAATTTGATCAATTGCTTGAATATTGGTATTAGGAGTGATATCCTTTCGTCTAGGAATTGATGAATAACGATTTTCATCAAAAATTGCATCTCTTGACTCCACAATAGTGTGAATTGACCAAAAGTCATTTTGTTCTATAACATAGAACCTATAGGATTTGCTATGAAGAGCATACCCTATAAAGATGCACTCAACTCCCCTTTCACCCAACTTTTTACGTTTGGGTTCCGGCACTTTTACAATTGCCGGACATCCCCAAACTTTGAGATAACTCAAGTTTGGTTTTCTTTTATACCAAAGTTCATATGGGGTAACCTCGTTCTTTTTCATTGGAACTCGGTTTAAAATATGACAAGCTGTTAACATAGCTTCACCCCAAAAACCATCACTTAAACCCGAATAGGATAACATAGAATTTAACATTTCTTGCAAAGTTCTATTCTTTCTTTCGGCTATACCATTTTGTTGTGGTGTATAAGCCGCTGTAGTTTCATGTATAATGCCAGTAGATTGAAAATAACTCGGGTCATAGAATTCACCACCCCTATCGGTTCTAAGCCGTTTAACTTTGTCACTTAGTTGCAATTCAACTTCATTTTTATAGATCTTAAATTTATCAAGGGCTTCATCCTTAGTAAATAACAAGTATACATAACAAAACCGAGAATAATCATCAATAAAAGTTATCATGTATTTCTTGTTCCCTAAGGAAGGAGTGCTATGAAAATCACATAAATCACTATGCACCAAATCAAGCAATGAAGTATCTTTTTCCACATTGTTTGGAAAAGAATTTCTAGTTATCTTTGTTAACATGCATGTTCTACACTTCTCTATACTTGGATCAAAAGAGGGAATCAAATCATGCTTAGACATGGAATACAACTTTTTATAGTTAACATGACCAAGCCTATTATGCCATAGAGAAGAATTGTCATTAACAACAAAGCAAGTATCTTTCAAAGCATTCAAAATACTTAGTTTGAACATACTATTACAAAGATAACCAAGACCAACAAATGTACCACCCTTAGACAATATAAATTTATCAGCTTCAAACACCATTTTAAAACCTAACCGATTCAAGGTAGCACCGGAGACTAAATTTCTCCTAAGTTCCGGAGCATACAATACATCTCTTAAAATTAGAGGCTTTCCGGAACTAAACACTAATTCTACTTGTCCTACACCTAGAACTTTAGCTGTAGAATCATTCCCCATGTAAAGAACTTCTCCATTCTCAACCTCCTTGAAAGTCTTGAATAGAGACCGCTCCTTGCATACATGTCTTGATGCTCCCGAATCGATCCACCATGAACAATCATCCTGTACACAAAAGATTTCAGAAATCATACACACAAAATTCAGATTTGAATTAAGTGAAACTTGTGTACACATACCTTGCTTGGTATGGGTTTGGCTAGACTCGCCATTCCCACCATTCTTTTTGTTCATCTTCTTCTTCCAAATGGTGCAATCCTTCTTGAAATGACCGGGCTTTCCACATTCCCAACAACCTCGTTGAGCACCTCCACCAAACTTAGGCTTCTTCCCATAGTTGCCTTTGGTGAAGTTGTTAGTCCTCTTCTTAGGATTAGAAGACTCCTTTGATTTACCATCCTCCACCATGTTAACGGTGGAAGAATTAGGATTGACATCCTTTTGTCCATCTTGGACCCGAATGCCCTCTTCAATCCGAAGATGAGCACCCAATTGTTCAACATTCATATCGTCTTTCTTATGCTTAAGGGAATTTCTAACATCCTTCCAACCAGGTGGTAATATATCAATTATAGAAGAAACAACAAAGGTCTCATCCATCACAATGTTGTGTTGCTTAAAACTCCCTAAGATTCTTTGAATTTCATGGAATTGCTCCATTACCGACCTAGAGTCTACCATTTTAAAAGCATTGAAATTACTAACAAGAAATTTCTTACTAGAAGCATCTTCGGCCATGTATTTACTTTCTAGTTCTTCCCAAAGAATCTTAGCGGATTCAACAAATTGATAAATATCAAACAAAGCATCGGACATACCGTTAAGAATGTGGCCACGACATATATAGTCATCATTCTCCCATTTGCTCCTCCTCCGAATTTCTTCAACTGTTTCATTTTCCACTTCCTCGGGTTTGGGAGTGCTCAAAACATACGCCACACTTAACGAAGTGAGAAGGAAATGCATCTTCTTCTACCATGTTCTAAATCCAACACCTTCGAACTTATCAAGTTTATGAAAATTTGCAGACATTTCACGAATTGAAGTCATCTTGTAATAGATATTACTGTTGGATTGTTAGAATAAATAAGAAATTAACAAGGGTCACAAGATAACAATCTTCTAGGCGTGGATCACTTTCCCAAAAGTAATATTCCGACCCTAATCGTAAAGCACGGGTTCACGGAATTCACCTTCGAGATACAAAGAAGAAACAATAGTGGTCACGCTTACTATGAACACTATTCAATGAAAAATGAGTTTGTGAGATTTTGTAGAGATGAAGAATTTCTGATTTTTTATCTTTAGAATTTGTATGCAAGAGAGAGAAGTAGTTTTTTCCAACCCCTTCATCATATGAGAGACCCTCATATATATAACAATACTATACTGTTTCAGGAAATCTGAAACGATACATTGACAAACCGTCAAACTACGCGAAATAACACAAAGAACAAACAAGTCAGAAGCCTCGTCGCGAGCTGGGCAGAACCCAGCAGGTCGCGAGGTGCGACACTGGTCGCGAGTCGCGACCAGTTCTCTGCCTCCCACCAAGCCAGCGTGCTGCTGGTTGGCTACCACATAGCTGCTCGCGAGGGGTGCGATGCCATTGATGTCCTATTGCTACTTCGCTTGATGAATACTAAGCAAGGTTCACATATATAGCATGTTATTACATATGTTATTTAAGTTACGACACCGTATCCGAGCAGCTTAAATAAACACATCATGAATTAAACTAACCTTATACTCTAAATCTCCAACAAAAAACATGTTGTTAACCAATTTACTGAACCCGAGCCTCTGACAACTAAAGTGACCAAAATGACTTCATACTCATCAAGGTTCAACTCCTTCAGCTGTGTATTAAACAAAAAAAAGAGGTGGATTAAATGTGAGTAAGATAGACCAGATATTATGATCAAGTAAAAGAGCCTACAAATGCTAAGCACAAGGTACAACTTGGAGATAATCAAGAATTACTTCACATGCCCAAAGTGCACCTAATTACCCAATAGCAATTATAAGCAATTACCAGTACAAAAAAGAAGATGCCTAGATAATTGGCAAAGAATCACACACAGATCTTGATCATCCATCATCTGTGAATCACAAACCAAGAGATAGTAATTCAGAGACTGAAATTGAGAACCAGAAAGACAAAACTCGGAACTTTAATTTATGTCCAACATAGTACCCTTATCAAGTTGTCAGCTCCGTTTCTCCCTTAATCCAGCCAATCTCCAAACTCACTCACCCAATCTTTAACTCGAGCAAAAATAACAGCTGCACTCACCATAATCTATCATGACAAAGAAACATTATGCCGGAAAAAAGAAAATTCAAGAGTCGTAGTAGTATAATATTATCAACCAAAATTCCTTTCAAATACGGGTGATTGTTGTGCAATCTAAAGCCCTTCAATTTGTCGAACAACAATACTTAGAAAAGGATGGAGAAAAGGATAAAAAATCAATAATAGTCAGGTTTCACATGTCAAAATATCAGAGTACTATATGAAAGATAATCTGTTAGCTAGCTAGCCAGCCAATAGCTAGATAGCATCATATAACAGCCTTTTGTTTTTGAATAGATCAACAAGAAGATACAAGCGGATAAACAAGAAAGATGCTTATAATCACAAAATTTTAGGAGATTTTCCAAATAAAATAGTTACTACAGCTTAGTGCAACATTATTTTCTAGATTAAGAAAAAAATTTCCCAAGACAGATCTAGTAATAAACAGATATGACCTTTGTCACTGCTACATCACATAAACTCCAGCAAACAGAATGTGGCACATAAGTTCCATATAGTTGACACATTTCTTTCTACTCAACCATACTCAACTTTAATATACATTCACAATCACGGTCGACATCTAAATGATGGTGGATACTCAAAGTCAAAACACGATGATAAAACATAAAGCAAAACCTCCATAAAGCACATTCTTACCTTGCTGAAGGGAAAAGTCGATGACACAGCAGCTTTGGAATTTCCCCCTCTCTCCTCATGTCCAAATAAGGAAGATTTTTCACCAGGACGACCTTCCACAGACCAATGAATCCCATTCTGTCAGGTATATAGCCTTCTGAAGAAATAGTTTGCAAAGTCTTTTCATCATAAACATCACAAAGCAAACTTGTGATCTAAAGTTGAAACAAAAAATATGCCAAAAAGAGAAGGGCAAGGGATGCGGTAAAACGAAAGGCATCATAATGCCATTGAAAGGTAACTAATAGAATAGTACCTCCAGATGAAAGCTTCACATAGGCTAGAAAAGATAGGTCCAAATACATCAGACTCCTTGGACATCCTTAGTATAACTCTTCTTACGATCGCACCCAGATACATTCTAGATATCATTTTCTCAAAACCCTGCAGCAAAAGAACACGTCTTCTAATCACTTATTCCTTCATAATCTATATTCTATCCTTTTACTGGAAGCGAGAAAAAGTGAACTCTACGAACGTTAGTTGCATGATGATGATGATGCCAACCTGGTAGTTGGGATTAAGGATCTCAGCATCTAACTCAATGTCATAAGAAGTTCTTGGCAAATGGGACGACCAAAAGTTACTCCACTCCATATTGACAACCTAATTAATATTAGACAAAAAAAAATACATAAAACTTCACAAAATTTATCACAACCAGTGCCAAAAAAATGGTTGAAGAAATATACCATGCCTCCTGAAGATGTAGGGAGGCCTTGAGACTTAATGATCGCATCTGCCCGCTCAAAATAGCAAGCATTTGTTCCAGTCCAATGATCATTGCATCAACCGTGTCCTCGTCATTATAATGTCCAAGCGCCAATGTCCCCATAGTATCAATTACCTGATTCAGAACAAATAGAGAGAGCTTACTCTTCAATATGTGCACAACAAGTATTGCACTAAATGGTGGTGCATTGATACTTATTAGAGAGCAAGGAAGATCCATGACTGTCACATAGGTTGGATAATGTGCTAATGAGTATATCCAGTATGCAAGGGTTTCTATCAGTTTGTAACATCATCATCGAAGCAAATGGTGTGAAAGTCAAAGGCCTCTACTCTATTAGGAAACGTGAAGTATGCATCTATGTATGAGCTACTTCGCGAGAAATCTTGACTATTGATTAACCTTATGGAACACCAAAGTTCAACCAAAACCGAACAAAGATATTAGCCACAAAAGATAAGCTTACCAAGGCTGCAATATGCATATCTAGTCCCTGTCTAGACATTGCTTGGTGCAAGCGTTCACTAACATCGTTACCTACCTGAGAGATAACAAGCAATTAAAAAAAAGTATCATAACCTGAACATTTTATAAACCGACAGACTAGGCTCTGTTTGGGGAAGGATTTTAGGCACCTAAAGTGATAAGGTGCTGAAATATTTCAGGTACTTAAATGATTAGGAGTGTTTGGGAAGTTGCTTAAATGAAATTTCAGGTGTTTTAAATGACTGAAATGATAAGGTAATTTTTTTAACGTTTAACAATCAGTCGCCTGAAATTTCTATATACCCTCCTGTTTTTTCTCTCACCTCACGTTATCTCTCTCGAAAAACAAAACTCCTCACTGCAGCATTAAGAATACCTCCCCTAAATTTATCCAACACTGAACTTAATATGTCAGTCTATTATCAGGATTATAAGTTTATAACCAAGAAGATGATGATGGAAATCAAAGTCTTTTCAATTAAGAAGATTGTGATGATGATGATTTCCAGCAAGTGTATTAATAGCAAATGGTCATGACTGTTTCTTTTTGATTGGATTTTTTATGGACTTTATTAAATAGAATTTTTGGTCCACCATTTATAACTTTAGCCATGTTTTGTTTTTGCTGCAGGTCCTTCTTCTTTCTTGATGGTAAGGTAGAAGCAAACATAAAAAGTCTATATATTGGTATTCCATTAATTAAAGTACTGGTACATTAAAAAAGAATTTAGTGTTGGAACATAATTTATTTTTCCTTTTCTTTTAAGCTTTGGGCTGAAATTTCTTGGTTGGTTGTATAAATACATAAGGGGTGGCATATGTATGTATTTTAGTGTATTTAGGGTGTTAATAGGAAAAAATAGGACGTCAATTAGCAACTCAGAATAAATTTAGAGAAATTCGTTTCATAATTGCTTATGGAGAATATTTTTGTTCAAGTGAGCTATAATTTCAAATATTTATATTGTTATTTTATTATATAAGTACATTGAAATAAATTAGTGTTGAAATATATATAATAAAAAAATTACAAAATTTAAATAATTAATCAACTTATGCAACTAGCTCTGTCAAACCATTAAACTAATCAGACACCATATCAGTTTTAGCACCTTATCAATTTCAGATATACCTTATCACTTTCAGCTACCTTATCAGTTTCAGCTACATTTCAGGTAGTATTGCCAAACAGAGCCTAAAAAAGAAACATTTCCATTTTGAAAGAATTAGCAAGAAGAGAAAATGACCTTCCAAAATTCTATCTGCTCATCAGTTTTACCAACAATAAGCTCTTTTAAGAAAGTAATGAATTTAAAAAAAATTGAAAAAATTTGCTTAACATGATTCAGCCAGTCAAGCTAAGCATAGCATGTAAAGTAAGCAAAACTACATGAGTCCATCAACCTCAACTGATAGGAAAAACTGGGTAATTTAAACACAAGCATTGCATGCTAACAAACTGACCATATCACGAACGAAAAACCCTTTTGTCTATTTCATCAAAATTCTGGAAGAAAATGACATTTGTTTTACAGGAAAAGAAAAGGTAAAACCCAGATTCCTTCTTGACACAGTAGAAATCTTTGTCATTCTCTTGACCACAAAAGTCCTTTAGTGATGTCGCGATGAAATCCAATAAATACTGCAATGACAAAAATCCATCTTTCTATAAACGGCTGAATACCGAAAAGCAAACTATATATAACATTACAAGACAGAATGTGACCAACCTCACTGCCTCACTGGTGTTAGTCATTAAATGCTTGGGAATGGGCTTCCTTTCAACATCATATCTAACGATGCCGGATCTTAGTCCTCCTAGCTGAACCTGCAAGACTGTAAAATTGGTAGCTCTAAGATCTTTAAAAAAATAACCACGAATTTGAAATATCAGTGCAAAGGGAAATTAACTAAATAAAACTCTAGAGATCGATTAGAGGAAAGGAAAGGGAACTTACCAACTTTCTAATTGCAAACAACTTTCTGTCAAAACAAATTACCCTAGTCATCTCCTCCAATTGCTAGCAACTTTTTGGTAAATTATTTCAGATCTCAATTTTCTTCACAAGATCAAACACGCAAGAAAAGGAAATCATTCAAATCAATACCCTAACCCACAAATCGCAATTTGTAGAAGAACCCTAACCCATAATTTGCAAAAAATTATATAAAAAAACTAAAATCTATCAAAACCGTGGTCCATTCCTTCATTTCAAATTAGATTAAAGACTTTAAAAAGTAAAAATGCAAAAATCGGAAAGAAAAATCAAGAACCCCAACTGAAGATATGACAAGCGCAAGAACCGAATTAGCATCAATAAAAAAAAGCGAAAGCAAAAAACACAATACTACAATTCAGATTGAAGAATAAAGCGAGAATCGGACCTCTGTGATGTTTCTAGTGATGTTAACTCCATAGTAATGGCAAAAAAAAAAATCGAAAGAGGAGAGAGAAACAGCAAGAGAGGTGAGTTAGACAGAGATAAGAGAGAAGAGAGGAGAGACGCAGTAAAGAGGAGGGAGAAGAACATCGTGCGGCTCAGATGGAGAGAGAAGATGGAGGGCTAAAATTGCCCATTTTCCGTGTGAACAGAGAATTGCAAGCTTTTTGTGACTCATAACACTGTTCAAATGAATAGTGCCCATTCTTTCAACTTTTAAAAGGTCTAAGATATCTAGATGGAGATTAATGGTAGAAATGAGACATAGGGATTACGAAATATGACTGTTATGTTTGATGCCTCTCATAGGTTGGTTGAAATAATATATAGTGGTGGAGGATGAGATTGTAACTCAGTATATCTGGAAATACCGTGGAGTGGGCCTCCTTTTATAGAGCTTCAAGTAACTCGCTAAAATGTGGGAAGCGGTTGCAACTCACACGACTTGGTCTTGTAGTGAACCTAGATTGATTTGACATTCAAACTACTTCCCTATGCTGTTAGACACCATTTGCTCAATTTCAGGAGGCACTAGTGACATCTTGCTTGACTATAGGGGTTGTTACAACAACCTTGACTTGGTCTACTGCCCAGGGCATCGTCAGTTCAGTTCAGTTGTGTCGGGTGTCGCTTGCCGGCATTGGACGTCGGCCGTCAGCGTCATATAAAATATGGTCATAACAATAGCCCCCATTTTTCTAGTTGGAGCTTGCCGAAGACTAGGAAAATAATCTTCAAGTTTGACTCCACGTCCATTGTCATCTTTGGCGTCGTCTGCTAATGTCGTTGTATGATTAATTAATCCCTGATGTTAGAGTCGTTGACGATTGATGCCTAAGTTTGAAATATTGAGTCATGACGCCTTGTCCCGAGGCCGAGTTCCGTTGCCTGGATCTTGACGTCGATGTTCTGATGTCGGAGCCCTGACGTCGAGGTATTGACGCCGGGGTTCTGACTTACCGACTTCGGGGTTCCGACGTCAAAGTCATGCTGCCAGGTTGCTTAGTTTCGTCGTTTGAGTCCATTGTTCTGGCGTTAGGGCCATCACGAGATGTCAGATAACGTTTTCGTGTCGACAAGGCCATTTGTGATATCAAAGCATGTAGTTTTTTATGGAAAGATCATTCGAAGTGTTTGATTGTGTGTGTCGTTAAGCTATTGACATGATGTCATATAGTAAATGTCATTATGTTGTGGTGTATTAGTGTCGTTGCATATCTTTGTTATGTGTTATGCAAATGAATGTATGCATATGTATGTTGGAAGGTATGTCCTAGTATCGTCTGCACGCGATGCGTGCGTGACATCGCATGTAAGTGATTTTGTGGAAAATTTTTATTTAATCGTCATTTAAGTATATTAATATATTTTTTGTTTTTACTGGTGCAAATGTAAGTAGTCATGTAACTGCTTTGCAGTTGTAGGGATCCTTTTTTCCCTTTTCTTAAAAAAATGAGAGAATGCAATTAGTAATTTTGTTTGGTTATCACTACTACATTAAAGGGCAAAGACAACACATGAAAGTCGTTGCAATAGGTCTATTGCAACGGTTTTGAACCATCGCATTTGTTGGCGTTGCAGTAGACCTATTGCAACGGCTATTTGAACCTATTGCAACGGCTGAACATATTATTGCCTAAGATCACCTATCTAATGCAATGGTTTTATAAGTGATTGATTTAAGTATATTACGCAACGGTTTAGGCTATCGCAACACCTAGTATAAGAACTATTGCAACCGTTATTACAACCACCTATTGCAACGCCTAGAATATTATAGCTTAGTAATGTATATATACGCACACGTAAACACACAAATGACAATATAATAAATGCCAACATACATGACTTTTGGGATAAAAAAATTAATTGATTTCTTAGTCTTATAATTTCCCAAACTGGTTAAATTAATTAAGAGTACTACAATCATGACAAAATCCATAATATACACAAAAATGTACTTAATCAAACCCAATTAAATATTTGTTTTAACACCACAAATTACTTCTAACATATACTTCTACATCACTTTCCTTCTAACTAGCTACCAAGTACCACATCACTATAATATAGCCAGCTAAATTTGGCCAACAGTGTATATAGTAAGACATCTACGTTTGATCTCCTCCATTTGGTTCATTGTTCACCTGAAAATTCAAACATTGTAATAATTAGTAAACACTTAGTTTTAGTATTTAAAACTGAAAAGGGAGTTGAAATAACACATAACTAGTATCCATTAGGTGTCCCTTGTTTGGCCATGAACGGCATTAAAGCCATTGTACTGGTAAGAATTCTTAATACTTACTCAGTTCCCACATAAACATGTTACTTTGGAACATAATTGTAATATTAAATGTTAAATCTAAACGACTTTACAATAGATATGCAATTATATTTCTCACTGTGATATGTAGATGCAAGTTTACCAATTATTTTAATATGCCAAAGCAATATAACCGTACCTCCAGCTATTTGCAAGCTTGTAAAAATTCAGAATGTCATCAAAATCCTTTTAATGCTTATAATTCTCGGTAAGATGTGGCCATGATTGTAAATGTCTTTGGCATGCAGTAATAATACTATGAGATCAGCAACTATGCTATATGAACTTAGCATATCATAGAACTAAGTGTTAGAATGTAGGAGAGTGGCCTGTAATTTAGTGCAAGGGAAGTCAGCCTCTGAATGAGACACTCCAAAATCCAAATACAAAAATCTAATTAGGACTTCTAATAATGGTGATCCTTATAATGCTCGGCCCCTGTATTTTCATCAAGAGCCTTACTTTTTTGTCCACAACAAACCAACCATAGCTTTTTTAGCTTTATATCTGAAATACAAACCAACCATAACTTTTTCCAATTAGCTCTATATTTGAAATACAAACTTTTTGTAAGGTCACAATCAATATATTCACAACACATGACACTATTATTATACACATAAAGGTATGCTCACTAATTCTTATGTGGAGCTTGCATAACACTTGCAACATTTACGCTACTTCTACATGTGCCCAACACAATGAACTCTCACTAATCTCTCATGATAGATGTGGGATACCGTCACTTGACACCATGACAGATCAAGTTTACCAAAAAAGAAGTTGTAAATTTTTGTTCTATTGAAGGAAAACATGTAGCCAAACAGACACTGCAGAATTCCTATTTAATAGTCGTAACATATATACATATATTGATCACTATACAAGGGAAAATGTGAAGAAGCATAAAGGGGTGAAAATATTGAGTTTTCGTCAAACAAAAACATAAAAGATCTAGTGCACTACAGAGATACTCCGTCCGTCCCAGAATAGTCTAAAAACTTTCCTTTTATATTTTTCCCAAATTAGTTTGAACACTTCCATTTTTGGCATGGTCCCACTATTAATATATTATTTCTGTTACATATCTTTGGCCCACACTCTACCTTTTATCAATAAAAAGTTACCCAACCTTCTCTCTCCTCTAATGAAAAATACCCCACCAACTCCTATCACATCTACTTTTTTAAATAAAATAACATTTTATAACTACATTACAACTTATCACCTTAAACTACGTGTCCCAACAAGTGTTCAGATCTTTCTGGGATGGCGGTAATACAATAATAGTATTCTAGAATTACTCCTTAAGCCATCTCTAAATTACAAGTTATTAGTTGGTTTAACATTTGTAGCCCAAGTTATAGTCAAAAAGTAGTTAGCAAATATATATGTCCACTATGTCTATGACAGCAAAACTTGTGTAAATACTATTATCAATTTAGCAGTAAAAAAGGTCAATATAATCATCATCCACAACAAACATTCATGCAAAAATAAGAACTACATAATCCTACTAGCAACTCCAAATTTCTTACTTGCTCCTCCGAACACCATATCAAAATAAAGAAAATCTCCTTTGGGACTCCCCTAGTTTTATTGATCTTATCTCATACTATTTAGGTTGTGGATCGAGGAGGGAGATGAGTAGGGTCAGATAGCCAATGGGTTAGTAGAAATCATATTATAACCTTTCGTAGGTTCTAATGTATTTCCAATTGTGGTTAGGTGTGATTTTCCCTTCTGTTCAGCAACTGCAAACAAGAACTACATAACTGGATGGGTGCATCTCTTGGAGGATTTATCTAAATCAAACTAAAAGGCCACATTCATAAATTTGGTATAAGCACAATTGCTTCGGTAATCATACAGAGGGAGTTAAATGAAACTAAGCTCCAAGTAAATGAAATAAGCAAAATCAAACCCAATCAATAAATCATTGAATTACTGGCAAAATAAAAACGTATTTTAAAAGGACATTTGACGAACAACAATACAAATCATTCACCAAATTATGAAGATTATGCCATTATGCTACACAAATTTTATGAAAAATCAAATTGTTCCCCTGAAATTATGAAGTAAGAAGCTGCTACAAAATAGAAAAGAAAAATGAAAAGTTTCTGAAACAATTTAGATGAAGGAGAAGAAATAAAAGTGAGAGAGGAGGAAAGATATTATGTAGCCCAACCAAAGAGCAGCGAAGCATGGAGTACAAGATAATCATCGGCGTAATAATCTCAAGATTTTCAATTAAAATCAAAATTAGCAGAATTATGCTCGTTCATAATTGCATAAAAGCTTCGCAACAATGGGGTCTTTAATGGCGGCGATCAAATTAGCGATGGGAGACGCAATTCTAACTTCATTGTGGGTGTTTTGATCAGCGTCAACAATCGGCCTTTTCACCTACCTAATTTCGACTACACTAGGAATTCAAGGTCCGATAACCCTAGTTATCACCACCTCAATCGTCGCTACTCTCGTCTTCTTCTACACCTTCATCGGTTGACTTCTCAACGGCGCTAGCTTTAATCCTGCTAGTACTGCTGCATTTTACGCCGTCGGAATTGGCCGCGATTCACTCCTCTTTTTTTGAGCTTGAATTTTGGTTGATTTTGTGAAATTGAAAGTTTGTGGAAAATAAGTGAATCCCTAAAATCAAATTTGAATCCCTAATTATTCAATTGAAAATCCCCACACAAGAGCAGCAAATTCAACCTATAGGTTAAGATAAGGTGATGGGAGGGACAAATGGAGGTAGAGAGCTCTATTGAAACTGACAAGGGTTTGGAATTTAAAGTTCGAAATTTATAGAGAGAATTAGAGGGAAATAAAAAATTACATGCGCGCAGTTCATTAAAACTGAGATATCGTTGCCATAGGTTGTTTTAACATTACAAAGATTATAAGTTTATGCTATTGCAACAGTTAAACCATGATCGTCGCTATAGATCAATAAGTTCATGTGCCTATTGCAACGGCTAAACCATTGCCGTTTCCATAGATCAATCTAGTGCAACGATCTTACATTATCGGTTGCCATAGCCCAGCACATTAATCGATATTCATATGAATCGTTGCATTAGACACTTCTATTGCAACGACATAATTAGATCGTTGCATTAGCTATTTTCAAGTTGTTGCCTTTGTTAAAAAATGTAGTATTGTATTAGGGGTATTTTGGGTAAAGAGGGTGGACACTAAAGGTCAAGAGTTCACATATATAATAGAGATGTTTGTATGTATGTACGTATGTATATGACTTTTCCATCGTGACTAGAGGCTCAGTTTTAAAATTAAACGTTGTCATCTAGGAATATATGTTGTCAAATGTAGGGCCCTTATGTTTGTATGAAAGCAGTGACGTCTCTCGATATCTTACTTGCTTAATCTGCATAACAACAAAAGATGAGGCGGTTGTTGGAGTCACCAACGACGCTTCGATACTTAAGTTAGTACAATGATAAAGTATAAATCATACATTAAATCTGATTAAAACTCAATAGAAGATATATACGTGAGTTATATCATGTAAATAAAAACTATTAAATGAAATGAATAAGAGTAAACTGCAGTTAATAAAGTCGATAAAATTTTGAGAACATTTGACTTAAAGTTTACGCTTGTGCTCCAAACCTAGAGACATGACCTGACATTTGACGTTTGACATCAGATGTTTGACGTCTGACACATGAACATGGATATCTGAAACGTGGATTTTAACGTCTAACACCTGCACGTTGTTGTTGTTGACATCTAAGCTTTGACTATGTTGACGTCTGACACCTGGACCTTGACTTCAGGAACCTAAAGTTTGACATCTGACATCTGCACGTTGATGTCATTGACATTGGGCACCTAAACTTTGACGTCTGACAACTGATGATTGGTTGCTGATAGTTGACGCTTGACGGATGACAGCTAATGCTTAACGTCTTAGGTCAAGAGACATATATACAACTTACACGTGTCGCATGCTCGGGTATTTCCCACGAATAGAACTTCGTCAGTGTTGTAACTATATATGTAATATATTATACATCATGGTTAAATACGTATTATGCATAAAGAGACAATTTCAATTATTGAATCATAAGTGATGTAGAAGATAGGTAGCAAATGAAATTAACAATCAGGCAGGTTAGAAGTCACTTATAGATAATGCAGCGTTTGGAGTACTTTGTCTCAGTATTTAGTTGAATTTCTCATTATAAAGTGTTGACATCAAGTGCTCTAGCTGCTCGATTCTACGTCACAAGACCTAAAACTAGCAGGATTATTACTTGACACTTACGGCTATCGTCTTCATCGTAATGGGATACCTCGTCGTCGACCTTTTTTTTGTTGTCATGATTGTCATCACGCATGTCGTCACCATTCATTGGACGTTAGTTTTAGTTTCACTTCTTCTGATGTTGGCAAGGTTGTCATCACTGCTCTAGATGTCAGCTATGTCGTTACGTGTCGTTACCGCGTCAGCTATCTTCAATCTACACTTTATAGAAAAACTTATTTGCCATTGACGTTAGCTTATGAAAAGTAACACTAATAGATTGGTTACTCATTAATATTGAAGAGTCGGCAACTAAACATGTTGTCATCCGGGTGCAATGAAAGGTTTTTATCATATGTACTCTTAGTCTTAGCATAACATTTAGGCTACAATGACAACATAAGAAGTAATGTGTATAAAGAATAATAGAATATACCTAGGCTTCATCGTCAAAGAATAACTTGTAACTTACTATTCGTCATTTATGGTGGAGGAAAGTTCATTATATAATCTTGTTGAGCTGGTGTCAGCCCCCAATGTTGCCTCCATTGTTGTCCTCGGATCCCTCTTTGTGTTGTGCTTGACATTAGACATTTTCTGGTCATTAAGTATCTCATTGAATAATCTAATCCATATGTCTTTACTTGCTGTACTATTTGGCTTCGGTAATTGCTTGTGACGTTAGGGCACTTGATGAAAGTCATGAGGTCCGGGTGCGATGCCAAATGGGTTAGATCTAGGTTCGTGCGTCATCTTGCCAGCCTTTTTTCTTTAGCTATTCTATTCTTGGGATTTTTGACACCTCTTGTAGGATCCTGCAAAATTCGTAAGAAAACAAGTTGTCATCAAGTTAGTATATCTAAAAACTTCGTACCTTACCATTCTATTCTTATTGCTCGATGTCTCGAGACTTTTCGGCATCACCATGATGATATTTAAAATTCCAAACGTCATTACTTAGCCGAGATGTTAAACTTTTTTTGGCGACAATGCGTAATTTGTCTTGATATCAACCCCCATGACGCCTACATCTAAGGTTGGCATTGTATCTGTATTCAAACTCTATACACATAATCATTAGTTACTTCCAAAGTTATGACGATAAAGTTGTGGTATCACATCATAAATTTTAATTTTAAAGCCGCAATAGATGTATATACTATCATGTCCCCCTGTGGCAACTTCTAGACAAAGTAAATGTCTTCAACTATTACACTTGGCCTTCCGTCTTCATGTGGTGTCGCACTTCTTTGTTGATAGCAACAATGTCGAGCATCTCATCTCCTAGCATGGTAGCTTCTTGATGTTTGGACTAAAGTCAGCCACAAAATTTAATGAAGTTTGTGACTTTTATGATGTCTCTTGATGGAAATTGATAATGTGATGATACAAATTTCATTCTTCCTAACAACTCAAGTTATCTCAAAACAAACTTGAATATATGATTAGTCATTGAATTTGAGAATTTTGTAATAGCACCATTGTGTTAGTTTAGAATTACCCAAAGCTAATACACGCGATCTTAAACACAGCCATACCTGATTTTCATATTAAGTAGAAGATCACTTATAGTTAAAGATTGTCACTAAGCCACCTTCATTGGTTGACGATTGACACGTGTATCAAGTCACTAGCTGGCGACCGACAATAAGATGATGTCGTTGTTGCCGACCAACAATACTCGCTGACGACGGACACTAAGGTGACGTTGTTGCTGCCGACATACGTTAAGATGACATTGTTGTTGTCGACCGACATTACTTGATAAAGATCGATAACTCATTTGTTTCATGTCATTAACAGCTTTCTTCAACTTCTTGAATAAGATGCTGTCGTACATTTACAAAATGTCCCCCATTTGGTGTCTGAACGCTTTGTGGGTTCCTTTATCGTGTTGAACCTATTCTCTCAAATCAATGAACTGTTAGTTTGCAACATTATATATACACATACCTTAATTCGATATAATGACTTTCCTATTATTGATTGTCAAATGTGACGTTCGACAGTTTGTTTCGGAGTAAATCTACATGAGCGTCAATGACTTGCTATTTTGGAGGTGTCTACCATGGCGTCTCACATCATGATAAACATCCGCTCGGTTGATGATGACGTAAAGATTGACACCTATTGCATGTCCACGAGAACAAACAAGATAATTAGAAATTAACCAATAAAATTTGTTACCCATAACCTGGTGTAGTTAGACCTGGCAATCGGACCAATCGGATCGGATTCAGACCGGACCAATTCATATCGGACAGTTTTCGGATCAAGTTACATTCGGAGAAGGATCGGACCGGACCGTTTCGGATTGGGTCATCGTTCGGACTATTATTTCGGGTCGGTCGGTTTTCGGATCGGGTCGAGTTCCAGATTATGGTTTCAGATCATCGGATTTCGGATTGGACATGAAAGATTTTGAGTTTTTTATGTAGGGTAAGGGTTGTCCTATGTAAATAAATTTTATTCTATACTAATCTTTTGAGTTATTAATTATTCTATTAGTAGCCCTTTTATTGGATATTAATTGTTTAGTAGTTAGTACTCCGCACATTTTTTAAAAGTATTCCGTCTAATTATTTGAGTATTCGTTACATATACTTACATAAAATTCTTCCAAAGTTTTGCACCAGTGGCCAATGATATTTTTTTTTATAAAAAAAAAGGGTAAGTTTCGGGTACTTCGGATCAAAGCCTAATCGAAACAAATAATTTCGGATCGGTTTACCTTCGGTTTGGATCGGTTCCGGATCGGGTAAGACCATATCGGATAATTCGGATTTCGGGTGAGTTTCGAATCAAGATTATTTCAAACCGGAACGGATCATTTTGGATTCGGATCAAGGTTCGGACCGTTTGGTTTGGACCCAGATCGGACCGCAGATCGGATATTTCGGACCGGGTTTTCGGATCAGGACCAAGTTTGCCAGGTCTAGGTGTAGTCGGGAATTTATTCACGTGTGATGTCTTCTCGTTATTACAGTATACATTTTCTTAGTTGGATATGACATTACCAATCTAATTGTTGATCCACGACTTCACGTGGCGTCATCCTACGCTTAGACTTTGGTTACATTGAAGTGTTGATCTGTACTTTGACGACGATGAATACTTTGGCGTTGGTCATTGCCCTGACGCTGATTTAAACTTGACAGTGCATGCCCTAACATCGAAGTGCTCTATGACATAAGCTCTCATTTTGACGTTTGTCGTCGACATGCCAATGGTTCGAAGAGCTAGGGCTATATTGAGGATCACCCTTGAGATGTCCAAATTAACGGTGCGTTTGTGGTTTGCGTTTGACATCAAAGACTCTGTCTTTAAAGAATCTTAAGCAGTGTCCTCATCCAAGTGTCTCCTTGTCATGTCAGTGTGCTGTCGTTTGATAGTACCTCGAGACTTTGGAACGCAACGTCTGGGACATAGGAATTAAATTGTTGTGCTTTGCATAATCGCCGATGTGCTTTGCTGATGTGCTTTGTGTCACCTTTTCATTTGTTGTGTTTTGGATGCCATCAAATATGGCGTCATTTTGATGAACTTTTCTTGATAAGTCATACATTTGAATTAAATTGTTGAAGGGGTCAAGCCCCCAACGTCTGGGACATAGGAAACATCATACCTGCGATCGAAGTCTCAGATACAACCTTAATGTCAATCGCTTTTAAAATTGTAAAAATTCATAATTATGTAAAAAATATCATAATAATCAAATAATACTATCGTGTCCCCTTGTGGCGGCTTAAGGGCAATTGTAATGTTTAGCACTTGATACTTGGATTGAAGTCAACCACAAATTCTGGTGTCATCAGACCTATAACTTATCGTCGTACTTTGGTTGATTCTAACGTCACAACCGTCTTATGTTATAACTATAAATTGTCACAATGGTATGGAACCGGCGTCGCGTCATGATCCGCTATCACGTCATGATTTGGTGTCGCATATGGAACCTGTAACACTTTGTCTAATCACAAGCAATAACATAGACAAAATAGAAACATTTATTTAATAGTAGACGATAACGGAAATATCATCAAGAAGGACAATGTCACTCTAATGTTCAAAAATGAAATCTAAAAAAATATCAAAAATAAATCCCAAAGAAAAAGAATCCAAAACTATCCATAATGAGATTACATGATCTCAAAATCCCACAAATAAAGCAAAGAAAAGAAATAAGTAATTCTCCGAATTAAGCTCATCGGTCTCTCTTATAACCCATGACATAAAAAACATACTACAACATGTTAACCTGCAAAATATACCAACAAACATCCATAATCAGTGCTAAGTAACTAACAACTCTCCCAGCTCAGTTAGGATCCACATATGAGTTATCAAGCATTAATAAATAAGTCTCAATCAACATAAATTATCAAACTGAACCAAATAACAACCAAAGAACAGCTAACAGTTTAACATGCTTAAATAAAGTAAATCAACAATAATAAACTTAATATAAGCATACAAGATCCATAGCATAAGCCAACACAATAATAGAACAAAATAATATAATAGGTTTAGAAAAAGAATAGAACGCCAGTGGATCGCAACCCACTCGCTCCCTAAGGTTTGTCAGATCAAAATCTCCAGACAGCCTATGGTCTTACGTTCCCTACTGCCTGCGTTTAAGAATGGTCAAACTCCCGATGCAGGATAGTACCCAACTCAGTACTTCCCATCCTCTCGGACGACGACAATTAACCCAGGTAATGCCCCTAAATCGCAACCTAGGTGGTTGGGATGTTCTTCACCGGGGACTACATCTATCCCACCGGATATCTTAATCTCAATAAAAAAAAATACTTCTACAAATTAATACTATAATTTATTCAACCATTATTCTTAAAACATAAATAATAGGGATGCCCTTAAGGCCTTATTCCCAAAATCAGCAGAAACATAGGATCGCAATCCAAAAGTCTCATTACAACGATATTTATTCTTCACAAAATAATAGTAATATAATAAAAATCATTTCTCCCAACTAAAAAGAATAAACCTCCCTTAAAACATAATTAAACACCAAATACACAGTATAATCATATACTCCAACTGATACACACTCGTTGTTTGAGTTTGGGTACAAGGTTACAAAGTTAGTTATAGTACCCCCGGTACATAACTTTTGGCGAAACGGTACTAAAGACAGTATTATTCTCCCTCGACTACTGTAACGTCGACAACTTAGAGATTGATTTGTAAAACTGCAACATTAATATACTCCCAATTTAATACAAATAAAGCAAACTATCATAAAATAATTAAAATATATATATATATATATATATATATATATATATATATATATATATATATATATATATATATATATATATATATATATATAATATAACCATATTTTTTTTAGAAACAAAACCACAAATTACTCATTTATATGTATAAACTTACAACAAGACCAACAAAGTCATAACAACATTACACTTCACATACAACCCATATTATGCATATCAAACAAAATAGATAGAAGAAAGAAAAGAAAAATAAATCTAGCTAAACCTGCAACAAGCTAGGACCTAACAAAATAGCACTAAGCAAATTAGCAAACACTAGTACAGAATCGACGATTTGAGTCGGATGCGAGGCGCCCATTTGCGTCGGACATGGGTCCGACGGCACAGGTCTCGTCGCAGATGAGAGAAACATGATCTGCGTCGGATTAGGACACGACGCAGAAACTAAGCTATTTGTGTCGGACTGCGCGCAAGGTCCGACGCACATGACTCCTCAGCGTTGGGTAGATGACTGTCATCTGCGTCGGACACATGGTAATGTCCGACGCACATAACAGTCATCTGCGTCGGACGTGTAATGGTGTGCGACGCAAATAACATACATGTGCGTCAGACAAGTTGCAATATGCGACGCACATGGTATCTGATTTCCATGATAATTAGCGTTATATTAAATTAATAATTTGGGTTAAAATCTGAATTTCATTGTTTTGCTACATTTGTCAACCACTTTCGCTTTTCTTTCGTCCATTAACATGACAGAACCCATCCCCTCAAAAAAAAAACATGACAGAATCCAAAATTATTCCATTCATTGAAGTGAATCGAAGTATACAAAACGAAATACAAAAAATAGAACACAAAAAACAAAATCAGATCTAATACAAAAGATTCCTAAAAAATCATGTCACTGAAACGAAATTAAAAAATATAACCTAAAGAAACGAAATTAAAAATATGACCCAAAGAAACAAAATTAGATATAATACAAAACAAAAAACATAAAATCTAAAGCAATTAACAATACAATCTGGGTAGATCAAATATGAAAACCATAACCGTCAATCTTCACCGTCATCTTCGCCATCTCTTCCTCCCTCTCTGGTGATAATCGTGCTCAGCCATGGCTGAATTTCTACATGATTGAAAAAAGTAATTATACATTTTCCAAAATGACTGGATACAAAAAAAAAAAAAAAAAAAAAAAAAAAAATTGAACCTAAAAAAAAAATCAGATCTAAATCACCAAAATTTCTGTCATTTTATTCTTCTTCAATTGTTCTTCAAATTTTCTGGAAATTCTAACTTCAATTTGGGGAAATTTGAGTTTCAATTGAAATTTTCGGCGAAATTTTATAAAAAAATTCAAGTAGAAGAATCACATTGAAATAAAGACGGATGAAGGAAAAGAAAAGAAAAAAAAACAGTTACCTCTTCGACTTTGGAGAAATTGAGTTGTTCTTCTTCAATCTTTTGTTGATGCATTGATGAAGACATGAAGTGTGTTGATGAAGTGGTACGTATGAGAGAGAGAGGGGGGGAGAGAGAGAGAGAGAGAGGAGGGGGAGAGAGAGGAGGAGGGGGGGATTAATAATGACGGTTGGGCTAAAAAGATGCGTGGTAGGTTTAAGGAGAAGCGGGCTTTAAAAATGAAAGGCTATATATGTGCGTCGCATGGGCTATAAGGTCCGACGCACATAGCCTTTCATTTTTTAAGAGAGGGAGAATCATCTGCGTCGGACGGGAGGTGGGATCCGACGCAGATGACTATTTGCGTCACACATGGGCTTCATGCGACGCACATAGCTTCTGTTATGTGCGTCGCATTTTTGACCCATCCGACGCACATAGCTGTTTTGCGTCGCACGCTAGTTAAATACGACGCACATAGGTCATTTTTTGCGTCGATTCCCTGTTGCATGCGACACAAATGATTCTTCTGCGACGTTTGTCCTGTTATGCGACGCAGATGGTGAGACGCAAATTGTCCTTTTTCTACTAGTAAAACTCTATAACAAAAGATCTAGCTGAATGCCTGCATGCATTACACGGTTAATTAACAAACACACCAGAGAAGAAAAGATAGAAGAAGATGAAATGATATACTCCAAGTCCACGCAAAACGGCAACGATATTACACACAACAACAACATCACCCTCACGCATGAACAACAAGCTTACATGAGCAGACCAACAACAAGGCCCATAATCAATCCTGAGAAACGACTGAACTATGCTAGCAACACTTTGAGATTATGACAGCAGCATAAACAACAACCATCTTTAACCGTCCTAGTCTTCATCTAAACTCTATAACAAAAGATCTAGATGAATGCCTGCATGCATTACACGGTTAATTAACAAACACACCAGAGAAGAAAAGATAGAAGAATATGAAATTATATACTCCAAGTCCACGCAAGACGGCAACGATATTACACACAACAACATCATCACCCTCACGCGTGAACAACAAGCTCACATGAGCAGACCAACAACAAGGCCCATAATCAATCCTGAGAAACGACCGAACTAAGCTAGCAACACTTTGAGATTATGATAGCAGCATAAACAGCAACCATCTTTAACCGTCCTAGTCTTCATCAACAACACTTATCATTATACAACAACAATTTACACTTAAACATGCTTTACACTTCACAAAAAGAATGCTTGAACAAGGTTATACAAAATCTATAATCATAATAATCATAGAAGCACAACGACACATCCTATTATACATGTATAAATACTTCTTAAGCAAAAGAAATGACAAAATTCTAGTCATAGACACTATTATTACAACAAAAGATTACCAAGTAAATATAGTCATTATAATCAAACAAAAACCTTGTGAAGTTTGGCAAGAAAATAGAACAAATAATCATTTAACTTTTCATGTCCAATTCCTAACATAATACTAACCAAAACTTAACTATTAAAACTAAATAAATCCCAAACGGATTCTAATCGTACTAGGATCGTCGTTAGTTACCTGGGCCAACTGGAGAAGTGAAGCAAAGTCGTCTACGTCCGATCCTCGTGCGTGGGTTCATCCTCCAAGCTAAGTGATCACCTCCTAACAATCCCAACAAGTGCTTAGTAATCCCAAGATAAGAGTAGAAGAATCGGTGTTTTAGTGTGAAAGAATAGGGCAATAAGTGATGATTCTTGTGAGATAAACAATGATGAACTTTCCACCTTCTTTCCCCCTTGAACTCACGGCAGAAGATTCAGTTTTTTTTCTGTCCAAAACACTCCAGAGAAGGATAAAAATAAGGTGCAACAACAAGGGGGTTACAATCTAAATTGATGGGTTATAATTATGGCAAGAATGGGGTGTTAAAAGGGTGGTTACAAAGATTAATAAAATAAAAAAATCTCCCGTTTAGCTGAAGAGTTTCGGCCAGCAAATAATGCAATATTTCAGACTATGATTGATCTTCAACCGGTCCAAAACGCGCTACAAAGTCGATAAAATATAAAACGTATCAGAACGTTAATTACCATAAAAATAAATAACTTTTCAAAGAAATATAATAATAACATATACTAAATAAATATAATTTTTACCAACTTGACAAATTACATTTTATACGATATAATTATTTTTAGAATAAAATACTGAATTTTAAGCGAAAAAGATCAATTAAGAGAAAAAGAAGCACGAAAAATTAGTGGTGTTACAGAACCAGCGTCGTGTCATCACAGCTCTGGTGCTATATCGGCACATAGGTGATGTCACACCACAATTGTTAATGATGTGCTTCGACAAAGGATGTAAAATTACCCTTCTTTTTAATTAAGAACAATCACTGGAAGTAACCTTGTCAAAGCTTCATGACACCAAGAGAACAATTAGTTGCATTAAATCATAATTAAAATTATTATAAATTAAAATTTTGATGTCATCAAGGGATGATGTTGACGTCCTATATTAGCTTAGATATATACAATCTTCACTCTTGTTGAGGTCATCTAGTGTCCCTCGATAAACAACTTTCTTTCATAGTGTATTTTGGTGGTTGTTGTTAGTACTATGACGTCACATGGTGGCGTCAACCAAAACATCCTTGTAATATACTTGATGTTCGCTCCATACAGGTGGATTATTTGTATTGACACATGTTATTCTTTCATAGACCAAGTGAATAAGTTAGTATAAAATGTAAGAAATCATATTACTTATCTCTTGACATCTTGGCTAAATTGGACGTCATTTTACTCTTACCGGTGAACGTCAAGTCTGTCGGATGTTGTACATGTCAGTTGACGCTGATTCGTACTCCTACTTGTTACCAGAATCTGATGTCAGTGCACGCGTTGGTGTCATTCAGCGCTAGTTTTAACACCAGCTTATACATTGACGTACATCCATTCTTGCTGGCGTCAATCCCCTATTGACGTCATTGCACAATCTAATTAAGATTGAGGGAACAATTCCAGAAATGAGGTAATTCGTCGTACATGTGTGGTGACATCCAGATTCCATGTCGAACAAGATGATAGGCTAACTTTTGTGTTTGGAGATGATTTTAGTGGAAATGTGTATTTGGTAGTCTAGTTATCAGCCCCACGGTGTGCGCAAAATTGTTTATGCCAAATTGGTTGGGACATTGATAACTCGACTAAAACAAGAAAATAAAGGGACGAATTTAAAAGGGGAAAAGACACAAAAGATGGTGACGCGGAAAACCCATGGAAAAGGGGTAAAATTCGCGGGTGGCCATGAGTCCATCAATCCACTATAATATGGGCATAAAGCCAGGAATTACAAGTACATATTATTTCATAATTAACAAGACAATAGTATAACAACGTAGATAAATGTATACGCTAACATGGGAAGATAGTGAGAGATAATTGCCCAATTAGACAAGTGATGACGTTGCGGCATAACCCATATAATATTGGTAATATATACGGCAGTAGGATTTGATGGTGTTTATAGGTAAATATAATATAATAGTTTTGTTTCCTAATAGTGGATAGTTTAGGTGAATTTACTAGATGGTAAAGGAGTAAAGGGTATTTGGTTCGGTTGTGCTTAACAACCAGTAGCTAGAAGAAACAAGGTGAGAATTAACAATACTAGTTTTCTTTAGGCTTTTAATGGAATATCTAGATGGAGATTAATGGTAGAAATGAGACATAGGGATTTAGAAGTATGACAGCTATGTTTGATGCCTCTCATAGGTTGGTTGAAATAATATATAGTAGTGGAGGGTGAGATCGTAACTCGGTATATCTGAAAATAGGGGATTGTTAAACGTCGCCCCAAAATTACTTAAAATCGCCCCAAATTTATATTTATAGACTATTTTACCCTTCCTCTTTTCCATACCACCCACCACCACCTGCCACCCCCTGCAACCACCCGCCATCACCTACCTCCCCACCACCATCCACCTCCTGCCACCACCACCCACCTGGAAGCCGTCAAATTTTTTTTAGGACCAAAACGTCTGGCCTGGACGTTCGCTCCATGGTCCTAAAAAAAATTCGACGGCTTCCAGTGGCTGGTGGGTGGCTATGGCGATGGGGTGGTGGTGGCAAGAGGTGGATGGTGGTGGAGTGAGGTGGGTGGTGGTGGGTGGTGGTGGTGGTTTAGGGAAAAAGAAGGAAAAGGTTAGAGATGTAATTTCAACTTTTTTTGGGCGATTTTAAGTACTTTTAGGGCGATGAATAGAAGTTCAGCTGAAAATACCGTGGAGTGGGCCTCCTTTTTATAGAGCTTCAAGTAACTCCCAAAATCAATTAGCAAAAGGTGCGCACTACTAGGGGTTGCCCCTAAAATGTGGGAAGCGGTTGCAACTCTCACGACTTGGTCTTGCAATGAACCTGGACTGATTTGAGATGTATATACATTCAAACTACTTCCCTATGATGTTAGACACCATTTGCCAAGAGGCACTGGTAACATCTTGCTTGACTATAACCTTGACTTGGGCAATTTCCCATGACGTCGTTAGGTCATTTCAGTTGCGTCGGGTGTCGCATGTCCGCATCATATAAAATACGACCTTAACAGCGCCCTGGGAGCAGGGATGACAAGTCATTCATTCATGATTTCCAGCCACAACACTTGAAAAATTGATCTGATGAAATAAACAATAACAAGTGAACAATCGCAAATTGTAACATAAATTTTCTTATCATTTAGTTCCATGAAACAAACATGAATTAAGAAGATGTACTAGAAATTCGAATCATAAGTTTATAACATGTAAATCATCCCCAAAAACAAGAGATAACATATATGAGATAAATAACAAATAAGTTGAATTCATGAAACAAACAATAACAACTGCATATAACCAATCGCATGAATAATTACATTAAGTAGATCTTAAAAATCGCAATTTCACACCAAAATTCCCAACAAAAATCGTCTAAACAAGTAGATTCATCTAAGGAACAAAACAAGAAGCTGAGAGGTTCTATTGTATAACTATACTATACGGCTTGGCACAGTGAGGGTGTTGTATAACTATACTATATGGCTATACCCATGTAGTTTAAGATTTTTTGATGCAAAAGACCCGAAAATGCAACACTCTAAAAGATACAAAAAAAATTAAATGCACCAGGTTTATAATAACTTATTGTGCACCGGAAACCATATGATATAGTCAGTTTTCGTTCAATATAGACAATTTTCATTTGACATGGTCAGTTTTTATGATATAATCACTTTTTATATAGTCAGTTTTTGTATGATATAGTCAATTTTCTGACATAATATGTTTTCTTACGATATAGTTGGGTTTTTTTTCTTTCTAATATGGTAAGTTCTTGTGTGATAAATTCAGTTTGGGTGCATAATAAATTATTGTAAATTCGGTCCACCCAAGATGTATTGAAAAGATATATTTACATGATATTATTTTATTATTAGAAGCCTTATATATATACATGATATTTAAATTATTGTTAGCCTTAGCTTTTTATTTTTATTTTTATTTTTGGATTTGGAGATGAATTGCCCTACCAGACACTCTGAGAGTAAGGGGAGGATAAGCGAATTCCTACCCTCAAAGTACCCCTAGTGGGAATTGAACCCCCCAACCTCAAGGTTGGAAGGCATAATCCTAACCACTAGGCCAACCTTAGCTTGGTATTATTATTAGCATCATACATATGTATATGATATAATTAGATAATCACTCTGAAAGACATAACAAACATATAATGAATTCAAATATTATTATCCTGACTTTTATCGCTGTCAAGTGGTAGATAAATTCTCCCAAAGGTGTCTTATTTTACAGCAAGTAATAAATTTAATTAATATTATGAAAATTCTAGGTTACCATAATTATTGAAAAAAAGTCATTCATATTTAGTAAAATTTATACTTCGTACATTGCAATAAACTCTAAGAAAATAATACAAATGACATATGAATATCATCTTCGTATTTTTACTAGAGAAGAGAATCGATAAATAGTAATAATAATAATAACAATAATAATAATAATAATAATAATAATAATAATAATAATAATAATAATAATAATAATAATAATAATAATAATAATAATAATAATAATAATAATAATAATAATAATAATAATCAACTTTCTTGTATTCATAAATTAAGCAGAGAATAACAAGTTTACTTGATATGGTTGAATTAAAATTGTATGGGTCAAACCTTATGACAAATGCAGTTGAACTAAGTTGATCTAAAAATTGAATCAACTACACCAGATAGAAAATGATAATGAAAAAGTTGGAATTATTTGGTTCGAACCAGAACAAATCTAGATAAGTTTTGGTTACGAATCAAATGAATAACAGAAAATTAAAAAAAAAATAGTTTTAAGACAAGGGGCTTGATATGAATACGAAAAGTAGTTAATACTCACTTCCTAACAAGTAATAACTAATGTTTGTGCAATACTTGTATATCTTGATTATAAATAGAGATGTTAGATCATTTTAACGGTATAAGTTCTGGTTAACTCAAGCACATTCAAGTCATGTCAGTTTTGATCATAACATATCGTTATATAAAAAAGGTTCAGCTTACCATGTCGAGATCAGGTAAAACACATTTTTTTTTCCAGGAACAAGTGGAAAAAATTTAAATTTTTTCGAAGAATAGTTCAGTTTATCCTCAAGTGATTGAGAAAAAATCGAAATTCGGCTCAGGTTAAAACTAGGGGTGAAGTCTTCACAAAAAACAGTAATCCGAAAAATCGTACCGAAAAACCAGTCAAATGGGCGCTAACTGTACCAAAAAAATATGGATTAAACGATCCGGTTACCGAACCGGTAAAAAATTATGGTTAAACGATACGGTTACGATTTTTTATAAAAAGGTTAACCGAAAAACTGGATATATTGATTTTATCTTATTATTGTTCAATTTTATAATAATTAGATTAATTAATCATTAGATTTTACTACATGCATTTAGTAACTTAAACAGTTAGTAAGTAATTTCTCTGTAAAAAAAAAAAAAAAAAAAAAATCAGTAAGCGTTATACTAACTACTAAAGCTAAGAGCCCAAAACTTGTGGAGTTTGTGTATTATAGTATCAGTTTGTTAAACTTTTATGTTGGCAGTGAACTTGTGGAGTATTAATGTAGTATGATTTTTATGTTAGCATTATTTATGTTGAGAAAAGTGAAAATCTAATATATAAGTTAAGTAAAATAAATTAATAAAACTTAGAGTAATAGTTAATGTTAACCGAAAAATCGTACCGAAGAACAGGTTAACCGCCAATGGTTCATGTTCACAAAAATGATGAACCGAAACTTTTAGTTACCGAACAGAAAAATGTCGTTTCGTGATGGTTAACCACCCATGAACACCCCTAGTTAAAACTGATCAAGTAATAAAAATGTGACTGACGTGTTATTTACTCTTTGTTCACTTTGTTTCTTTCTGCATTCTCCCTAATCCCTCCACTTTCTTAAATATTCTCATAATATAGATTGTTTCTCAGCACTAGCACCACGTGTTTGAAGAAAACCTTACGCCCTATTTATGTATTAGTTTTCTCCTTATATTTCAGGCTAAATAATACATTATTGTATTAAATTCTAGTATTAACATAATGGTGTGTTTAGATATTATGATTTCATTTAAACTTCCTGAATTGGGTCAATTCATGTATTTGGATGATTAGAATTTGAAATCTGGAATTGAGCCAAATTATTGGTCAACTTAAAGTGCACATTACGTAGGGGACCTGAAATTACAAATTAAATCATGCTATGTTAGAGAATGGTCATTTGATTTCAAATGCTGGATTTGACCCAATTCATCTGTTTGGAAATTCAAAACATTTACATTTGGATTTGGCCCAATTCCCTACACACATTAAACGTAGCCCACCTATTCTCATTTGAAATCCATATCAGGATGGTCTGATTTGAAATCAAATTTTCACCTAAAATTTTCACGATATCTCTTCTATCTCACTCACTGCTTCTCTCTCACGCACTGCTTCTCTCTCTTCTCTCACCATCAAAGCTCGTTCAAGCTCATGTTACAAGCTCTTTCAAGCTCGGTTTAGGGGTTTCTTCTCACACTCTTCTTCATCGTCTCTCTTCCGTGGCTAGCATTTCTGCAAACTCTCTCTAAGGTTTGTCTCTCTCATCTTGTACTTGTAGTTCAAATTTGTGGTTTTTGATGTTTGATTGTTTTAATTGTTGATTTTATCTTCGATTTGAGCACTTTATTAGAATGTAAAAAATTTTGTTCTATTTGAATGCACAATTTCTACTGTCTTGTTTTATGATTTCACAAAATGTTGCGCTTTTTGTTGTTGATTTGGTTAGTGTGGAATGTGTGATTGTTGGCTGTTTTTTTAATGTTAAATTGAGATTTTGTGTTAATTATGGTTTATAATTTGTAGAAGTTTCTTTTGTTACTCAAAATGAAAATTTTAAGGTAATTAGGGTTTATGACTTATGAGCATAACTTCTCTCTGGTTAAACTCATAAAGTTAGAAGACATGATTAGATTTTCCTTTTGGGTCGATAGAGAGCTAGTTGATTATGAGTTACAAGTTAGTTATGCAAAGCTGGTAGGATCGACATGAATTTCAAGGACTCCTAAACTAAGCATCAAGTTCGTAGATATTCTTGACATATATGCTCAAGCGCCAGTTCTTGCCTATTTATTTTTACATCTTTTTCCTAGTAATCTTGTTGTTTATGATTAGACTTTGCATTAGTAGAAGTGACTTCAATTTGTTTGTGTGTGATATGTATGATGTAATAACAATTTGTGTATGTATGAAGGTAAAAGGTGGGCAATATAAAAATCTCTTGATATGATTGAGTGAGTTCAAGTATGCTCTAACAAAAATTAGCTGGGTCTAGCAACAGTAGGATTTGAAGGCATAATTTAGGGTACATTCACCCATTTGAGCAGTACTTTGATAACATATTCAAAAATATTCGCTTACTACTTTGATTTACTAGCATTAAGTGTAGATGCAGGTCATAATAGGTGAAGTATAAGGCCATAACTATAGAATTAAGTGTGGATGTAGGATATAATAAGTGGTTATAAGGTGTGTGTTTCATCTGTGATAAGTGTCTTTTGCTTGCAGTTTTTCTGTATAGGCAATGTTGGCGAGTTCGACTAGTTCTTTTAATAACAACAAGTTTCTTGTTGGTAAAATTTTGATGATATATGATCATGTTAGGAACCGAATTAGGGTTTGGAAAAGGCACTATGCTACCATCACTGAAATTCGAGCTTACACGAAATTCAAGTCAGATGAAGAAAGGAAGATGGTGGTGATCCCTGCAGAAGAGCTTGGTGCATGGAATGCGTACTGTTTGGTATGTTATTATGCTTGTTCAATTTCAATTTGCCTGTGTGGTGACTGTTGTCATGAGTTGACTGCTATGCAGCACTGATGCTATTAGTGAAGGGCTTAGATTTCATCCATAAACCCTTTTTACAAGGCAGAGATTGAGGCTAATTACTTGAATCGGTATAAGTTTGTTTTGGTGGCATGGTGTATCATGAACTACCTGTTCTTGTGGTCTTGATGTTGTAGGTGGGTGGAGTAGTTACTTTGTGTGTTATCTTACTTGAGGCCTGCTTTCGCATTGGACTTTTTTGAATCTTTGAAATTAAATTTCGGGATACTTTGGTTTATGAACATTCATTTGATTCAGGTTAATGGATATGCTCTGATTAGATTTATGGGCGTGCGTCAGGTTGTCTTGACCTTTTAAAATGGATACACTTCTGGTTGTCTCTGCCTTAACAAATGGGGAAAGTATATCTATTCAGTGTCTTGTGTTATGTGGTCCTTAACTGCTGCTTCAACATCACCCTTTTGTTGGGAAAAAGCATAATGCTAGAGATGCCTTTCACCTGATTGAAAGTTACATGCAGACGCAATCGAATGGTAGTAATTTAACTAGAAGAGAAAGTTCTAATAATCTTGATGTAACTCAAATATAGACATTTGTGGGTTCAATGCGAATTCATTTCATCTTACTCCTTTGATTGTTAGTAGGATCGTATTTTTACGGCTTCTCTTTACTGCAATCGTTGTGCCTTCTTATCTGGTGTTAGTGTTTACTGCTGTGTCTGTCACTGCAAAGAGTCACGTCTACTATCTTCCCAACTCTGCTTCGATGGAGCTCATAATTAGATAGGGGATATGGAGTAGTGATTTTTCCCTCTGTAGGACAGTTCAAAGTCCACAGTTCTCCTTTTGCTTTGGTTGAGCTCATAGTGAGTCTATTGTTTTAACTAGTGGTCTGCTTAGATATTTTTGTAGTCTTTTTATTTGCTGAATTAGTTTGTTTTTGCTGGGTTCTTGGTCTTTGTTTTGGGAGAATAGCTGTGATGTCTTCTGTAATAATAAAGGCTTAGATGTAATTAGAGATGGAAATGGGTCGGGTTCGGGGCGGGTGGACCATCACCCGCCTCCATCCACCCCACCCGATCCATCCACCACCCGATCAAACATCCACCCGAATCCATCCATCCATCCATCCATCCATCACCCACGGGTGAAACAGATGGATCGGGTGATATTCGGATGAACTATGTTAGTGGAGTAGCTTGAATTTTTTACAATTTTGTCAAAATTTCTATATGAATATAGATGTTATGTTAACAAAATGAATTTGTGTCTAATTATGTTAGTAAAAAAAAAGCCCTAAAACAGTAAACAAAAAACGAAACTGATGATGAAAATTGAGTAGAAAGTATTACCTTTCAGCAAGGTCAATTTCTTCTCATGTCACGGAATCTAATGTAGAAAAAGCTGACATTTTGTTGTGTTATCCACAGATTTAGAAGAGGTTTTGGATAATAAACTTCATGGTTTCTTCCGAATAACCCACAAGATAGTGCTACTGGTGGCAGGTTTACTAATTTGGCTAATTTCACAACTGATTTTGCTTTGGCATGCTGCAGAACATTACATTGCATTGTAAGCTTCATAACAGCAGGTTTGAGAAGGAAGCTCGGGTAAAGCAGCGGCATCCGACACTGATGAAAGCAGGAGAGAGTGAGATACGAGTGAAAACTGATATGAGAGTGAGAAGAATTGAGAGGAGGCTGTGCTGCCTGCTAGGGTTCACTTGCTTAGTTTGGGCCTTTAGACCGGGTTTTGACAGTGGATTAATGAACATGTAAAAATGAAAAAGCCAAAAATAAAAATTTTATATTTTTTAACTTTAAATGGGTGACGGGTCGGGTGGTAAACGGGTGATGGATGAAAAAATATCACCCGAACCCGACCCGCATCCGTCACCCGATTATCCGTCAGCCGGCTATCATCCATTTAAACCGGGTTTTTCACCCACTTAATAAACCGGGTGGAGCGGATGGTCGGGTGATCCACTGGATATTTCCATCTCTAGTTGTAATGATGCCTAGTTGTAATATCTTCTATATTAGACTATTTGCATGTCCCATAACTTTTTCAACCATAATCTGTTGTAACCTTTATCTTTTAGATTTTCTAATTTTTTGGTAATATAATGTGAGTAATGATAATTGTCTCTCTAGGATTGGGCTGTAACTTATTTGTGCCAATGATGATATATCCTTTCTGTTAGAATGAATTTTACTCTTTCCACTTACTCAAAAATAACGAAGCGGATGTCTTCTTTTCTAGGTTCCTAATCTATGTCAGGTTGAATGGTGATTAGTATAACTTATCAAATTGATGTACATTACAGATTTTAACATGCAGGAAAATCCTAATGCCTCTGCATATCAGAACAAGTATATCGAAAATTGGGATGATATATGTACTTTGTTTCTTTGGATAGGGCAACCCGTGATGGGGCTGAGCAACACGAGGAGTTTGTTGCTGCTATGGACACTGAAACTGAAGGGGAGAGTACATCGGAGACTTCTTCTGGAGGTTCAAACAAGAAGCTTAAGAGAAATCGTCTAGCGGATGCTGTTAGTAGCTTTACGGACTCTTTCAACGAGTATGTAAGTAAAGCTTAAGGCCCTCCGAAACCAAGTTCCCAAGAGATCTACGATGTAGTCTCTAACGGATGCCGTTACTAGCTTTGCGGACTCTTTCAACGAGTACGTAAGTAAAGCTCAAGGCCCTCCGAAACCAAGTTCCCAAGAGATCTACGATGTAGTCTCTAGTGTTCTTGGGATTTCGCGTCAACAAGTGCTTAAGGTTGTGAAGTGGTTTATGAATTGGACTGTGAATGAGTTTCATATGCTAAAACATCTAGCGGAGGAGCAAAAGTTAGACTGGATTTTATTATGTATTAGTGATTAGTAGTTTTATTTCAATGGTTGTAAAGATCGAATCACAATCCTAAACTTTAGCTTGGTTTGCCAAACAGTATTTGAATTTGGAATTCAAGATTTGAAATTCTATGTATTCCCAAACAGCTTGTTATAATTTGAAATTCCAAATTTGAAATTCTTAAGTTTCCCAAACACTATACTTGGAATTGAATTCCAGAAATTGAAATTCTGAATTTGAATTAAACTATTTGAAATGAAATATCGGTATCCAAACGCAACCTCATGTCATTTGAAATTCTCAAGTTTAAAGCCAATTGGCTTGCAAAATTGACTCACCAATTCATCCCTTTTCTTCAATTCTCTCGTCCCCTCATCTACTCTAATACACCAAATCACTATCTCTCTCACCTCTCATTCTCTCTAATATATAAAAAATATAGCTATTAATTATATAATAACAATTTTTTGATATAATATCCATAAAAAGTACATAAAAAATATAGTAAAATTAAATTTTATATAGAAGTTATGTAAAAAGCCAAAAAAGAAAATATATCGAGCCGGTCCGGACCGAAAATTGAAACTTCAAAGAACTTGGACCAAACAACTGTCTATATTTTTCGGTCTAGACCGAAAAATTAAACATTCAAATTTTTTTGACCTAATTAGGGCCCTAATATGTAGGTTTGCCTTTGGCCTCCAAAATCTCGCGGGGCTGACCCAAACCTATCTACAAACACACGATGACTTCCATAACACCATTCACACACAGCAAATCTAAACCCACCACACATCCCACATACTCCCCTATAAGACACTAGCAGCCCTTGGATCGTCCTCTTCAACTCCCCATTCTCGTGCAACCGTCGGATCTCCTCAACCCCTCCATACTTCCCATTCACATACACCCAAGGCAAACTCACACTCAATTCTCTCTATTTCCTCACACAAGAACCCATAATCCTCTGCAAGTCCTCCACATAACTCCATCCATAGCTAAAATCTCGTTCGTCCACTTTTACACGGTACCCCTTCATAATCGATCTAACGGCTTTGCAATCCTCATATGTCCTTTGGACCACGCGAAAATTATTGTAGTAAATCACAACCCTGTTCTGAGCGTCTGGAGGCGGGTGGGCCTGTCGGTGGACCCAAGTATGAAGACGATGAAAACAAAAGGTTTTCGGGTCGACGATTGGGATAGGGATTGGGCTGGGTGGTCTTCGTATAGGAATGAATGTATGTCCTTGAAGGAGGCTAAGTAATGAGTCAGCCTTCGGACCGGAGAGAAGGGGACGTCTATTAAGGAGAGAGAATGCTTGTGGAGTGGGCTGAATGGAGGAGGGTTGTGAAAGAAGCTATCAATGTTTATTAAGGAAGGAGAATGTTGATGAATTGACCGGTGATGATAATGGAGGCCTGATGTCGAAGGAGAAGGTGGTGGAAGATGGTAATTTGGGCTCCGTTTGGTTGGATGTAAAACATTTTCAATGTAAAATGATTTTTCAAGTAAAACATTTTACAATGGAAAATTCAATTGCAAAGCTAATTTTCCTTTGTTTGGTTCAATGTAAAAAAAAAAACTATGGAAAAAAGAAAAATGGAAGGGGAAGGAAGAGGATGGATAAGAGGGGAGTAAAAGGTTGCCAAGGAAGTCCTTTTTGAAAAGAAAAATAATTTTCACCTGTACAAAAGCTCTTTTCCCTTAATGGAAAACTTGTTTTACTTGTTTTACACCCCTTACCAAACCAAACAACGTAAAATAAGAGGAAAACGAAAACTCATATTCATGGGTAACATTTTACACCCTAGCAAATAGAGTCTTGGCGTTAGTGCGAGCAGAAGATTTCTTCACCCATGGAATCCACATGAGTTTGGTAGTGGGTTTGAAGTTTTAGAGAAAGAAGGTGAGGGCGGAGAGAGAAAGAGGTTGAAAATGGGTTAGAAAAAAGAGATATTAGAAGTGGTTCTATGGAAGAAAGAGTTGAAGGAGGTTGAAAAGTAGATACAGATAAAAAGGGAGTAATAGAAGAAGAATGGACTATTATAAGTATTTATATATCGGTATTTAGTAGGTTCGAGTGGGTTTCATATTTCTCGTGACACTAGTAGAATTGTACCATAGGAAAAACGTGCATTAATTAAAACGTGAAATACAACCTACGGACATTCTAGGGGATCATTGCATATTTGCTACCAATACTTGCTAGCGCTTAGGATCCCTCGATTGGACTGACACTAACAAATACAAACATTAAAACAAGAACAAACAAAATGGTTATTAAATTATTATTTTGTTTAGTTTTCTTAATAAAATTTGATGTGCTTAGCTAGCATATACGGGAGAGATTGCGCCATATGTGTGTCATACTCTCTCATGTGAGTTGTGACCCATTGACTCTTTATGTCTTGTTGATTTGTTGTGGGTAAAAGCATTTATTCAAGTTCTAGGCAATCCTTATATATATTAAGATTAATTATATAATATTTTCATCGTTCGCCATGAGGGGATGTTGAGGATAACATAGTTATCCTAGTTGATAGAGTATCATATATGATATTATTAAGATAATAGAAGTCTAGTAGTATGAGATATGATTAAAGTTAATAAGATAGAATTAGTAGATATAGTTTATCTATTGTACAACTAGGAGTCTAGTTTGATATATTTTAGTAGTTAGTGTTTAGTAAGGTTTCCCAAATCTTGTAGTATAAATACGTGATTGATTAATGAGAAAAATGTGACCAATATTGAGATTGGTATTGGAGATGTGGATCTTGGTTAAATATTCACAAGTTTAGGCTCTTTAGGGTTGTAGTTTAGCATTTCTTGAACAATTTTGGATGTATTTCAATGTTTCTTTAAGTTTCTTGATTTAAAGATGCAATCTTTAGTGTGTTTTAATGGTAAAGTCAAACACTTTGATGAATTAACACCAAGGTTAGTCAAATTCAATAAGGGATATGGAGAACTTTGGCTAATCCAAGTCAAAGTTCAACTAGGTTTTGTGGATTCACTCCTAAAACAGTTTGGATTCACTCCGGAAACAATAATCCACAATGAGTTAAACTCAAAATATTCACTAACTTTTATTAATGGCCGAAAATCAATATCAATAGTACAAAGAATCCTAAACTAACTAGAACTAGGAAAGGATAAACATGAATAACAAACTAAACCTCTTATCACCTATCACACGCCTAACATAATTAAAGTCCTAATGTAATTTAAACTCTTAAACAAACTAAGGCCTACAATAGGAAAAACCCTCTCAAATGAAAGACAAAAACCTATAGGCAAAAGAAATGAAAACCCTAAATTACAATAGAATCCTAACAGAACTAGGAAACTACATAATTAACATTTCTATACACATCAATTGGTTTGCTAGAGAGAAACTTAACATGGTATCGAGAAGCTAGGGAGATTATAGGGACCTTAATCATGAAAGAACCCTCTATGAGAGTGTAAGAAGGGAGATCGATCCAAAAGAAAAAACCTTTACAAGATTTTTTGAAGGATGAGAAATAAAAAAAGACGGAAAAGGCGAAAAGAAACTTTTACGAGGACTCGCTAGATGATAATCACAAGAAGAAGAAGAAGAAGAAGAAGAAGAAGATGTTGATGATCTTGACACAATGGTGTGGCGTCATCAGTTAAAATTTGAGTGAGAAGTGAAACAAAAAAGTAAAAGAAAAACTTACAGGTTCGAAAAGAATGGCGTTTCCACTGTGTTGAAATATTTGGTGAGTTGGAAAAGAATGATGCTCTCATTAAGAAGAAAAAGAAAAACTTTCAGGTTCGAAAAGAATGGTGACTCTGTTTCTTTAATGCAACTGTGTGTATCTCATCATCTTGCTTTCTTTTCTCAGTTTCAAATTTCAGCTTTCCGTGCTAGTTCATCTTGCTCCGTTGGTATTGCGTTATGTTTTTTGCTTCCTCGAATGTCTCTGATGGTAGTTGGCTCTGACGAATTCGTCATGGTATAATTCGTATGCAGTTGGTTTGGGGCCTTGTGTTATCCATTGTGATGTTATAGTATGCTCTTTTTACATCAATGGGGCCTTGTCTGATGCAGTTTGCTGTCAAGTCATCCTCATGCTCCAAGTCATCCCCAGGCTCTTTCTGTGGAAAGTGGTATTCTGGAATATGCTCATTCCAATCTTCTGCTTCATGACAAGCTTTGTTTGTTTTACATTCGTCGAGTTGCTCTTCCATTTTTGTTTCTTTAGAAGGAAAAACTTTTGTTGTTGTCTTCACTTATGGTTTCGACCGTCTTCACTTTTTTCTATTTCTTGTTATCTGAGACTTGAGAGAGAACTTGTGTTTCGTTTTTGCGGGAAAAATGTGTTTTTAAACAACAGAGAGGGACTCCAGTTGGATATATTTTAGTAGTTAGTGTTTAGTAAGGTTTCCCAAATTTTGTAGTATCAATATGTGGTTGATTAATAAGAAAAGTGTGTGTCTACTATTGAGATTGGTATTGGTATTGGCTCTGATACTATGTTAAGTTTAGTTAAGTCGAGTTATATTTCTCATTCAATCATGAAATCAATATATACAACAAACTAGGTGTATAAATAATATCCTCAGTAGTATCCTATAATGAGTAGGACTAGTCTCCTAAAACACCCCCCTCAAGTTGGAGCGCGCAAATTCTGAACACCTAACTTGGATAATAAAAATTCAAACTAAGTCCTACCAAGAGCTTTAATAAAGATGTCTGCCAACTAAAACTTGTTAGGAACATAAAAAGGCGTAACAAGCCCATCAGTCACTGCATAACGAACAAAGTGACCATCGGCAATTCAATGTGTGTAGTGCACTAATGGGAAATTAGATTCTTGGCTATATACAAAGCAGAATAACTATCACAGTATAACCTCATCCGTGTAAGATGATGAACTCCAAGATCACCCAGTAATTGCTTGAGCCATTTTAATTCACAAACTATAGCAGCCATAGAACGATATTCTGCTTCCGCAGAGGAACGTGATACGGTAGGCTGCTTCTTGGTCTTCCAGGATACAGGAGACTACCCCAGCGGAATAAATATAACACCCCAGAAATTCAAAAGCGGTAAAGAAAAATAATTAATATATTTAATTGGACGATGGCGGAAACATCGTCTTCTGGGAATGTCTCTACTACAAGAATTGTGTTTAAATAACTAAGTGATAAAAACAAACTTAAATAAATACTACAAATAAATTAATTACTTAGATAAAAAAATGAGAAAACTATCTCAAACTAAAAAGAAGTCTAAAACTAAAACACCTAATAGATTATTTCTTGCATCTCAACCCAAGCCCAAAATCAAAGAAAATCCCCATCAACAAATCCTGCAAAATATACAAAAAATATCCACAATCAGTGGGGAGTAACTAACAGCTCTCCCAACCCAATATAGGATTCAAATAGCAATTTTAAATAAAGTTAATATAAATGTTACTACACAGCAACATGCTTCTAATAACAATAAGTAAATCAACAATAATGAACTTAAGATAATCATACAAGATCCATAGCATAAGCCTCCAAAATAATTAAACAAAATAATATAATAGGTTTTGAGAAAGAGCAGAACGCCAGTGGATCGCAACCCACTTCCTAAGGTTTTTCAGATATCGAAATCTTCAGACAGCCTATGGGCTTACGTTCCCTACTGCATGTGTCTAAAAATGGCCAAACTCCCGATGCAGGATAGTACCCAGCTTAGTACTTCCCAACCTCTCGGACGACAACAATTAACCCAGGTAATACCCCTAAATCGCAACCTAGGTGGTCGGCATGTTCTTCACCGGGGACTACATCTATCCCACCGGATATCTTAATCTCAATAAAATATTTCTACAAATAAGTACTATAATTTATTCATCAAATATAAATAATAAGGATGCCCTTCAGGCCTTACACCTAAATCAGCAGAAACTAGGATCGCAATCCAAGAGTCTCAATTCAACAATACTTATTCTTCTCAAAGTAATAGTGATAATAATACTAATAAAAATCATTTCGCCCAACCAAAAAGAATAAACACTCTTTAAAACATAATTATACACCAAATACACAATAAAATCAAATACTCCAAACTACTACACTCTCATTGTCTGAGTTTGGGTACAAGGTTAATTACAACGTTAGTTATAATACCCCCAGTACATAACTCTTGGCGAAGCGGTACTAAAGACAGAATTATTCTACCTCGAGTACTGTAACGGCGACAACTTAGATAGTGATTTATAAAAGTACAACATTATTATACTCTTAATTTAATTACAAACAACAATACCATCATAAAATAAATAAGACTCTCACAATATAACTATAAGTAAATATATCCTTCAACTCAATAATAAAAATAAGTAAATAAAACATGCAACCATTCTTCAAAAAGCTCCGTATAACAAGATTTCACCTCAAAACAAGTCTTAACATGCTTCAACATAACAAAGTACGCCTTTTGAAATAGTTTTAAACATAGGTAGCAACTTCAAATAGACATAACTTTCATACTACACAGTACTTTTAATAAATTCCAAATTCATGTTAAATATTATCTCAATAGCTTTTCCAACAAGTGGTCATAAGCTAAATTCCGAGGTAAAATGAGTGAGATATGACACTTTGAACATACACTGTCCAAACTGGTCGCGGGTCGTGAAATAGCTCGCGGGCCGCGGAAGGCCATTCTGTTTCTTTTTCTCATGCACAACAGTAGGTATGCTATTTCACCCAAACTTTCACCACATATACTCATACATCAAAACGAAATATACCCAAGTCAATATATGATTATACCATAGAAATTAACTAGTTCAACATATGGTAACTTTATAAAAAAAATTATCTCTAAAATCGAAAGTTCTCTCTCTCACTTCTACTGTGAGTTTTTTTTCTCTTTGCCCTAGTTTTGCATGCAAATCTTCACTGATATCTAGGAGTCTTTCTAACAAGAAGTTTCAAGAGATATCCGGCCAATTGCAAACATTCCTTGTGTGGGAATTGCTTCCGATCCTCAGTTAGATGTCTCATAGGTGTAGGGAGCTATATCCTAGGTTAGACTTCCCAAATGGTATTCATGCATTTCCCAAGTTTTTTTAGGTTAACACTTGGCGTTTCATCTACCCACTCCTCTTCTACTTCTCCATCCATAAATGCTTGAGTAGCCGGAAACATTAAAGTCACTCCCACCAATTTCCCTGCTTTCCTTTAAATCTCTTAAATTCCATCTACGTTTTGCTTTTCGCCTCATTAATGAGTGATAATATTTCAACTCCATTCTTTAGAATGGGGGCTTTAATAGATCCACCACCAAACAATTCTGGCCAAACACCTATAAATTGGAACCTTTTTGCAGTTGGTGAATTCTTTGGCCCAAATCCACCTAATGTCATTTTAGTACAAGGTTTGGTTAACACGCAGTGGTATCGAAGAGGCGAAATTCAAGTTACGCGAATAGGTACGTTCTACATTTTCACTTGCGCTCAACGCGCTGATCTTGAAGGCCTCCTCCACCAACATACTACCGTAATCGATGGCCGCATTATTACTTTCAGGCGTAGCCATTGGTCTCAGGTTCCAAATACTCTCTCTTTTAACTATGCACAAATATGGGTTAGAGTGGTTGGGCTTCCTTTTGGCGTATCTTTCTCATGCATGGGCTACCCAAGCTCTCCATCATGTGGGCTATATACAAGAAGTTGAACATGCAAATGAAGATCTACCATCTTCTACTGAAATTAGAGCAAAGATGCTCATTGATCTTTCTCAACCACTTATACCAGGCTGTTATTTACCCCTCTATGGAAATGAGGTGGTGTGGGTTTATTTTCGCTACGAGGGTGTGTTCAAATTTTGCAAAAAATGCGAAGGGCAGGTCATTACACTCTGGGTTGCCCGGATTCCGATGAAGATGCATATCGCCGAATTCGTCATCGAATCTAATCACTTGAAGCCCAAGGTCACAGGGTGTTATATGGGCCTGTCACTCTTGCTTTTTATTCCAACATGATTGAAGGTTTGCCATTTGCCTGACCGTTTCCGATATCGAACACCACGAATTAATTTATACCAACAAGCAACTCCAGATGATTATCCTCTTCGGAACCCTAACCATGATTCATCTGATGATGATGGGTCAGGGCATTCGTTTGATGGTCCATCTTTTCAGGGATCAGAAGAGCAATATATTTCGGGGGAAGAAGAATTCCATGTCGATGGGCACTCGCCACCATCTCGCAAGTCGCAACCATAACCCAGTTCCGCCTGATGTTCCCCAGGATGCAGGCTACCCACCTTTTATGGGTGCATACAATGATTGGGTAAGGCAGTCTCCAGGGAGGCGTTCTGGTTTTGCAGATGACCCATATGCCCATTTCTACCCTCGTGAACAACATGCAGCTAGTCAAGCAAATCATCAAGATTCAAGAGCAAGTTACTTTGAATCCTAAATTTGATGTCCCTGAATCTTCAAATCAAAGAAGAACCCTTTTTGAGACACTTGGTATCACTGAATGGGCGGCTCAACGCCATGGTCAGGCAGTTGATAATTCTCAGCCATCTGGTCTATTGGCTGATGTTATCAATCAACAATTACAAAGGGGTCCTCTCTCTGCTCCCCTTCCACAAATAAATCAATCAAGAAGGTCTTATAGCCCTTTTCCTCGTCCAGGTATTATCTATCAAGCTCGGCCTTTTTCTCAAGCCTCAGATAGGCTTTGACGTCTTCTTCGACGTCTCTCACCTATCCGTATCCAACCATCTAATGATTTTAACCATTCCCCACACTCTCATTTCTCTCCCTTCACTAATTCAAGCCTCTCTCATTCTGATACATCGTGAAAGTGACCCACCTAACTCTCCCCAATCCCCTGCATTATCTACCCCCTGGCAACAACGAATGAAGAAAATGTGGTCTTTGTTTGGTGAGGTTCCCTCTAAGATGCTCTTTTCAAGGCTGAAAAAGAGAACTGCCAACAACTCTATTTCGTATTTGCAAAATGGGAATGGACAGTGGGTATCCCAACCAGAAGATATTTCTAATATGATCATTCAGTCACTCCAAGAGGTTTTCCAAGGTCAATATCTTGATTCGTCTAACTCGGAATTGGACATGGTTCTACGTGAATTGGATATTCCTGCTATGCACCATGAACATATAATCTCTTTGAATCAACCTTTTACGGATGATGAAATCAAATCTGCCATGTTCTCTATTGGGAAAAGTAAATCTCCAGGTATTGACGGTTGCACAGCAGAATTTTTCCAACTTCATTGGGACATAGTGGGGCAGGATGTGACTCGGGCTATCCACTATTTTTTTGCAACAGGTCACTTGTTAAAGGTTTGGAATCGTACTTTACTAGTTTTACTTCCCAAAATTGATAACCCTACTTCTCCAAACCATCTTCGACCAATTAGTCTTTGTAACACAATTTACAAATGTATCTATAAATGTCTCGATGTTAGGTTAAAAAATATTTTGCCTGACCTAATAGATTTAAGTCAACATTCTTTTGTGTCGGGCCGTTTGATGAGTGATAATACCTTATTATCCCATGAGTTAAATTTTTATTAATCAGAAAAGGAAAGGGGATAGTACTTTTACTGCAGTCAAAATAGATAAGAGTAAAGCCTACGATAGGGTTAATTGGTTTTTTATTGTTAAGGTTTTACGAGTCTTTGGTTTTCCACAACGTTGGATTAACCTAATTTTCCAGTGCATGTCTACTGTTTCTTATACAGTCCTCATAAATGGTGGTCTGTCTAAACAGTTTAATCCTGACTGTGGTCTTCGCCAAGGAGATCCTCTTTCTCCCTACCTTTTCCTTTTTTGTATAAAAATCTATTCTAGAATGTTACAGCTGGGTCAAGACTTTAGTTTTTTTAAAGGGATTAGAATCAACCGTAATACTCCTCCCATTTCACATCTTTTTTTTTGCGGATGACGCGATTCTATTTTTCAAAACTACTACTACCTCATGTGAAGCCATTAACAATATCACACAACGTTTCTGCACTATTTCGGGTCAATGTCTTAATCTTACCAAGTCTGTCATTAAATTTAGTCTTAATACCTCTTTGGAAGATCAGCTCGAGTTTAAAAATATTCTAGGGTTTTCTCAGGTTCATAATTTTGGGACACATCTAGGAGTTTATATTGATATTAATCAAAAGAAATCCTCCCATTTTAGCCCCCTTGTTGATAAAGTTGTGAAGAAAATTACTTCTTGGAATTCTCTTACCCTGTCGTTTTCCACCAAAGTCATCCTTATTAATTCAATCCTAGTGGCCATGTCTTCCCATATTATGTCTTGTTTTGCTCTTCCCTTGGGCATCACCAATAAAATAGACTCCATTTTACATTCTTTTCTCTGGTCCCGAAAAGTTTAGGAGGTCTCGGAGTGTGTGCAACCATAATCCTAAGTACTTGTCTTTTAATGAAACAAGTTTGGAGGCTGCATAAAAACCCAACTTTGCTTTTGGCTAAGGTTTTCTTTTCCAAGAGGTCACGTTCCACTATCTCAGATTTTCATACTACTACTCCTTCTTCTTGGGGTATGAAAGGTTTGAGGATGGCTGAACTTTAACTAAGTAAAGGTTGTTCTTGGAAGATTGGTAATGGCAAGCATGTCTTTGCCTTCTCTCGAAGATGGGTTAATCATGACATTCCAGAGGCTAATGCTTCAATTACATTAGCTCAAGCGCAATCTCTGAAAGCAAGTCAACTTATTAATACTTCCACTCATACTTGGAAGCAGGACATGGTCCATCATTTTTTCAGTTTCAATGATGCTCAATCTATCCTTGCAATGGAACTTCCTTCTAATGATGATCAGAAGGATTTTTTTTATTGGAATGCGCACACTTCATGTACTTTCACTTTGAAAAGTGCCTATGCGTTACTTTCGAAAGGCCATGTGCTTCACAATGATCAAATGAGTAGTTCTGGAAAGGTCTACAAGATCATTTGGCATCTTCCCATTCATCCTAATTGGAAGGTGTTTATTTGGAAATTGGTTCAAAATAAGCTCCCTACTCAAAAAAATTTGCGCACTAGGGGCATCGACTTGGAGCCTAACTGCTACCTTTGTAGTCACTCTCTGAAAGATCAAAATCACATTTTTCGACTTTGCACTCCTGCTACTACATTTTGGAGTCATAATGCATATCTGCTCCCTCATACTCAATATGATCCTTCTTCTCAAACAGATTGGATCATTACACATATCCAGCTCTTTTATAGCGAGGATGGACTTCATAGTGATCGTCTCATTAAGTTTATTATCTCCCTTTGGTCTCTTTGGCTTCATAGGAACGATAATGTTTCAAAGCGGGCCTTGGTCCCGTCTTGACCTCTCAGCAGAGGTTCTCTCATTATCTTTCGTTCCATTTGCAGTGGTCTACCCAACAACATCTGTTGGGTCTTACTTTCCTTCATCCTCCTGAAGAGAGAATGGCCAACCCCACTGGTTTCTGCGTGGCTATAAAAATAGCATATATTAGGCATGAATAATAACATTTTATACAATCCTAACATGATACTAACATGAATAAAAATAGCAAAGAACAATTCTAATAACACCGTAGCATACTTCTAAGCCTAATAACACAAATTCTACCTAACTAACATAAATCCTAACAAAACCAAAATCACTATTCTAATCCTAACGTGCTAGAAGAGATGCTAGTTACCTTGATTTTAGGTGGAAAATAATACTAGAATGGCAAAGAAAGAAGAGAATAACATTGCTTCCGAAAACTCCAAGAAAACCGGATGAGTCGTCTGTTTGAAACAGAAACTGCAGTCACGTATTTTACTTTATTCAAAAACAAATTACACCACGAGAAAGATCTTTCCGAATAGATGGATTTTGACTATTCACACGTCCAATTCCGATAAGAGACGAAGGAGATATGATGCAAACAAGTTAGGTCTGCAAAAATGGACGAAAATCCGAGAAGAGAGAAGAACTATTTCTCTTCCTCTCTAAGGGTTGGGCGAAAATTGTTAGAACATTTATAGGGTAATGGATTTTATAAGCTCATATGGTTATATACTAGAAGAGGAGGAGGTCTAGTATGCTAAGATTAGAATGCGCAAAATCACGTGAATAAATCAAGCAAGTCAGGAGGCTGGTCGCGGGTCGCGACATTCGTCGCTGGTCGCGACCAGGAGACCGTCGCGGGTTGCGACCAGCGCCCTTTCGCGACTCGCGATCTGTATCGCGGGTCGCGACGTGTAGTCTAACTTGGGACGTGAAATTTTGCGTGGACGGTTTATAACCGTTGTATTGCATACGTTTTCCGTTTAATGATGATTAAGTATTCTTAATCAGGGGATTAAATGGAGATCAATGCTGTAACAGCTCTAATCAAGAGGGAATTTGATATATGACCCTTGTCATTCATATGAGGGGGAGAAAAAAAATCAGTTTTTTGAGATTCTAATTAACTTGCTTTGCTTGAGAGAAAAATTGCTACTTTCTTTCTAGTGTTCTTCACAAACTTCAAACACCAAGTTCTTGTTGATTCACATAGAAGATCATCTTGTGAATTGTTTTCTCCATTGTATCTCATTAGTTATTTCGTGTTAATCCGGTGATCCTAGAGGGGCGAAATTAAACTAATAGGAAAGCGTAGTTGCCGTGCCTTGGAGTGGTATATCCGGTTCCCTTGTTTGATCTCACTTTTAACAATATATTAGTTTAATTTTCCTTCTTTACGGATATGGCTCAATCACTCAAGGACATGACTATGAACTTCCAAAAGTTGGACAAGTTTGAGGGGGTGGGTTATCGAAGATGGCAAAAGAAGATGCTCTTCTTGTTAACAACTTTGAATGTGGTGTATGTCCTTTCAACACCCATGCCACCATTCCCGAAAGATGGAGAGGAAGAGTCCGTGGAGACTACAAGGAAGAGGACAAAGTGGGAGAATGATGACTACATTTGCCGGGGTCACATCCTCAACTCTCTTACCGACCCTTTGTTCGACCTTTACCAAAATGTGGAGAGTGCAAAGGAACTTTGGGATACTCTTGAGGCCAAGTATATTTCGGAAGATGCTTCAAGTAAGAAATTTCTTGTTAGTAATTTTAATTCATTTAAAATGACTAATGAATCGGCCTATTATAGAGCAATTTCATGAAGTTCATCATATTTTGAACCAAATTAGATCACATGGTATGGTGATGGATAAGGCTATTGCCGTAGCCTCAATCATTGATAAATTACCACATTCTTGGAAAGAAACTAAGCATTCCTTGAAACATAGGAAGGAAGATATGTCCATGGAGCAATTAGGAACCCATCTTCGTATTGAGGAAGGGATTCGGGCTCAAATGGGGTTAAGGATACTACTCCTAGTATTCCTAAGTCTACTGTGAATATGGAAGAGGTTGGTGGGTCTAGTGGGACCAAGAAATCCAACAATAACAACTCTAAAACCAACTTTGCAAATAAGAAGAGGAAGACCCTCACTTGTTGGGTATGCAATGGACCTCATCTCAAGAGGGATTGTCCTTATAAGAAGAAGAAGACAAAGAATGGACAACCTAGTGTTGTTCAAAACCAAGGTAAAGTTGCACATGAAAATGTAATTGAAGAAATGAATTTTGTGGCTATGATTTCTGAAATTATGTTTGTGCAGGTTGATGATTCTTGGTGGATAGATTCGGGGCCTCTAGACATGTGTGCAATATTAAGCACTTCTTCAAGTCTTTGGAAGAATTTGATGATGGTCCAATCTTGTATATGGGGAATGATTCTACGGTAAAGGCCAAGGGCATAGGCCAAGTAGAATTGTTGTTAACCTCGGGAAAGACTTTAACTCTCCGGGATGTTGTTTATGTACCGGAAGTTAGGAAGAATCTTGTGTCGAGGGGTCTTTTGAATAAGTTTGGTTTTAAAATTGTATTTGAATCGGATAAGTTTGTTGTTTCCAAGGGTGGTATTTTTGTTGGACAAGGATTTTATTGTAATGGAATGTTTAAATTTAGTATTAATAATGAAATTGATACTAGTTCTATTTACATGCTTGATGTTTCTTCTCTATGGCACAATCGTTTATGTCATGTTAACTATCGTAGATTATATGACATGTCTAAGCTAGGTCTAATACCTTCTTTCGATTTAAAGTTAGAGAAGTGTAAGACATGCATGCTAAATAAAATTACAAAGAATCCTTATCCTAGTGTGACTTGACAAACGGTATTGCTTGAATTGGTGCATAGTGACTTGTGTGACTTTCATAGTTCACCTCTTTGGGAAATAAAAAATATATTGTGACTTT